>VZRN01003168.1:336921-455997 GCA_013397935.1 Dasyornis broadbenti | reverse complement strand
CCTGCCTTCCTGCCTTCCTGCCTGCCTTCCTGCCTTCCTGCCTTCCTGCCTTCCTGCCTTCCTTCCTTCCTTCCTTCCCTCCTGCCTGCCTGCCTGCCTCACCTTCCACACCTTACGCACCTTCCACGCCTTCCTGCCTCTCCCGTTGTACAGTAGGGATGCAGAGTTTTCCTGAGGGTTTTCAGTGCCAGCTCTTCAGTAAGGGCAGGGCATTCAGCTGAAGACCCAGATGTTGGTGTTTAGGCACCAGACGTTGGGGTTCTGGCCTTCCTAGGCCATTGGGAAGCTTAGTGAGGAATGAAAAGCTGGGATCATCTTTAGTATGAGAAGAGCCATTGAAATCACCTTTCTGACTTAGACCTGTTCTGTAATAACTCCACATCTCCCCGTCTGTGATCAACAATAATCACCTAATTTCAGCTTTGGGCAGATCAGGCACTGGAACAACACCACCCATGACCTTTTTTAATCACAGCAAGCAAGGATGAGATTTTTCTTGGCTGGTTCCTGCCAGTGAACAGGTGGGTGTCCGTGCCAAGCTGGTTATCCAGGTTCCTTCTGCAGCTGGTGGAGCTTCCCAGGGCAATTGCTGCCCTGTAAAGGGCTGTGATGAATCACCTCTGGAGCTGCTTCTCTACTGACTATTGAGAGAGTCCAGATGCCTGCACTAGGCCAGATGCCTCATTTTCAGATGGCTAATGTTAGATAAAGGAAATCCAGCTCTAAAGGGAGCATCAGCCTGTCTTTATTATTTTTATTTACTATGTTCTTCTCCCTGCTTCAACTTGGTCCTTGTGGAATAAGGATAAAGGTGCATTAATGCTAATATGCTGTCCTGCTTATCAAACCTCCTCTTACCTGTGCTAAAGGCTGTCCCTGGGACACTCTCAGTGGGACAGCTGGAGGATCTTGTTTAGTTATTCCAGATGCATTTTCAGAAATTGAACATGAACTCAAAGGTTTTTGAGTCTTACACTTATGAACTTGCCTTGCTTTCATTTGTTGTGAAATAATTTATTTCCAGATATCTGTAGGGTCAAAATCCCCTCTCCCTGCATTACAAGATATTGTCTTTCCTTTGACTGTCTCAGAGTCCTCCCTCCAGTGACTCTCATTTTAAATCAGGGCCATTTTTTCAAAACCTCTTGGTCTGTTTTGATCCCATTCATGACATTGACCTACGAAAAACCTTTCACCTCCCCTCAACTTTCCTCTCCCATCGTTTTAAAATCATCCCTGTTAAAAATGTGTCACATCAAATTCCATAACTCTTGAGGCTGATGTTGAGATTCTCTAACAAGAATATTCCTGCTGCTGCAGGCACTGTTGAAACATTTTTGCCCTAAATTCTCTCAATAATACTTAATTTAATGGCAAATGGCTGGGACGAGGCACAGAACAACAGAATTTGATGCTGCATTGAAGATTTCCAGCATCATGTGTTATTCAAAGCATTTCCTTCTTCAGGGTGATTGCTTCATTTTACATTTCCTGGCCTCCTGCTCATGTCACACCCCAGTTCCTGTGGCTGTCAGATTAAACACTGCTTTATCAGAAGAAATGCCACTGAATTATACAATTTCTTTGGCCATTTAACACCTTTATCTCTGCCTTGCCTCTGCCAGGATTACTGACACAGATTTGTCCTGTCCTTGCTATCCTAGAAAACTCCTAAAATATATGTAGGAGGACTTCCTAGGGAGTATTTTTAACACTCCTTCTGCATGTACACAAAAGCCACGTTTTAGTCGGGGAAAATTATGTGCAGGTACAAATGAGCTCTTCATCTTTGGAATGCCATAATTTTTTTAAACAAAAAAATCTCATGGATGGGGCAAACTTTCTGAATCCTGCTGATTTCTTCCCCATTGAACACAAATGGGATGAGACCCTTGTCCATGTAACTCACCTGAAAGTTGCCCCTTGGAGCTGATACCCTCTTGCTGAAAGCATTAACCTTGATGTTGTCACCTGGGACGAGGTAAAGGGAAACCAAATTCCATCTGAATGGTCCAGAGCACTCAGAGAATCTCTCTCCCTCACCCAGGGTGTTTTTTGCTGTTTGCACACACGCACAGAGTGACTCTCAGCAGAGCCACAGGGTCGCAGCACACGGCCATCCCTGTGTGTAGGGCCATTCCAGCCTTGGACAGCCCCTCCTGAGAGGGGTGACAGGAGGTGACAGGCTCTGCTGGGAGCAGGCTGTGCCCGATCAGCTGCACAGCTTCTGGCCAGCTCAGAGCATGACCACAGCAAATGAAATCTGCTTAGAAAGCATCATCCTGAGACACGGCAGGAGGGGGAGCAGGGGCTGCCCCGACCTAGGCCTGGCTTTGCTGTTCCACAGCTTTAAGCAACAACCTTAACCTCCCCAGCCGTATAAAAAATTATAGAATCATAGAATAGTTGGGGTTGGGAGTTTTAAACGTCACTGCCCTGTTTTCAGCTTGGCTAGAGTGAATTTCTTCTCTGCAGCTGTTCCAGCACTGTGTTTTAGATTCAGCATGGGAATGGTGGTGGTGACACCCTGACAGTTTGGGGTTTTGCAAAGTCGTGTTTATCCTAAGTCAAGGACTCTTTTTCCCCTTGTCTCATGCTCTGCCAGTGAGGAGGTTCATGAAAGGAACTGGGAGGGAGCATAGCTGGGACGGGTGACCCGAACTGACCAAAGGGATATTCCACATCAGTGGATGAGGGGTTTTCAAACCAGATTCCTTTCTGAGCCCTTGTTCAAACTGTGGATTCTGGATCTGGCTTTAGGCTTTCTTCAGCTACACCAATGATTATCCCTGATAGGTATTATGGTCTTTTTGTCTGTCATTCAGAATTTTTTTCAGTGTCTCCTTAGGGCCAACTTGTGCTAGAAATTGTCAAAATATTTCCTTGTTTCTTGGGAAAAAAAAAAAAAAATAATGGGGAAAATATCACGAGAGAGCTTAGCCAAGATGAGCTGTGTCCCTGTTCTGCAGCCAGGCCTCTCAGTCCCAGCCATTCCCACCAAGTGATCCACCTGCCAAATGGGATTCCATCTTCTGGCTGCCGTGATCATTCTCCTTCCAAGAACAACTGCTGAACAGACAACTGACTCACTGAAGGATACTAGGCAGAGACACGTGGGAGAGAAAAGCATTGAGTTGTTCACAATCTGCTTCTCGTGTTTGAAATCACAGCTAATTGCCCTGACTTGGCACAGCGGCCTCCGCCTCAGCTCCCTGAAGTACAGGATTGTGACATGTGCAGAAGACCCTCAGGGACACATTAGTGAATTGTTCCATCCACTTGCTGCTTTTTAGATGTGGCAGTTGTTCTGACACCTTAAATTTAAGCACCCAGGACTGGCAATGTCACTGCCACCCTCAGAGCTTCTCTGTGTAAAATGTGAGTCTGAGGTGACGTTTTTAAATTACCTCACTTAAACTGGTGCACGTGGCTGTGGGCAAGATACTGGTTTTGGTTTCGGTCAGGGCATATTTTGTTTTTCACTCTGGTTTATATAAAGCAAGTCGTTTGGGTTGCATTAATTAAAATGGTTCAGCCTTGTGGAAGAAAAGCCCAGGAGTTGTCAGAAGGAACCGACAAGCACAAAAGCAGCTCCATCTCAAGGACGCAAATAAACGCTCATGATTTGTTTTTCACTTTATGTTAGTTAGGCTCTTATTTATTTTATTACTGTTTCAGGCCAGAAGCTTAGGAACGAAATAACCCATGGCAAAGAAAATCCTCCTCTTGTTTTTCATAGGGGCAGAGAATCGTAGAACAGTTAGGGTTGGAAGGCACCTTAAAGATCATTTAGTCCCAATCTTGAGGTAACTCTCTTAGGTTGTTCTGCCAGGATGAGAATCCCTCAGTTCTGCGAGCAAAATACAATCTTGAGTGTGACCAGATGCCTCAAACCATCTGACTGGTTTAAAATAGGAGGAACAGCTTTTCCCAGTAAAGTTATTAGGTCAAATCCTCCCCTCTCATCCCACTCTGCAGCACACTGATGTCACTGATGCTGCTGCTAAGAAAATGTTGACTGACACAGCCTGTCAGGAAAAGAAAGGGTTTAAGAAATGGGTTAAATATTTCAGGCTCTGATTTAACGACCATCTGAGTTAGCAGCAACTTCTGGATTGATGGCAGAGAACTCTGAGTGCTTGCAAAGCAGAGGGGAAGGGGCTGGTAGATCAGATCAGCCCAGCCACAAAACACTCTTAAAAATGCACATATACATGGCAAGGTTATTCAGCTCCTGCCTTTGGGTGGAATAATTGCCTTGTGAAACATTAGTGAATCAGCATGAATGTTTCATAAGTTTGAATATATAAAATATTTCTGATTTTCCTGTACACATGCCTTCCAAAGATAACTTTCAAGTGCTCGTTGTATTATGCATCTCACTTTTCAAGAGAACAGCATGATTTCCTTGAAGACATATCCGTTTAGAGAGTTGCCATGGCAATTTGTTCCCACCCCCCAAAAATGCTTAAAAACAGATTTTTCCATTGTCTTCTGATTTCTGCAGATTACAACATGCTTTGCTTTTCTCTCTTCCCTAGAGTGGCTCTAGGTGAGTGTACAGGAAAAAAAAAGAAAGTAAATCTTTTTTTTATTTAAATTACCTTCTGATGGAAGAAAAAAGCTTTTTCCTCTAAAGTTTAGTCAAAACCAAGGCAAAATCATCTTACTATTTGAAACAATCATTTATTAGCATGATTTTTTTTTTAATCCCAGGAGAATCCTGATAAAAAATTGCTTGTGCACACATAAAACCTCTTTTTACATATGCAAGGTAATTATTAATCCAATTAACCATCTGCATACCAGCATATTTAATTAGTTCTCAAAATTACTCTTTCCCTGCTGTAATTGAACTAACCACCTTGTGCAATTTGTAAATCTGACCCAATAAGGTGTGTTCTGGCAAAAATGGGATTAATTGAAGAATTTTCTTTATTTCATCTTTCTTTTTGCTTTTTTTGCTTTTTTTTCCTGCCCTCAAAGAAAGGCAATCAGTGATGAGGATTATATTTTCAAATGCTGACAAATTATGGTTTTATTTCTGGAGGGCAAAAAAGGCCAAAAAAAAATAAATATAGTGATATTTTTATCCCTATTAACTTTTTTACAACAATTACGCTCTTTGATCATTGCTAATTGCTTGGTCCCTGAGCTTAATCAGACAGAATATTTTGACTTTAGAACAGACTGCCTTGCTTGTAAACACTCCTTCTTCCCCTCTTTTATTGAAAAATAAAATGGAAAAACGAATAGTGGACTTGACAAGTCCATTCTTAGTGCTGTTTCATATCAGAGGCTGTGCTGTTTTTAAAATAGTATTGCTCTTTCACAACTCTGGTTTTAATTGCTCTGCTGGGGTGGATGGGTCAGCACAAAATTCGCGTCCTGATGGTTTTCCTTTGTGCAGAAAACTCTCTGAATAACTCCAGGAAGCCAAAACACGTGAGTGGATTTAACCAGGCAGCTCTGAGAGACCAGAGCTCATTCCACTGATACGGGGAAAACAAAATGAGGAGGGAAAAGGGGTTTTAGAAGGAAAAAAAAATAAAGGGCTCATCTGACATCACTTGGGATGTCCTGGGGGCATTTGAAGCATTCCTACAGGTCTGGTGTGGGGAGGACCCATGAGACACTGGGCACTCCTGGGAACCAGGCTGGACACCACAATAAAGAGCTCTGGATGGTTGTGTTGAGGAAATTGGACCAAATTCTTGTCCTCTACAGACTCCACTGGAGGTTTGACCGCCAGCCCAGGCGCTCCTGGTTTGGAGTATCATCATCCATTTGTGTCTTAGCAGCGAGTTGAAGATTAATTTCCTTTCCTGTCTCATCCTGTGATAACTCTGCTCCTGACCAAGCCCTGCAGAACTCGTATTTTACCCATTTTGCCTGGCTTTACACTCCATCCTGGTTTGTCACACTCCCTGCAGGAGGGACAGAGTAAATACCTGTTCCCTGAAGCCCGTTCACCAAGCCTTGGATGTTCTTTTCCTAAAGGAATCCAAGAGATGACCCTGGCTGATCACTGTACCCAAACATGGTGGGAACTCTGATTTTAGAAGTCTGTGGCCCCAGAAAACTCAAATCAGTCACCATGAAACCAGTATCTGATGAATTTTGGTGCAGCATTTAAGAGGATTGAGACCAGGTGTTAGGAATGGTGGCTAAACCTCAGGTCGTGATGACACAGCCAAGACATTAGAGAAGCTCAACAAGTGTGGAAGACTCACAGAGTGCAAGGCTTGGTGATTTCAGGGTCTCCACAGCCCTTAGGTTGTGACCATTTTTTGCTGCTTTCCCTGTTCCTCCTGTTTGAACGACTTAAACTATCACAGCCTCAGCGTTCCCGTTTGCCTCTGCTATTATGTGTTCTGGAACAATGAACACAATCACCCATTTCAGAGCAGGATTTTGACTGCGTGTTTGTAAATAGGCTTCCAAGAAGAAAGGAAGAGTGGGGAAATTGAAGGATCTGCTTTCTCTGTGTACAGACACATATTATATATATTTATATAATCTCCATAAATATATATCCATGAATAAAGAGGGCTTTCTGATGCTATGCTGCTTCCCAGGACGGGTTACAAAAGGTTAAACTGGAGTCAGTGGGATTTTCTGTTTTGCCTCCGAGGTATATCTTTGGTTTAATTACTAAATAATCTGACTGCAAAGTTGATCCAACTGAACCAGACACAATGTTCATTTTAACAATGTGATGTGAATGAAAGTAGAGAGCAGTTCTGAATGCTGATTTCCTCTCTACCTCATCCCCATTTGAAAAGGAAAAGGCAAAAAAAATGTTTATAATTAAGGATCACCCAGCTGAAGTGAATGAAAAGCTGAGAAGTTATTGAAATACTGAAGGCAACTTTGTGCTGTGCTTGGTCTTGCCCTGAGCAACATCCTTGCTCTGTCCTTACATGTTGTGCTGCTTTTTGGGTCTCACGGGGCTGATTCCACTCACACCCAGGGGTGCCCTCAGCTCCGAGCTGGAATGTGTCTGTCATGGATATCTCGCCCTCACAGCTGCAGTGACTGGAACACGGAAAGGACAAGAGTGGTAAGGCAAGAAGAAATGGCTTCAAGTTGCACCAGGGGAAGTCTGTGTTGGCTATTAAAAAAACATTTCTTCAGTGAAAGAGTTGTCAAGCCTTGGAACAGGCTGTCCATGGAAGTGGTGGAATCACTGCCCCTGAAGTGTTCAAGAAATGTGGGAATGTAGCACTTTAAGGACATGGTTTCATGGTGGGCCTGGCAGTGCCGAATCAATGGTTTGGCTCGATGGTCCTGGAGGTATTTTCCAACCACGACAATTCCATATTAACAGCAGAAGTCTTTACGTACACATACAGCATTGGACATGCAATCTCAGGGAAGGTGTTGGAAGCAAAGGCTACCAGATCCCAAAGTTTGCTGGTGAACGTTGCCATGAACTTGGGAGAGCTGCATAAAACCCACAGGAATTCAAAATTGCCATCAGTGCTGGAAAAACAGGGAGCTGTCAGCCGGCTTTCATTTGAAATAAAATGATGTTGAATGTCATGAGCTGGCCCATCTTCTTCCTCTGGTTTGTGTCGTAAGTACAAGAAAAGAGCACACTGGAACACGTGCACAGCATCATTCATCTTCTATTTGACATGATGATGTCCCAGGAAAAAATACAATCCTTTCAATTCTCTCTCTTTCTAACAAGAAACAAGAGCAAAAGCAAACAAGTTTATACCTGCCCGTGGATCCTAAATGAGGTTTAGCTGAACTTCTCTGGCGCTCCCTGAAGATGCTGTCACAGACCTCGTAACTCATGCTGATCGTTCCCAGTCATGATAACAAAGCTGTGTGTGATTTCCTCTGGTAATTAATTTAATTTTGGTTTCTGACCCTTCAATAAAATCAGCCAAGAGCTTACGCACAACCCTTCTAATAATCAGTCAAATTATGGCAGTGCCAGACACCTTGGGCTGGTATGTGCTGATCCTCCACTCTTTGATTCCTCCAGCCCTGGTTTTTGAGAGTTGCTGCACCACCCGAGCTGTCAGAGCAGCACAAAACTAATAACCAGGCTGAGCTACGTCCTGATGATGTGACAATGGTACTGATGGTGCTTATTCTCAGAGACTACAAGGCAGCATTTCTTTGATTGCTTATGGGAACACTTTACAGCTGAAGTATAATTTCATTTATTAGAGGCAGACAGCTTATAAAAATGTGTGAAACGCAACAGGTACCAAAAGGAAAGCTCGGGGAAGAGTAATGAGGCACAAGGCTCGTATCTTTAAAGAAAACAAAGGTTTCTACAGACAAACAGCTGATGCAGTTTGTTTTTTATAGACATAAATCAATCAAAATATTCAAACCATGTTATCCTGAAGTGTTACAGCAAATGCTTTTCATCTAAAATTATTGATGACCTTGCTTTTAAACAGAGGATAGGACCAAAAAGAAAACATGGAGGGAAAAAAAAACCCCGTCACATTCAAAGAAATATAGCTGGAGTGAAAACCAATCTAGCAGAAGGGGAAAATGTGCACAAGTAAAATTATAATAGTATTGTCACAACGTGTCTCTTCCTCAGAACTGTCTCCCACCCTGCCTGAGCACTGAATTAAAACAAAATGTGATGCAAACATCTTCAGTGTAGATCCAAGAGTGAAAATATCAGCATTGTTTAAGAGTGACAGAAATGCCCCAGGCAGCTGCAGAAGGGTTTGCAGATCCACTTCTCAGCTGGTGGGGGATGTCCTTGCTGAATGACAGACATGGAGCAAAAATCAAATGAGGCACCTTCCACTATCCCAGGTTGCTCAGAGCCCTGTCCAACCTGGCCTTCAGCACTTCCAGGGATGGGGCACCCACTCCTCTGGGCAACATGTGCCAGTGTTTTACCACCCTCATCGTAAAAAACTTCTTCCCTATATCTAATCTAAATCAACTTTTATTCCATGTAAAACTATTATTCCTTGTCCTATCACAACATTCCCTGCTACAAGGTCTGTCCCCATCTGTCTAAGCCCTCTTCGGGCACTGGGAGCTGCTCTAGGTCTCCCTGGAGCCTTTTCTTCTCCAGCCTGAACAACCCCAACTCTGTCCTCATAGAGAATAGGTTCCATCACCCCAGTGGCCTTCATGGCCTCCTCTGGCTCCACTCCTACCTATCACTAAAAAGAACCTTTAGATTACAATCCTAATTAAGGCATTAATGAGTTGAGCTTCGCCCGTTCCTGTTAAGAAAACAACCAAAGCGTAGTCTGTGAGAGATGAGAACAAGGAAGCAAAATGTTTGATATCCTTGCCTGTCTCTACCACCATCTCATTCCTCTGATGGCGTTGTTAGTGATCCATCACACAGACATCATTTCTCATCCAAATTAATTCACATTTTGCGGAATTCAGGTAAGGGTCATGGAACCGGTTCAGCTCCTATCCTCTTGGCTGCTTGGTTGTGGGTTTTGGCAAAATACAAAAGGAAAGGGTTGGGAGTCTGGCAAAGCCCTGTTTTCTTTCATGTGAAAGCCATTTAACGCCGTCAGGGAGGGGCAAGTACCGTGCACCTTGCTTTGAAGCCCTGACACGTTCTGAAGAATAAGAGACCTGTCTGTAATAGAGAATTAAGTCCATGGAACGGAATGGAATGGAAACAGAACAGAACAGAACAGAACAGAGTAGAGTAGAGTAGAACAGAACAGAACA
Organism: Dasyornis broadbenti; assembly: GCA_013397935.1. Classification (NCBI taxonomy): domain Eukaryota; kingdom Metazoa; phylum Chordata; class Aves; order Passeriformes; family Dasyornithidae; genus Dasyornis; species Dasyornis broadbenti. The sequence continues at coordinate 446,307 of VZRN01003168.1, read as the reverse complement.
GAATAGAATAGAATAGAATAGAATAGAATAGAATAGAATAGAATAGACTAGAATAGAATAGAATAGAATAGAATAGAATAGAATAGAATAGAATAGAATAGAATAGAATAGAATAGAATAGAATAGAATAGAATAGAATAGAATAGAATAGAATAGAATCCTTTGTAAAAGCTCTCTAAGATCAGCAGGTACAACTAATAACGGTGCCAGATCCACCACATCTTCACACATTTTGAATACCTCCGGGGATGCTGACTCCACTGCTTCCCTGGGCAGCCTGTTCCAATGCTGAGGAGTGCCTGAGCTTCACCACCCACCACTCAGCCATTGCACCTGGAGCTGCATCTCCTCCTGGAATTGAGCACAGCAGTTACAGGGATGCTGACTAAGTGTAACCCCGAGCCATTCCCATGCCCAGGCACACCCTGTATTTAATTCCTTTCGCTCACACTGGCTGATTTCCATTATCCCAAACCTGATGCTCTTCCATGGGATGCCAGGTTCTTTTCCATGCCCTCGGGATGTGCTGAATGCGTTACCCCCGCTCTGCCCTGACCACCCACCGTTCTCCATAGCTCAGTTCTTCCTGAAAGCAACATGGTTGCTTTCATCGTGAACCACATGAAGGCTGCACCGACAGACAAGTCTGAATCTGCATTTCCCTTTCTGACATAACTTCTGCCACAGAGAGCAGAGCACGTCCTTTAGAGAGCTGCCCCACAGCTCGGCTACATTAACTCCAGGCTCTCTCAGCTGATGCCAGCAGGAATGAAGACTCCTGGGTAGGAAACTGCATAATCTCCATCCGCTTCTTGCACGCTCTTCTGCAGAGAGAGGACAAGGGAAAGAAATTGGCTGACTTAGCAAGTGTCTGCATCCTGGAGCAGGTCATGTACAATATCGTACCCGAGGTGTAATCTCAGTGCTAAGTGTTGTGCTCACAGGGAACGCTTTGTTACTCGTGCTCAGTGAAGTCATTGCAGTGGAATAAAAGCAATGCCAGGACGACCCTGCTTTGCTCTCGCTCCCTTCCATCCCATGCATAATGAAGAGAAGGTAAAGGGAAGGGAAAATATCCCTTGCTATTGTACTCAGGCAGAAAGGGCTCACCTGAACAACTGCCAGCCGTGGAATTTCATCTGAGCTTCCCAGATAAAATCTCCAGTTTCAGGGACTATATTTACTCCGTGTGTTTAATGTGACAATGAAAACTCCACATACTCTGATCTTTTAAATAATAATATTTAAAAAAAAAAATACAAAAAAGCCCACCAACAATGAAAATCTCACAGTCTAGTAAGTGGAAAGTTAATAAGTGTCAAAACCGGAAGATAAAGTTCTAACCAGTAAAGCAGAAAGGGAACATTCCTATTTCTTGCAACTGAAAGAGCATGAAACAAAAAATGTTCTGCTGTTTTGCATCCACCTAAAATACTGAATATTGCCATGTGGATTCTCCTTGACCACCCTCCTCTGGGTGAGGTGCCTTCAAAGAGGGGAGCACTGCTCTGTGCCTGCAGGATTTGGACCAATTTCAAGGGGTTTTGTTTCAAAAATGCCTTCACACCCCTGCAGATTTCTGGCAGCTTTTTTCAGTTATGTGAGAAACCTGTGCTGAAGAGAAGAGAAGGAAAGGAAAGGAAAGGAAAGGAAAGGAAAGGAAAGGAAAGGAAAGGAAAGGAAAGGAAAGGAAAGGAAAGGAAAGGAAAGGAAAGGAAAGGAAAGGAAAGGAAAGGAAAGGAAAGGAAAGGAAAGGAAAGGAAAGGAAAGGAAAGGAAAGGAAAGGAAAGGGGAAAGGGAAAGGGAAAGGGAAAGGGAAAGGAAGAATAAAAGAGAAGGGACACTAGTTTTGGAGGTGTCTTCATGGGGCTTTCCAGGCAGATGGGAACCTGCACTGAAGAGACTGAGCTGAGCTGAGCTGAGCTGATGAGCTCCATGGAGGCTGCTGAAGGCTGTGCTTGGTGCCATCATGTTACACCTGCACAGCCTCAGATTTGGAGCTGAAACAGAGGCAGAGTTTGGAGAACCCACAAAAAAACACTGGAGCTGAATGTGGGGTCCCATCATAAAATCACAGAGTGGTTTGGGTTGGAAGGGACCTTAAAGATCATCCAGTTCCAACCCCACTGCCATGGGCAGGATTACACACACTAGACCAGGTTGCTCAGAGCCTCATCCAGCCTGAACTTGAAAATCTCCAGGGATGGGGCAGCCACAGCTTCTCTGGGCAACCTGTTCCCTCACAGTGAAGAATTATTTTCCTCTTCAGTAATTCTCTGGTAAACAATTATCCTTTGCCATCAGCTCTGTCTTAAGTGTGGACAAGCCCAGAGACTCACTTTTCCTGCAAAAGCATTATGGACAGGAATGAATACCCAAATAACTTGTTCAGAAATGCCAGACTGTGAGGGATAAAGAACTTTAGGACTCTTGGCGTGAATTATCCAGCAGCACTCTAAGGAGACAGGGAAGTGACTGTTCATGTCAGAAAGATGCAAAATAAGACCCAAAGTCATACTTCCCATGCACTCTGAATTACTGCTTGGAAGCAAGAGTTCATGATCCTTCTGGGAGTCCCCTATTAAAAGTGAAGCTTTTGAGGCTGACTAACAAACTGATCACAGGCTGCATTATTGATTGTGCTATTAAGGTCTTCGTTTGAGCCATTAGCAGGGTTAATGAAACGGTCGAACGCTTCTCTCCAGCACAACCATCGCTCTGTTTCTTTCCAGCTCCACTTGCAGGGTTCAGGTCGGCTCACACTGAACCCAAGAGAGAGCCAACCCAACAAGCTGCTGCCTGTTGTAGGAAGAGATTGGCTGCACTGTAAAATAAGCCTGTGGATGAGATATTAGCGGGGCATTAGCCATGGAAGAGTATAGGAAGGTTACTGTGTTCATTATACAATAATTTACTAATGAAGTCAGAGGCTGTAAATGTGAGTGTATTTAACTCCACATCTCCCAGTCACTCAGTTGAGGCTGCTCATGGGTATTTTTCTCCCCTGTACCACTAGCCTCAAGAGATAAGAATCATTTGTCTCAGTTACACCAGGACATCAAAACCCACCTGACCCCCCCACCCAAACAAGAAGATCAAACAGCAGGAACATCATCCCCGCGTTTTTTGTCTTTTTTTTTGTTAGCTTTGCCATATTTTTAAATTCTTCTCAGCACTGTATTCAAACAGGAGCTTTACTGTTTGGAAAATGAGGGCAAAATAAGTTTTACTGTCCTGGTCTGGAAGTGGCAATTCTCCTCTCTTCCCAGCTGCTGGTCCTTTCCCTCTGCTCACTCTCTGTGCTCAGGTCCCCTCTGTGTCCCCACACAATCCCCACCAACAGGTAGGGCAGAAGTAACTCTGCCCCCCTGGGGTGTCACTGGCAGATCTTTGGGTCCAATTCCAGCAGCCTCCATATCCAAGAGCTGGCTCTGACTCTTCTTCTCCATGAATATGCCATGAGACAATTTCAGAGTGAGAAATCAGCACACACTGCTTGTTGCTTCACTGCCCTTTAACTTCTGTTATTTTACTGTGAAGATCCACAAGAACCACAATGGTTTCTACATCTAAGGAAGCCTTTACCACATTGACTGGCAGACCAATGGCTAAAAAGAAAACATTACGTCTTCCTCACACCACTGTTACCTTCAGATTTTAAATGTTCCATCCTAAAGTCATTCTGTATCACGTGTTTAAAACATCTCAGAAGTAACTGAATTCACAGTGCTTTGTAAAATTTCCACCAATTGCACCTGTCCATATGTAGTTTAACCAACTGCAAATGTAATCTCTCAGAGAGTCCTTCTCCTCTTTGTTTCCTCTGCATCTTCACTTCCCCCACTATCCTAATTTCCACTGCTGCCTCTCCTGTCTTCATTCCCCTCTCCACCTGCCTTGGCTGCCCACAGGCTGATCTGTTTCAGAAACCATTTTATCTCTGGGCACACTGGAAATCTGCCTCACTGGAAATTGTGGAAGCTGGGAGCCGCCTTTATAAAAGCCAGTTACACATCACTATTTCAGGAAAAAAATACCTGGAACAAGGGGTTCTAATCCTAGTTTTACATTTCTTGGTGGTCACAGTTTGTGGTTCCTGTGGATTTGGTGCATCAGCCTTGAGACAACCCCTCAAGAGGACTAACAGCCTCCATCACCCAATCAAATCCTACTTCACACAATTGCTGTGGCCCTGAGAAAACTCACCTCTCCTGCTTTATATCAGTTTTTTCCCTTCTGGATTGAAAATCCTGGAGAAAACCCAGTTCCAGGTTTGGATTGCTGGAGCTGTGAGAAATTCAACTTCAGTGATGGCCTAGGAGGTGATGGTGAATAAACATTGATGATGAGGGAAACTGCTCCATCTCACTGCCACTGCAGTGCAGGGACATAGAGACATTGCAAAGGGCCATGAGCAAGAGAGGAATGGGACGTGAGGGAAGAAAAAAAGTTTTAGAGGGATTTTTGCCACTCAGCAGAGTAAATGAAGTATCGGGATTCATGTTGCTTTGTGCGGAATTGGCATTGTGAAGAGGATATGTTGAATTAAGGGATGGCAGCATTTAGGTCAAGCAACCTGTTTTTTTTTTTTAAGATGGAACTTAACAAATTACCTTCTTGCTGACCAATTCCTCATGCCCTTTACCTTTTATTTCAATCCATTTAAATTGCAAATATCTTACTCCCAGTGGCATTCTGCTGACAGTTCACCTGTTGGGAATCTGGGCTCCTGGGTCTCTCCTCAGGGAAGGGGAAAGGCAGCGACATCCACTCTTATCTCCATAATTTCATTAAGCTTTGTAGCTTCTTTGGCTGCCACTTCAGCTGCTCCAAGGTCACTTCTGCAGCGCACACAGAAGCCTGGGGAAGGATCCAGGCTCTCACCTTGGGGGATTCACTCCAGTTGCCCAAGCACAGGGTGAAACTGGGGGGTTCTCCTCGGCCCCCAACTTCCAGGAAGCACAGGGCTCCTGTAGCTCCAAAGTGGCACTTGCCAAATCCAAAATAATCCCTCAAGCAGCATTTTGCCTGCAACAAGGCTCCTGCCTACAGGCAAGTGGCTCAAATCTATGTTGGATTATTATGACTGGAGCCATCTGTGACTGCTTTAAAAAGTCTTTATTTGAGAAGGCACAAGCCAGTGCATTTATTCAACATTGGACCATATTGCACAGGATTTTGTCCTTCTACTGGAACTGATGCAGGTGGATAAATCTGCTCACCTCGAGCTTTTCATCAGTCAATCAGCTGCCTTTCCAGAAACAAAATATTTATTGTCCCTACTCCTATGACTACATTCATTCTCCCACAGCTTTTCTTGATACATCTTCTCTTATTCCCGCAGAAATGCTGTTCACACAAGGGAGAAAGAATGGAATTTAATAATCTGGCCAGGATTTTTGGATATCTAGCAACCCAGACATAGCAGATTAACCAAAATTACCTCTGCATGTCCCAAAATGCCAAAGACTGATGTCAGGGCAGTGGCTGCAGTGCAAGTGATCCGTGTCCTGCTGATTTTGTGCAGTGCAACAGAGGACCTTGATCCCTACTTCTGGAAAGTGCAATCTGAGGCCATACAAGCGCATGGATTGTTCTTCTGGTCCAACTGGAGCTGAAAATTCAAATGTTTTTCTGAGAAAGAATTCTTTGGGGGAATAAAAAGGACTGTGAAATAAATTCCAGGGATTCAAGAGCTTCTTTTTTTGTTTTGAGCAGGCCAGAAACTCTTTTCCCTTTGGTGTTAAACTCAATTTTTTTATATATACCTGGGCAGTATCACCAGAGGTGGGGGGTGTCACTGCCACAGATATTTGTTGTCAGGTATAAGGTGTTAAAAGACATGACTCAAACACTATAAATCCTTCAAAGTAAAAGGATATGAAAATCACCCTCCTGACCCAGTTTCTTTTTGCACTGGAGCTTACTGGGATGCTGTGGGTCTTAATGGTCTATCCTGGTATCATCCCTCCCTCCATTGCAGATTAAATCTGTGTTACCTGCTCTGGGCCACAATATTTGTGATTTATTAACTCTGTTTGGAGACAGCTCTTTCACAGAGCACAAATTCTCCTGGATTTATCAGTCAAACCAGAGGCTTTGGAGAGCAATTAGTTTCCAGGGAGAATAGGTACGGATGGATGTACAGTGACAAAAGGGGTAGAAGGCTTTGAAAAAGGCAATTTTAAGATGGAGTATTTCTGTGGTTCAAAATAGGAGCTGGATCCTAACGGAGAAGGGATTATTCCTTGAGAGAGCATCTGAGTTTTGCTATTCCAGCAAGACAGGAGTCAGCAGCTTAGTTCCAAAGAATTATATTACCAGTGCAGCCTGCCTCTTTCTTTCCTTCCTTTTCCTCTGCCTCTTTATAAAGTCCTGAGTACTTTTCAGTGAAGAAAGGAGAAACATGATTTTAAGATGAGTTGGGGCTGAGCCTTGAGGCAGGAACAATGCTCAGAAACTACGTTTTAATGAATACAAAATATTACACCGTGAAAATCAGTGGCTGTTGCTGCTGCTTTTTCTTTGAAGGTATGTTAATTTTTGTTGCTCTTAAATACTCTTGTTGCCGGGAAACCACCTCACACGCTGTAATTGAAATTGGTTCTTCATATCCCATTTTGTTCCTGGCAGGTTTGAAGTGTTCTTGAAAGCTAAAAACTCTGCTGAGGAAAGGCAAGGTGCGCCTGATGGCAGATCCGTTGGCATCTCTTTGGGCAAAAAGGCATCATTAAACACATTCAGAAAAATTAAAGCCTTGGGGCAGGGTATACATTGAAACTGGCAGGGGGTGCGGTGAATATATGGGGGGTGATGCAGTGGGTGAGAAGATTTGGAACGGTGAGAAGAATATTTAATGGGCTGTGGAATTAGAGGGTCTATTTCACACAAATCCACTTTGCTCTGAACCACTCTGGCCCACAACATTTCCCCGTTCAGGGGTTGTAACTCTTGCTCCCAAACTTTCCAAGACTTCAGTACGCAGACACTTTGCAAAGCTCTAATTGTGTAATTAGTTGTATTCTTCCTTTGCAGATCAATTTGGTCTTACTTCTGTTTTAAAAGATGTCACTTTTCTATCTTATTTTTTTTTTCCCAGTGACTTGTTTAGCACCTTCTGTTATCTTGCAGGATTTGTACAAGTAGCTGAGCAATGTGGCTTCAGAGTAAAGATCAGCACACAGCTTAACTCTATTTTAAGATGCTTAATATGCACTCTTGTACCAAATCATTGTGTCTCTGAGATGAAAATATACTCTCTGCTCCTCTGACATAAATCCCTCTTTTATCTGCTTTGTTTGGCTCCTCAACAGGGTGAAACTTGGCCAGATCGGAGTATTGGGTCCACAGGGAGAAAGTTAAACAAGAAACACTTCAGTGTTATTAAGGACAAAGCTCTTGACTCTTCACCTCCTTGATTAATGCTGCTTATAACTGTGCCTTATGTAAGGAAAAACAAGAAGCTCAGAGAAACAAAGCCTCTGCTGAAGTTTATGGACTGAATTTCAGCAACACACATCCCATTCTCTTTTTTTATCGTCTTCTGCTCCAGCCTGGCCTCTCCCTTAGCCTGTAAACGCCTCTGTGCACAGCTCTGTTGTGGTCAGGTGCTACTCACATCTTTCAGCCTACATAAATAATAATAACATCACAGCAATAAAGCAGCTGTTGTGAGTCAATTCTGACCAATCTGACCCTATGCAACAAGATGTCTGCACAATCACTCTGGGTAATAAGTCCTGGGAAATGCTGCACAATAATCTCAGTGCTTGATTAATTTTTATTTCATAACGAGTGGTTATTAATGGGCCAGATGCTGATAGGTTTGTTCATGGTGAGGACAGTGTGACTGTGAGAGAAGTGGCATTAAAAGAAAGGAAAGCAAGTGCAACTGAGCTAGCTCAAGGATATTTTAGTGCATCACTGCCAGAATAAAACAGCTAGTGAGTCAAACAAAACAAGATCAGCTTTTAGAAGCAAGTACAATGACTTGCTGCCTCGAAGAGATAATGTTCCTCTTTTAGTTTCTTGTGTCACGCAGTAAAAGAACAGTGAAAAGTTCCCAGAATATCTGCGCAGGGAGTTAACATTTCCAGGAAAATAAAAAAAAAGCAGCCTTTACAAAAGAGGTTTTCTTTCTTCCAGGCTCTTCAGAGAAAGGCTGTGTAAAAGAAAAGAGTGAGGAAAAAGTCCAGGCGAACTCAGAAGAAAAACATCAAGTCTTTTCAGCAGGGAATGAAAGCACAAAGGCCAAGTCCATGGCAAATGTCAATATTTACATGAGCCACAACAAAACTCCTGGCCAAGGGGTAGAGCAGGGAAGGGCATTCAGAGAAGTGACCCTCTGGCCAGCATGCACAAGCTTTCCTTTGGCACTGCAGGGTGTGGGGTCAGCCGTCCACAGTGACCGAGACAAGAGCCACGGATGTAGTGACAATCCTGCAACGCTCAACCAAAGCCACCCACCACTGAAAAGCCTCAGTCTCCTGGTGAATTGATTTTCACAGCCAGGAGCTCTCCTAAGAGGGCAAAGCAAGATGAATTGGGTGCAGGGCGTGAATACCAGAACGAGTGGTAGGGTGGGGCTGGGGAGCTGCAATTTTCATCGGAATGAGGGAGCCGGGCAGTTATGGCAGCCTTGTACAAATAGGAACAGGATCCTGGGAGAAGGGAACTCAAACTGCCCTAAACAACTACAGAAACACATCCTACACCCAGCTAGAAAAATTGAAGGTACCTGGAATTTTCCCTGGAAAAGCCAAGGAGCAGCTCAGGTCCTGCAGATCTGCATTGATCAAGCCAGATGAAACAGCCCCTCCTCAGTCATGCTTCAGATATAATCAGCCTGACAAACCCAATCCATACTTTCTTCTGAATATCATTAGTCATCATATTAAACCAGATTATGCTAACAAATTGCTTCCATCTCCATATTCTTCAAGCAAACAGGCAAGCAAGAGGCAGCTTTGATTTGAGAAAATGACTTGGCCAGAGCTGATAGCAAATTGTACGCACTAATTGAAATTCTAAATTAACACCATGTAACACAGTTTGGCTTAATCGCTTTAAAAAAAGTTTTCCAGGGTACAATCTTGCTGTTTCCAGTGTTACACTGCCAAAGGAGTTCTAACTCGTGAAGGTGGAGGAACAGGTTTAGGAAAGGCTCAGGTGTTCCCTTTGCCCACATTGATTTTCCTCGGTGTTTACGATAATCTCTCTCAGTTGCAGAACTGCCGTGTGCTCAGTCCCAGGAGGTTTTTCTTCTTGAACACAGATGCAGATATAGCAGGGCTCTCTAATAACTTCATGCTTTATAGATCCAGCCAGGATCAGACCCTGGGTGAGATCTGAGCTCACCGGGAATGCCAGTGCTCTAATGAGCCCCTTGCAGGCAAGAGGAACAAGACACAGAAGGAACAGGGGGAAAAAAACCAAACCACTGCCCTTTTTTGCAAAAAAATACAGCTAACAAAAGAGATGTTTTGCTAGATAATTGTTGAATCTTAATTTAACCACAAACCATGGATATGCATTGCCATTTGAAATGTTATCAGGAATCAGAGTGGGACTGAGAGGTGCAGCTGGGATTTAGGGGAGGCTCTCACCCTTGGAGTGTTGCTGGAGGCCAGGAGGACACCCCAGACCACCAAAACCATCATTAGACCCCATGCTCAGACAACTGGATGCCATCACACATTTGCGTTGATTATCTTGGGAATTTACAATCACAGCTTGCCTAGAAACACGTCCATGGAGACTCTGAGATTCAGATGTCTTAAACTGCAGTGTAAGTCCTCCTCTGAAAACTAAATTAGATTAATCCCAGCTCTCTGAAACAAGCCTAACATCTCCAGAAACATGAGCAAGGAAATCCATGAGCTGAACTTGGCTTGAGTCTCCAGAGACTCATCTGCCAGTCTGTGCTCCTTGGAGCAAAAATGACAGGTTCCAGTTTGAACTTCACCTATGGAAGTTTGCACATTAGATTAGGATAAAATAGAAAAGGTTATGTCCAGAGAGCAAATTATTATGGACATGTTTGTATTTCCACAGCTGAAACAGTTTAAAACCTCTGCTCCTACCAGCTGTATTTCTGTGGAGGTGGTTCCAGGGACATCTGCTGTGGCCCAAACAAAGAACTTGGAAAAAAAAAAATCTATAAATCCCATCTCAAAGAAAACATCCAGATGGAAAAAGGGGCTGTTTCCAAAGAGTCGCAGATATAGATTTACCTGCCTTTGCAGGAAGGTTCGATTAGATGATCTCCTTCCAACCCCAGCCCTTCTGTGATGCTGTGGGGTTGCTTGTCTGTTCTTCTGGCCAAGCTATGCCTGCAGACTTCACGGGCACTTCTAATCAGCACCTGCACAAATTAAACCAGGTCAAGGTAAATCACAGCTCCAGGATGGGAACTTAGCTTGCTGTGACTCTCCCAAAAGCACATCTTTCAGGAGGACACCAGCAGCCCACAAAAATCTCCTGTGCCTCACACACAAACCATTCTCTGAGCCTGGTGGTTTCCACATCTGAGCAGGCACCACAGGCCAGGCAGGAAGCCCTGAGGGCACATCTCACACGGATCCTCTTCTCCATGGAGCTGCTGGGACTGCTCCTTCCCTGTGCAGGGGAGCGATTACAGCAACCAGCACTCTGCATGCTCATTGGCTCCAAAGGCAATACCTACACCCCACCACAGGTTTTCTACCAATTGTACTCCAAATTCCTGGCTTGGAGATGCCGCAGGAGCATGACCCTATTTGGCACAAGGACACAGGTGAAGCTGTTACCTGCCAGCTATGGAATATTGTCTGTTTTGAACTCAGCACATTTTTATGGTATATCATCAGCTTTTCAGTATCTCAAGCGTTCAGGCAGAGAAACAGTCACAATCTGTAATAGCAGGAAGAAGGGGTTTAAATGTTTTAAAAGTTATCCTGCATTATGCCAGGCCAGGAGAGGGACAGGAATAGAAGATTTCATTTAGATTACGGTCTCCCTAGAGAGCAGGCTGCCTCTGACCGTGTTTCTGTATGCTTCCTGACATAATACACTCTCTGAATGCACATCCACAAACCTGGACACAGAGCACAGAGTCCCAAGTGAAACTACAAGAGCCTGACATGCTGGTTTTGGTGCTGTGTCATGGGCTAGAAGTGACCCCAGGAATGTTTTACAGGTCTCAATTACAGAAAACTACATCATGAAGTCTTTTTACTAGTCCATAGAGAGCAATGGGCACTTCCCAGGCATGAATCATCTGCACTAGTTCAGACCAATTTCTCCCCAGAAAGCCTTATTTCTCTCTTCTGGCTATAAAGGTAGAGATGGAGAATTTTACCTCCTACACGTCTGCATTTGGTCACAGGGATCCCATCAACTGTGACAAAGACACATTTAAAATTCCCAGAGACAAAGAAGTCATTTGACATTTTCTTCCAAAACCATCATGGTTATTACAGCAAGGGTGAACATATGTATGATGCTCAAGGTTCCCTCTGATGGTGGTGGACCATTTATAATTTTTATGCTTTGTATGATTTATATGAAGGATTGAAGGTGGCTGAAGAGTTCCTGGATACTACAGATGGATATTTTATACAGAAGTCTTATTTCCAACCAGGCAAAAACCTGTGGAAAAGAACTTCTAGACTCAAGTAGAGTGAGGTAAATATTTGTCCTGCAAGGAATACAGTGACCTATTCAGTGAGAAGACAAAGCCACAGTCTTTCCAACATTCTACATCTTCACAGGAGAGTCTTCAAGGTGTCAGGCCAAGTAGTCAGGAGAGTGTTAAACTGGGAAAGATGGAAGGCAGAGAGGGAGGAATGAATGAGCATTCATTTAGCTAGAAATTAAGATGTCAAGAACAAAATTAATCAAGGCACCAAGGGACGTGAAGAGAAGAAATTCTTTAATTGCCTATACTCTAATGCTGGGAGTCTGAGTAATAAACAAGAACTGGAATTGGAGGAGCTCATTTATGAGTATACATCAGACCTCGCTGGCATTATTGAAATCTTGGGGAAAGATTTGCATGATTGGAATATTAAAATCACTCATTATAATCTATTTAGGAAGGATAAAGTGGGCAAATGCAGAAGGGGAGTGGCACTCAACATCAAATGTGTTTCTGTGGGAATCAGGTGCCTAAGCACTTCTTGTGAAGCTTTTCGAGCACTTCTCCGTGTTTTACATCTGAAGGCACGGAAAAACACGGATGGCTGGGATTTGCAATGTGGGATCTTTTGGAACCTCAGTTGTTGGAAGGTGCTCAATGTTTGTCAATCTTTAAAGACTGTATCTTCAAAAATCAGACTCCTAGCGAACAGAAGAACATTCTGGGTAAATAGTTGCTTTTTTGCTCTTCACAAAAACTCAGAGCACTGCTTGAATGGCTCTGAAATCTGCCATAAATAAAATGAGACATAATGAGCTTTCTCCTCTGCTCTGATTAAATCCTACAGACGTTTTGTGTACAGAATCACAGAGACTGAGCTGCTCGGAAGAGCATTAATACCTAGGCGTGTTTGACCCTTCCTGGCATTACACACAGAAGAAATCTAGTCCTTTATATTTTTCAATGGCGTAAATTATCGCTGTGCTCTTGGAAGACGCAGCATTGGCAGGTCTGCAGAATCAGAGAGGCTCTAATCATCACTTATTCTTCTGCTGCGATTTCCCTGACATCACTTTAGATTTTCACTCTCACTATATATACACATATTTTATTTCCTAGGTAATTTTCATGATTGTCTCTACACATTTTCAGATGAATGAGCTATTCCCTAAGCACAGAAAATTCTCTAAGCCATTATCTTTAAGGCTCACCTTTTCCCTCCCTCCTACCCTGCTCAATCCTTATATCCATTCTGACTTTGGCAACAATTTAATTCATCCTAATTGAAAATCCTACGCAGTATCATGGAGTTCATGCTGCCAAGCTAATTTCATGCCCTCATTATTGTGATCTTTATTCTGCTTCACACTACAGAAGCCCCCCTCCACTCTGCATCATGCTATCAGAAAACATCTCAAAATCCCAAATGCCAGAACAGCTCCAAAGTTTTTCTTCCCATATGTCAAGAATTATTTATTTTTATCCAAAAGTTCAGAGTGAAACAGTAATAACTTTGAATATGTCTTGATTACTTTGAAAAGTTCTTTATGAGAACTGTGTGTGTGTGTGCTGTAGGGGGAGTAAAGCCAAGAAGAATCATAGAATGTCCTGAGTTGGGGGAGACCTGCAAGGATTATCAAGTCCAACTCCTGGTTCTGCACAGGACATCCCAACAATCCCCCCGCCCTGTCCCTGAGAGAGTTGTCCAAACATTCTTGGAACTCTGGCAGGTTTGGTGCAGTGACCACTTCCCTGGGGAGCCTGTTCCAGTGCCAAGCACCCTCTGAGTGAAGAACCTGTTCCTGATATCCAACTTAAACCTCCCCTGGCACAGCTTCATGCAGTTGAAAGAGGCGAGAAGATGTGCTTGGCTGGAGGAACAGCTTCCGCAAAGCGGACAGGTCACAGTGCTCCCATCCAGGAGCAGTTTCTGGATGCGCTGGGACTGCATAAGTCAGTCACAACCCTCTTGGTTGTGTGTAATTTCTCTGATTTTCTTCAAAAATGTGTGCTTTTTCCACAACGAAGCAAACTGAAGTCACAGCAGAACACGGAAGAGAGATGTGATTCAGACTTCACTCCTGATTTTATGCTTGAACAATATTTCAGAGCGCAAAGCAACATCAGTCAGCCCCTTGCCCATGTAATACTGGGATGAGTGAAGGCAAAATTGGGATTAACAAGATCCATGACTTTGCAAAGCTCTATATAATTTCTTTTTTTTTTTTGGCCACAAAATTAGGGTCATTTTATAAGCTAAATCCAGCCAATACAATAAAGGGTTCTTCAGCCAATTAACTAATTAGTTCATGGCTTCCCAGCTCCATCTGAAGCCCAGCTCAAGCTGCAGCAGCCACATTTCCCCTCAAGACAGTACGAGATGCCCATGGTTGTTACAGCACGGTGTGTGCCTGGATGAACGGGCATCTATTCATACTGACACAGTTCCAGAGGCACTTCCCAGCATCTCCAGGGAAATCTTCCTTGAAGCAAAACTCACTGGAATTAATTCAGAGGGAGGCACTGCTCTGGCTGTTGGGCTGTAAACAAAAGGCAATGTTTGTCACCTCGGACTGGAATTAAAAGGAGATATCCTGGAGATGATGTTGGGGTGGAGAGCGGGAGATTTGGTCTCCGCCCTGTTAATACTGAAGAAAATAACAGGTACTGCTAATGACCAGAGTGAGGAGCAGCAGTGAGGGCAGAGAAGTAACAAGAAGGGAAGGGAGGAGGTTAGGCATATCAGCTGCAAACAAAGGGTGAAGAAAAACAATATGCGAAGGAAATCTGGGACCGCATTTGCGAGATTTAATGCTGGAATGGGGCATCTAAATGGGATGCATGATGTGCAGTGATATGCATGATATGAAAGGGAGATAGTATAAGAAGGAGGAGAAATAGTCTGGAACCTGGTTGGGTTGGTGTGAAAAGGACTTGAAAAAGGATGTAGTACTTGTCTCAGAGAAGTGGAGAACAGAAGAAATAGAAGAATGGACAACCACAACTTAACCAAAGGATTTGAACTGCAGGGCCAAGGTTTCATTCCCCTCCAGCATACAGGGCACTGCAGTTCCCACTCAGTCACCCTCAAAAAGGCTGTTTCAGAGACTGTGCCAAGGGAAGAGCAGAGCACAAAGCAAAACAGGTCTAAATTCCAGCAAACATCCTGCAGGAACACCAAGACAGAGAGAGAAAAGACATCAACTCTCCTTGGTCCTGGCTACCTTGGGATCACCCCTCCTTTGGACTCACAGCTGTCCCTCATGGAGCACTATGTCCTTCCTCATTCCCTCTGAATTTCTGGATCTGTTCACTGAGCTCTGCTACTTTCAGCACCTTCAGCCACAGCTGTTGCATTAGTTTGTGAGGGCCCCAGAGAGAAGATTTTAAGACTCAACTAGACAAGAGCAGTAGGAGCTGCAGCTGAGGGATAATTCAGTTTTAATGGAGAGATGCAATTACTGATCTCCTGTTTGGGCTTTATCCCTGGCTTAGCACACCTATGTCATTTATATTAAGCCATTCATCACTGCAGTGGTACATACCTGCTCTTAACTGATGGTCTTGCTTAACTGTGGTGTTCAATTTAATTTATTTCACTAAAGACAAGCAGTAACATTTGCCCTTTCCTGAACCCTCACGGAAAAGAGAACTCCTTAATATATACCCTTTTAATAAATTATGCACTGCATTGGATAAAAAGTACAGTATTGTGCGTGCATGTGAATGGCCACAAATATTGTAGGTTTTGTTGAAAATAAGGAATATTTGTGTGTTTAGGTGGACACACATCAATTGGGAATCTTCTCCTTGGGTTCCCAGCCATTCCTCTTCAAAGTTAAAGTCATGATGCCCAAATTTGTGTGGGGATCTGAACTAAACTCATTTTTTCATCAGTACCCAGGAGTCTGATTTCTGTCACACAAATAGTGGGAATGTCCAAATCCCAGCTGAGTGACTGAGCAGTAAAATAATACAATCAAATTAGTGCTTTTTAATGAGGGCAAAGGAGAAGGGATGTCCCACCTGTGGCCATTGTGCCTTGTACACATTTTCCTTCACCTTTATGGCAAATCCTCCAAGAAGACCCAGGGCATTGTTTCAGTCAAGGCTGGAAGAAGTTTTTGTTTCCTGAGAGAAGCGAGCCCAGCCTGGCTATTTAAACTCACCTCCAACCACTGCACAATGACATTTCTGCTGCATTCACATCAGAGACCCGTGAGAGAGCTTGCTGCAGCAGCTGAGGGGGAAAACAACATCAGCATGAATAAACCAGATCATGCTTGTCAAGCGGAGCAGCCACATCTCTTCTCCTGAGTGGACATTTGGAGAAGTGATCAGCAAAATAAGCAGTGTGGTGACAGGGTACCAATACCTCCTCGCAGGCTGGCAATTGCAAGTAGCCAAGGTTGGACTTGATGATCTCGGAGGTCTTTTCCAGCCATAATGATTGCAGTGCCACGATCAGCAGCCCTGCCTTTCTCTGGCTGTTAATCCTCCCTGCTTTGGCTTCTTATCCTCGTGGTTCAAGCTCTCGATGTGCGGTGGGCGTTTTGAGGATCCCAGAGCTGCTGCCTTGCTCTACACGGGACCTTCGTGACTGTGCTTGCAAAAGGAATGGATAAAAGTTGAGTGGCAATGGAGGAACATGATAAAAGTCTTGTGAAAGCAAAACATAGCTGGGGTTCACCTTTTGGCAACTCCCTGGAATTCCACAGGCTTTCCCACAGCAGCATCACTGGGGTGTCTGAAGACCTCATTGATCTCAGAAGCTGGATAGAAAGATCCTTCCTTTTAATCCAGGAGGGACACCAGTTTTGGGGAAGGTCTCTTGTGCTAAATAAAAAGGAGAAAACTTGAGTATTTGCATACCCTCAGCAGCAAGGACACAACCCAGTCATTCCCAGTTGGCCTGAGGACCTCAGACTGGTCTTTGGCTCTTTTTAATGAGGTGTTGGTGTCAAAGTGAACTCAAGGGCACTGAGCGCCCACACTAAGCTCTGTGCAGAGACCCCAAAGAAATTCATGGATTCACAGCTGGAGGCAGTGCATCCATATTAACCAGCACCCAGAGACACCTCAGGCTAAGATGGGATTCAACACCAAAGAAAGAGCATCATGAAGTGATGGC
Organism: Dasyornis broadbenti; assembly: GCA_013397935.1. NCBI lineage: Eukaryota > Metazoa > Chordata > Aves > Passeriformes > Dasyornithidae > Dasyornis > Dasyornis broadbenti. The sequence goes on along the minus strand of VZRN01003168.1, from coordinate 429,559 downwards.
TGGAGGATGGCCCTGAGGACACAGCACCCACATCAGGAGCTCCTGGCCCACACAAAATTGCAAGGTGTCCGTCTGTCTTCACCTGAACAGCCTAAAGCTCTGCTCCAGCTGGTACCTGCCACGAGCAGGATGTTCCTCTAGTGCCCTCCTGAGAGGTGAAGAAATTCCTCAAGATACCAGAGAGGAGCTGAAACCAATCAATCACCCAGGAAATAACTGCAGTGAGTGTGGCAAGGCTCCTGGCATTAACTAACCCGCTACAAAACACATTTAAGAAGTTATTTATCTTTTCCTCTTCACAGTTTTAATCCAGTTGTCATTTTAATGAGCTGCAAGAGCAGCTCAAAAAAACCCCAAAAAGTTAGGGAAAAATAAATAAAAACAAAAGCCCAGAAAAAAAAAGGGGTTATCTCTAGTCTTCACAGTGGAACAGCAATGATTTAGATTCAGGCTGCTATGATATTGCTGGATTCAGGTTTGGGGTCTTTTCTTTTTTCCCTCTTTCTTTTCAATGCTTGTCTTCCTTTCATGGGAAAATTGATTGTTTGAAGGAACCAAGATTGATGCACCTAATACTTACAAATGGTTCACACTTCTGGACACTGTTTTCCAGTGTAACCTAATAAGAAATTGATTTGTTAGTTGCCGGGTCTTCGCCTTGTTCGATGCATTTTAAAATATTTATATATGTATATTAGCACTAATCAGCCTTGAAAATGATGAACTGGCTTGTTAGAATCCTAATAAACTGAAATCTTGGTCATACAATATCTAGTAGAAATGATCAATCTAAAACTTTTGTGTCATTTACACACATATCTAGGAAATATTTCTTAGTTAAAGACAGCTTTTCTGGAATAAGCAAGAATTTTATCACTTTCTTCTGTGATCATCTGTTGTCAGCTCTGTATCCCTCAGGCTTTTGTGTTACTCTTGTTTTGATTTATCATTTGATCTTTTTCATTTTGTCATCTTTGAACACGAATGAAATCCAGCAATGAGAATCATATGAAAAGAAACACATTTTTGCACACATTAAAAGCTGAACGAATTTAATAAAATGCCTTCCTCCCTTGTGTCTCAGAAGGGAGCATTCACCTGCTTTGTCTAGCTCTTCATGTGGGCCACTGAAGTCTGGCACAACCACACTCATAACTGAGGCAACAACGAGGACTGATGGGATTTGTAGTCCCAAAAGAGGAATATCCTCACAGAGATAAACTTCTGGAAGGATCAGCTGGGGGGAAAATGGAGGGCTGGCTACTGGATGGGGCAGGCACAGCTTCTCTGAGCAACTTGTGCCAGGGCCTCCTCACCCTCTCAGCCAAGAATTTCTTCCTAATATCCCCTCTAACCCTGCCTGTTGTCAATTTGAAGCCATTCCCCCTTGTCCTGTCACTCAAGGTCCTCGTCCCAAGTCCGTCTCCAGCTCTCTTGGAGCCCCTTTAGGCACTGGAAGGGGCTCTTAGGTGTCCCCCAGACCTTCTCTCCTCCAGGCTGGACACCCCCAGCTCTCTCTGTCTTCACAGCAGAGATGTTCCAGCCCTCAGAGCATCTCCATGACCCTCCCCTGGACTCACTCCAACAGATCCATGGGTCTAGATTTGGTCTAACAAATGCCAAGTAAAAAGAGGAGATTATTTCCCATAAACTTCTGTCTATATTTATGCCAGTATGAATCAGTCTCCCATTCCCACTTTAGGCTGCTGAGGGTTCTTTTCAGACCTAATTGTAGATTGCCACAGGTTTTTTTCAGCAGATCTGCAAAGACTGAACATGTGAATCCACAACTCCTGGATTATTTTTTGCCCAGCATAATGAAAATATGGCCCACCCTCTAAGCACTAAAACCATCTGCAGCGAGCACAGCTTCTGCTGAATGCCCTCAGCTCAGGCTGCACCCCATTGTCCCCAGGATGGGTGGGTTCCTCAGAAAGCCTTGGTCTGTTCAGGTTTCCTGGGCTGGAGACCACCTTACCTGAATCTGTCACTGCTGCTTTTGTTCCCACCCTGCTTCTGTGATCACAGCACTGCACGGAGTAGCTGCTCTCTCCTCAGCAGACTTCCTGACAGGTGATTACTTTACAATAAAGATTTAGGATAAAACAAATGTTGAGTTGCCGGTGACACCCTCCTTTTCTCCCTCCAGCATTTCAAGTCTGGGTTCATTATCACCTCTTTAATTGGGTAATTATAATAGAGATGACAATCACTTGGTGCCATCCAACGGCATTTTTGATCTCACCTTTTTTTTTTTTAATTATTGTTTTTAATGTGTATATATAGTTATATATTAAGAGAAGAACAATTAAACTTCTTTTCCTTTGTCACACTCTTCCCAAGGATTCTAGGGAGCCCAAACTGGATGTCTGCAGAGCTGGGAATGACCCAGTCCTCAGCCAATACTGAACCCAAGCAGCATCACAGCCACGCAGACACAGATTATCAAAGAAAGGAAGATGAGGGGGCTCAGGCTGAACAATATTTAACAAATTAAGTGAAGGATGTTCAGCCTATCACCAAGACCAGCCCAGGATTAACTACAGCTCCTTCCAGCATGTCTGTGTTTAAAGGGATGTGGTGGATCACTTCACCAGTCTCACCATGGGAGAAGGAAAAGCAGCAACATGAGGAAGCTCTCGCTAACAGACTCTTAGTCCCAGGAGTGAATAATATTAATAGACTGCCTGCAATCTATTAGGAAAAGGAATTAATTAGTATCTTTAGATGAGTTTGTTGTGTGTTTGTTTAATTATGCACACAGGGAAAAAAAAAAAATACCATCTGCCCTTCTGAAAAAGAATAAAAATGCAATCACACAGGAGCAGATGCCCAAAGAAGGCAAGTGGAACTGCAGCACACACAAAGCTGATGGCAACAGAATCTTTAAGCATCGCTCCATTTCCTGTAAGCACATTTTAAACGGCCAAAACTTTCTTCTGCATCCCCAGAGAGATAATATTATTGAAGAGAACTTTTCTATGCTGCAGGAAAAGTCTATCAACACTAGAAAATGGTCTGTTTTGGTGGCAGTGCAGCCTATTTGGGATAAAGTCTGCAGCCCACATAATCACAGAATCACTGAGGCTGGAAGAGGACATCCATTCCACTTGCCCTGTTCAGATTAGAGTCAGCTACCACAGCTTTGCCCCACACCATGTCCAGTTGTCCTTTTAATATCTCCAAAGATGGAGACTCAACCTCTCTGGATAACCTTTTTCAGTGTTTACGCACCCTGACAATAAAAAGCTTTTCTTATGTTCAAACAACTTCATGTTTTCCAGTTTGGGCCCCTTGTCTCTGGTCCAGTTCTGGGCAACTCCGAGGAAAACTGAACTCCAACCTCTTCATTGCCCCCATCACAGATTTATACACACTGCTGAGATCCCCCTGAGATTTCTCTCCTCCAGGCTGAACAGTCACTGTTCTGTCGGCTTCTTTTTTGACAGATGCTGCAAACTCTTAGTTATCTGCATCACTTGCTCAACTGCCTGTCCCTTCAGTGGCTCTGTGGCTGTTCCTTCCCAGATGCAGGACTCGACATTAATTTCTGTTGAACTTCTCAGCTTGCTCCTCTGACCATTTTTGCAGCCTATTAAGATACTTTAGGAAGCAACACAACCATTTTAGGTATCAACCACTCCTCAAAGTTTTGCATCACCTGCAAACTTGCTGAAAGAGGTCCCTGTCCTATCAACCAGGTCACTGACAAGGGTGTAACTTTGTTGGTCTCAGTGCTGTCCTCTGCTGCTCACCCCTCGTGCCTGATGTCCAGCTGATCTTCATGCCACTGAGTCCGTCCAAGTCCAATTCGCTTAGTTTTCAACCCAAATCACTGTCCACTTGTCTAACCTGCATTTCACCGGCTTGAATATGAGGATGTTGTGGCAAACAGTGTCAAAAGCCTTGTTAAATTATGGAAATAATCCCTGCTCTTCTCTCACCCACTGATTAATTATTTCCTTGTAGAAAGCTTTGGTCAGACACAGTTTCACCTTCATGAATCCCTGCTGACTTCTCTCAAGTGCTTTACTCTCTTTATACATTTGGAAATGGCTTCCAGAAGGACTTGAAAGCAGGATATTTTCTTCCAGCCCTTATGGACCTCTCTGGAGAACACAAAGTATTGCAAATTCCTGTGTCAAAAGAAGTCCAAGAGAAAACTGAGCTCAAGCTTTTCCCCAAACCATTCGACCGTTCTTCCCCAGGACTGATTGTTCAGACCTCTTTCTCTCCATGGGCACCTTTATGGCTCATAAACAAGGTTTCAAACAGTCATGGTCAACCCGAGGAAGTGTAGGAATGGTGACACCTCATCCCTGGAAGTGTTCAAGGCCAAATTGTACAGGGATTTGAGCAACCTGGTCTAGTGGAAGGTGTCCTGACCATGTCAGGTGATTGGAACTGGATGATCTTTCCTCCCAATCCCAGTCATTTCATGATTCTATGGCACTGTCTTGTTTGAGTCTGCAGTAGAAAACCACTGGGTGCTGATACCCCCATTTAATTTCACTGCTATTTTAAATGGATTTTAGAATTAAGATATACAGCACGGAAACGGTTTCTCTATATATTTGGTGTGCATAATTTATAAAGAAACAATTCCTTAAGGCTATATGGACACATACAGGGGCATGTATCAATATATATGGGTTTAACAGAAAAGAACTGGAATGTTTGGGCTGAAATAATCCGTGCTCCAAAAATGTCTGTTTTAAACAATGGAACAACAGCGGCAGCATTTGTCTTTGTTTTAGGATCATGCTGAGTGGCTTAACTGTGCCAGATGGTTTGTTCATGTCTTACGAGTGAAAAGAAATGTCTGTGAGCTCACCCAAACTTGAATTTCCCTCGCTGAGACACTTCTGACATGAAAATAATGAAGATGCTGAGATGAAAGTAACTTATAGGACATTTATTCGATTTCATACTAGACGTACAAAGAATAAACCAGACAGGGTGTCACAGGAGATAGCAGCAAGGAAAAGACTGAAAAGGAGGAATACATGGAATCTGTGAAGCTGCTGCAGGAAGTTACAGGGTGGGAGCGGAGTTATTTACCTCAGCATTGTGTGCCCAGAAAGGAAGGGTGCCCAGAAAAGAATCACATTCCCCTGGGATCACCCTTGCTGCTTTATCCCCTGCCCTGTGCTGCAGTGCTCAGCTCAGCGCCAGTCCTCTGCACTATTGGAGAAAGGGGTATTTTATTTCAGCCTAAGCTTCCTTATGAAGAGCTAAGGGAAACTGAAAAATGTCCCTTCATGGCAAATCCCCTAGATATTTCTGGTCTGTGTTTTCCCCCACATCAGGACGGAAGAAATGTGTGTTTTTCTTTTTACAGAATGGACGAGGGAGCGTCAAAGAAATTCAATTTGGAAAGGTCAAAACACAACAGATGTCAAATGCTCTTTTTGACATTTCCAGCCGAAGAGAAATGTTTCGACATGCCTGAAATCAAAACCTTTCCATTTGGGTTGCTGAGAGGTTTTGTTTTGAGTCATGTCAACATTCAACTTTGTTTTCTCACAGCAGCACGTGGTCTTGTGGGAACTGTAGTTAAAACAGAAACATTCACATTTCCCCCACTCTCCTAGAGCAGGCTTCCTGTTCATAATAATTGCATGCTAATTAGAAGTTAATGCAATGTCCATGACAAACCACATTGCTGGGCTGGTGGGAAGTCAGCACAGTTCCTGAGTGGAAGCAAAATCCTCTGAGGAGATTATTTTATTGGTGAAAATGGGGCTAAAACTACCAGTCCCATCAGGCTGTACCACATCAGGAAAATAAAGTTCAATATTTTGCTAAGGTGTTTCCAAAATAAGCACATTCTGATCAGCCCAAAAGGAAAATATAAGTAATCCACAAAACTGTTTCCTTAGAAAATTCTACATATATAGAAAAGTTTTAGACTGGAAAAGTCTTGTTCATCTGCAATTAGAAATGATGGGCCCCATCCTGGTGATCCATAGCCTTCAAAAATGACAAGTAGAATAAAGCTTAATGTCTGCAGGAGAAGAAGTGTTTTAACAGTGACAGAACACAAAAAAATAAAAAGAAAAAAATATAAAATTTTAACTTCGCCACATAATGGAATATATTATTTAACAGCTCTCCCACACAGAAAAATAATATTAAAAAAAGCCCTAAACCATAAAGCACCACCGAGCTGATTCCAGTCTGAATGACAATGATTATAATGTACATTTGTGAGGTGTCAGTCATCCTCAAAAAATCCCAGGTGCTTCCTAAGCTGTAAATAAAGGCATCCTTCACCAGATATTGGGGTGGAAGGTAACAGCCACTCTGCATCAGCAAAGATGCTCACTGGATTTTTTGGGATGATTTCATTTGCAAGTACAATTACTACTCTAGCAGCAGGGACACAATCCAGGGATAAAATCCTTTAGTTAGGACATAGGAACCCTAACTAGGGTCTAGAGTTAGCCCCGGCTTTGACACTGACCTAGCCTGGAGACATTCTCTGAGTTGCAACAGGACCTCAAAGGCCCTCAAAAATTCCAAGAATGCTTAGCCCTGTAACAGGACTCAGATGCCCATAAAATGCCCCTTGATTGCCAAACACCACCTGGAGATAGTGAAATGATCCAGAACCTCATTCCCCACCCTCTCCTAGGGATAGTCATTCCCTGGTTTAGGTCTTCCAGGTGGAAGGTGGTGAATGGATAATAGGAAACAAAATTAGCATCAAGATTTTAGGTCTCAAATTTTGAAGCAATGGGAGCACTACTGCTCTGGCCACAGTTCTGCACCCAGCATGAGAGAAATGCTCTTTACAGACAATTTCAGGAAGACAGATGGAAAACAGGCAGTTGGAGGAGATGGTGAAATCTCCTCTCCTCCCCTCCCCTCCAGTTCAATCCACTTCTGGAGGCTGCATGAATTGATGTGAGGCACAAATATAAAATAAATAAACAGAAATGTAAAATCACATCCAGAAAACAGCTGCTGTACAAGGAGAAAACAGTCATCACTTTGTGTTGGTGCCCTCCAAAGGACAGGTGAATGCTTAGGTGGAGCACAGAGAAAGAAGTAGAAAAGGGGAAAAAATGTGTAAGAGTTGGGGAAAACATAAGGCACTGGATACATGTAGAGTTTATTTATGGGTTTATTCATGGTATATGGAGAATAAAGGGCTGAAGGTAACAACAGAGGACAATTGAGTGAGTGAATGTGATGATGTGAGCACACACATCCTCTAAGGTTCACCTACTAATTTATAGCAGAGCCCTTCCAGTGAGTAATTTTCTGTGTTGTGATCCTTCCAATTACTCTTTTCTTGGAAAGAAAAGAACTGGCGTGAGGCAGACAAGAGAAGACACCTGATGAAAAGATAAATATAAATAAATTACCTTTTCCTAGAAGCTTTTCTTTCACATTAACAAGCAGAGGAATAAGATGGTGCAGAAATGTCTGTAATTACATGACTGTTACAGTGCATGTTCTGTGAGTGAGCCATCGAGTCTCTCGAGTCTCACTGATGCACTTGGTGGTCCAGATCCTGACATGTCCTCTTGGATGTCTTGACTCTTGGGTTTCCTCTCTGAAATGTGTTACCAATGGTGTAAAATAAGGGAATTTTCACGGATACTATGATAACTATGGCGATTTGCACTGAATTTAGGACAGGCTTTTTAAAGCCACTTTTTCTCACCATGCTGCCTGTGGGCTGGACTGATTGAATGGCATATTTTCTGCTTAGGTTTTTGTGTTAGGTGCATTAAAGTGTGGCCTCAGATTCCCATATTCACTCAACACATTATTATAATATTACTAACATTAACTGTGCTTTCAGATAGACTAAAAAGACTAATACACAAAAAAAATCCCCAGTATTTAAAGGAGACAAATACAAGTTTTCCTCCTGTTTTTTGTTCTGTAGAGTTTTGCATGCCTGCAAGTACACTTGTGTTTACTTACAAGAATAACATTGCCCTTCTAGCAGAAATCACCTCACCCTAGTTTGTCAGTCAGGTGCTTCCAGGTTAGCCATGAATTTCTAGAATCATAGGCTGGTTTGGGGTGGAAGGGGCCTTAAAAGTCACCTCATTCCAAGCCCCTGCCATGGGCAGGGACACCTTCCATGATCCCAGGTTGCTCCAAGCCCCGTCCAACCTGGCCTTGGTCACTTCCAGGGATGGGGCAGCCACAGCTTCTCCGGGCAGCCTGTGCCAGGGCCTTACCACCCTCACAATCAAGAATTTCTTTCCAATATCCAATATAAATCTACACCCATGACTCCATTTTGACGGTCAGAAAACTATTAATTTTTGATTTGGGGTGCCTTGTCTTTCCACAGCTCAAGTTGTTCACAAGAAAACTTGTGCACAAGAAAACTGATCAGAACATAAGAGGGTTAAAAATCTGTATCTGAGAGCTGGAAACACCAAGGCTGGTGTAGGAGAGAGGGAAGGAAAGAGAAATGATCTTATGTATCACAGAAGCTTTTCTGCTGGCTACATACCTCTAATTTTGTGATAAAGGACAAAGTGCAGATAAAAACTCACGTGTCCCCAGACTGTCATCCACTCAGGATATCCAGCACTGGTACTTCTTCGCAAACATGGAGATCCGTGAAAAAAATCATATGGATTTTTGGTGGAATCAGGTGTCTTTTTTGAATATTGAGCTAAATCAAGAAGTTGTTGAAGCCAGGAGGGGATTTTTTTTTTGAGGAGTCCAGGAAAGGTTTCTACATGTGGCAATTTTTTTTAAGCAATTTTGTGCAGCAGTTGGAGCTGTCACCTTGTCATGCAGAAGCGTTGCAAGGACAAACCTGTGCAGAGCAGCACAAGGCATCTGCTGGAAGGGTTTATGAGTGCACAGCCTTGAACAGAGGTGAGGCAAAGTAATTTTATCCTTTCAGAGCCTTGGCTGTAATGATTTCAAGTGGACTGTTGCTTTTCCAAAACAAAAAAAAACAATTTCTTTCCAGCTGCCTTTTAGGATGATTCAGTCTTTTTTCATTCTATTTATTCTGTTAGCTACTAAAAGCTGTAAACTTTCAGCTCTTGTGCTTTGGAGTTTTGTTATGTTTTCTTGTTATACAGAAATTAATCAGCTCTTGATGTTTTTGCTTGCTTTCAAAAGCTTATTAAAAATAACAAGGAACAAATTGGGTGGAAAAATGATCAGTTGATGAATCATCCTTTTCTTTGTCAATCTGAGAAGGCTGAACGAAATCAACCCTTTTTAATAGAACTCTTTCAGGTTTTTGGACAGGATGGACGGAGAACTTTTCTTGACTGCAGCTTTAGGGCATCTCCTTGCAGGATATATGCTTTAAACATCTTAGAGACTGGTCCTTTGAAAGGAAAGCATAATGAGTGTTTGGAAGGTTTGTGGATCTTCTAAAGAGAACACAACTGCAGCTACATGAAGCTGCATGTGTTTACTGAAACCGGAGACACGACCTCAAACGGAAAATAGTTCTGCTGTCTTGCATACGTGATGATAATGCCTTGTGCTAAATATGATATTAATGGTGCTCACCAAACCCCAGGCAAGATTATGTGCCCCAGCCATCACCATGACAGAACAAAACATATCTCCAAAGACATAATTAGACTGTTTACAGATTTGGCCCACAAGTGTTAAAATGCAGTCAGTAAAAAGTTCTTAGATGGGAATATCCCTTGAAGGAGAAAATGTGTCAGGGAGAGCAGTCACTCCTTCCCTTTGCCTCCAGGAAGTCCTTTCTCCTTTCTAGAAAATTCTAGTGTAGATTTCCAACATAGGGTGTTTTTTCCCGGATATGTTAAGCACTCAAGCAGTTAATGATGTTGCTATCAGAATTTTTATCACGTTTATATGAATACTTCTCAGGATAATTCCCCAGACTCTCTGCATACTTGTGCAGATGAGGTTCAGCATTTTTAAAGCAAGTTGTGTTACGTGGCAACTATCAGAGCAATGGAATGGGCTGAACAGTTACAAACCAAACGAAGGAAACCCCTGCACATGTTCAGTAATGAGTTAAAAGTTACTTAACATCTTAAAGTTAAATAGTAATTTAAATAATTTAAAATAATAATTAACTAATTAAGCCCCAAAGCTGTGAGGAGTGTTTGATTTGGATTGCAAGGAAAGGCATAATTTACCCCACAGCCAATTGGCTGTTCCATTATGCTCCTAATCCCAGCTATTTCCTCTCTTTACATAACTTCGCTTTGTGATTATAGAGGAAATGACTGAGATGTTTATATAACTTTGGACTCCCCTCAAAATTTAATGCACGTAAACATACCTTTAGGGGAAGGCAATAAAAAGAACTGAAAAAATAAACCTATCAGTCACACCATTATAGCCTGTAATACCTGTTCTTGCAGAGCCTACTTACACTAAGGAGGTAAAATCACGTACCAAAACAGGAAAATCCTGACCCAAAGTCATTGTAATGGACTTCAAATGAGATTCAAAGGCTTTTTGTGGGACTTAATTCTTATGTTACTAGGAAAGGTTCACGCTGAAGTAATGCTGCATCTCTCCATGGGTCTGGCTACCCTGGCATGGTCTGGATCCCACTGTGGAGCAAAGTGAGGTTCCCAACTACCCCTGCACTGGAGAAGATGACAAGATTTGAAAGAGCCATGTATGCTCCATAGCACACACCTGGTGTGATCCCTCACATATGCATTGATGTCACTTATTTAACATAAAGCTTGGCTGTAGGAAGGTGTGCCGAGTTCATGGATCCCTAAATAATCATTTAGAGCTTTTAAGGCACCATTTGTGTCTTGAAATGTGGTCATAAAATCATAGAATGGCTTGGGCTGCAAGGGACCTTAAAGATGATCCAGTTCTAACCTCCCTGCCATGGTCAGGGTCACCTTCCACTATCCCAGGTTGCTCCAAGCCCTGTCCAATCTGGCCTTGAACAAGTCCAGGGGTGGGGCAGCCACAGATTCTCTGGGCAACCTGTGCCAAGGCCTCACCACATTCACAATGAAGAATTTGTTCCTAATATCTGATCTAAATCTACTGTCCTTTAACTTAAAGCCATTAATTAATGATCTCAGGCTCTCCCCGTTAAAGTCACCAGCCACACTTGGGTCCTCTTCCGCCCCAGCACGTGCCTGAGTAGGAATAAGCTGAAGTTAACCCCTGGTTCATGAAGTACCAAGACAGACTCGTCAAGGAAAGATCCATCTCAGAAAAGGAGCCTCCCATCCCCAGCCGTGCCCACACTCCAAGTTGTCCACTTCGTATTAAAATCTTAGCAACAGCACTGCTCATCACAGATCCTGTATCTTTTTCTCTACTTCTTTTCCTCAAAATAAAGCTGCTCATGGCAAGTGCCACGATATGAGAGCATGCAAGGAGAACACAGTTATTTGGGAAGCATTTGCTTTTTGGGGCTTTTTGACGATGTTTGCAAAGCCACTTGTGATGAGCTGCTGCTCCTGCGAGCCTTGCACCCCGTTCCATGAGCTGGCAGCGTGATGGAGAGCTCCCATTATCAGGGCTAGCACGGGGAGTGGATTGCTTTTCTCCATCCAGGCCCAGGAGCAGCTATTCCTCATGATATATAGACAGGAATGCCGACAAATGCTACACTGTCATCCTCCGACGGGGAGGACTGCCACGCACGCTGGGGCAAACGAAAATAGATGGGGGAGTGTGCGTATTCAAACAATAAAATCTGTGCAAGTAAATCATCTCTTATTGCTCCATACATCTTCCGGGGCTGCTTCCCGTTTCTTAACCAGCAAAGACTCCCTGGTAATGCTGATATTCTCTCTGCTGTTCCAGATGTGTAAATATCATTTATGCAGCTGAGGCTGAGACAAAAAACGGTGAATGTTCCCCGCTCCCCATGACACACCTCCACCTCTTTCCTGTGCTTATTTCTTGAGGTACTTTTCCAAACTAAGGATAGGGCCATGGGCAAGGTGAGGGAGTAGAGGAGAGATATCCACACTGTCCTTGAAATTGGAACTGGACTAAACCACATCTCAGCTCTTCCCAGCTAAAGGAATTTTTCAGCAGTTGTCATTTTTCGTTCTGGCATGATGCTTCACAGGGGTGGAAGCTGTTTTTCTTCACCCATTTGGTCTGTGTTGTCATCCACCATGGCGGAGGGTGCTAGGTCTGGTGTCACATTTTATGTTAAATAGGACTTAGAACATCAGGGAAATATTCTGTCCCCACCATCCATAGTTTGCAGTTTCATGCACTGCATGGTTACTGCATTATCCACAACAGTAATAAAAATAATAATAATAATAATAATAATAACAACAACAATAACAACAAAAGGCTTTCTATGGTTCCCCTAGCACATCAAAGAGGTTTCGTGATCTTAATTTAATGTATGGGGAACATGAGGTGTTAAACCACAATTTCTTGGTTGTACCATGAAAAACTAAATTCAGACTTTTGCAGATTGGTCCAGATTTATAACCCACTAATTCCTACAGTGTCTTCTGAAGAAACAGCTGTAACTGGATGGTTTTGGCAGTGCCTTTCTGATATAAACACCCTTAGGAAAGCTACACTTCAGGCCAAGGTGTTGATCTTTCCTGGTTTAGCATATAAAGGACAAGTAAAAAGGAGTGAAAATATTAATTTTCTCTCCCTGGGAGATGGTTTCCCATACATACAAGAAAGTAAATATTGTGGTAAGGGATGGGCACAAGCTGCTTTGGAGAGCATCTATGCACCACCTTTCTTACTGTCTGATCCTGTTCTAATCCATTCATTTGATCATTGCCCTCATTAAAGTGGCAAAGTGGGTTGTTTGGAAAATTTCCCGTTTAAAATTGTCTCCTTTCAGGTTTTTCAGATTGATTAAGTCTTGGTTGTTTTCAGTACTTTATCTCACACTCTCCTGATGGCGTGAAACAGGATAATCGTATCCTGACATGCCTTACAGCCATAATAAGTCTTTCTCTACTTGCAGTTTCTCTCATATTATTTACCTGAATATTAAAGATCTCTGCCTGGAAGCTGACAGATGAAGAACCTTATCTATGTCCCATTTGCTAAGGTGCTTACATTTGCTGCCTCAAGTATTTAAAGCTATTTCACAGCTTGTGGTGAATGCATTGCAAACAGCAGAAGCTGGTAGGAAACTTGAATTGAGTGTCCCACTTTGTCCAGATTACAGGGAAAGGACTGAATGGTCCCCAGAAATTCCTTAACTTGGAGTGGAGGGTGCAGTCAGAGGTTGCTTCAGGATGCACTAAGATTTGGGCCTGTAAAGCCACAGTGTCTCAGACTCAAGTGGTTTGGGGAATCTTGCAGGTTAAAACTCAGCACGAGTTACAGGCTCTGAAGGTGCCTTTATTAGTCTGGAGACGTCTTTTTGAAGCCTTGGCCAACCTCTGTGTTTGCCCATTGGGAGGACGAGCAAGACAGGCCATGGAGTCCAGGGCCTTCTTAGGAAAAAGCTCCCTATGACTTTGTTCCCACCCTAATACAGATCCCACTTTGCCTCCCCAGCTGGAGAACTGTCTTCTTGGAAGGTCATTCATGCCAGAGTGGGATGTTTGTGGGGACAGAGGCGTGTACTTTAGTGGGGAGTACTGGGGAATGGATTGGGAGGAGGATGCTGAGGCAGGTGGATATGAAGACGTAAGGAACAGGGCTCAGCCAAGGCTGGAGCTCACAAATGTAGTGATTAACAAAGAATTTAGGACATAAATTGATTACAGCGGTGAGAAATAAATGCTTGGTTCCCAGTTTCATACAGAAAGGAACCAAGTGCAAAGATGATCCTTTAGGTATTATCTGTCATCTTCTGGGTCAGCAAGTGATGTAGAGCTCTTCCTTCTACAATTCCCCTTTCCCTTTCCTCTCTTTGGACTGATGACAATTGTTTCCAGCCCTATACAAGTCAATAGTGCCTAAATTTCATGCCTTAGGCAATAAACATCCAAGTTAGGCCTCACAACTGCTGTGGTGTCTCCCTGCAAAATCAGAATGAACTCCTGAGATTGTTCCTTCAGGGATCTGCCAGAGCCAAGGTTCCTAGATAGGAAAACATGGGCAAAATTTAAGACCTTGTTGCTAATGTCCTGCAGGTAGAATGCATACAGCCCAGTGGATTTCACAGATTTCAGGAATTGCAAGAACCCTGAAGAGTGCAAGGCAGGAGAGATCTCTCTGGGATTCCCCTGAAAGTGCACTTGCCTGAAGACAAATTCTTTTTTCTTTTTTATCCACTGAGACTAGACAGGTGCTTCTCTGCTTCTTTATCATGCCAGCCTGGTTTTACACCCTTCTATCTTCTTAATTAAAATATGGTTCTGTCCTTACTAAAAACCTTGCAGACTCTGGATTTATTATATCACAACGGTCAGCAATAGCTACCAGTTTTAGGAAAAAAATTATAAAAAAGGGATATTTAGTGACTTTGTTGAGATCTATCAGCCAGGACCAGCAACACACCTGCACATTGCACCAATAGTGAAAAAGATGTGAGCTATTTTCTTTTTAACTACCAGTACATCATCTGAGCAGTATTGCCTCATGCAAGAATCATGGGAAAACCCCCATCCGTGGCACAGATAATTTAAGAGGGTACAGGAGGAAGGACAAGGAAAGGAGAAAAGGAGTGAGGGGAAAGAAGGAATAGTGAGAAAAGAAGGGTAATACGAGTCCTTTTCGTGGCTGAGTGTCTGGAAGCTCATTCACTGTTACACAAGGGGCTCTTGCCCATCTCCCCCTGCCACTCCTGGATGTCCCACCTGTCTGTCCCACCTTTGCTGATGGTCATGGCCTCCAGCTGAGCTGGCACAACCAAACACCTGCCCCTCATCAGCTGCCCCATTTCCTGCATAGCCTCCAACTTCTCATGACGGTGGGCTTCTCTTGGAGCACTGCTGGGACAGGAGCATATGTTTGCTCCAGCTGCTTCTGCTGCAGGACCATGGCCTGTGCTGGGAAGGAGACAGCAAACATCTGGGAGGAGCTGATGGTGTCACAGCTCTTTGCTCAGCAAATGCCAGTCAAATATCCAAGATAATCGATGGTGAGGAATGACTGGGCCCCAGTGATGACTGAGCCCATTGCTCTGGACATGCATTTGTATCTCATCATGAGAGGTCAGTGCTCTCCTTTCCTTCCCTGGGCAATCCAACACTGGCTCTGCTCTCCCAGAGTATTTCTAGGCACAGACTTACCTGGGAGTCATAGACATCACAACTGCCTGAGGTTCCTGGGGCAGGTTTTGACACCAAAGGTATTGTCATTGCTTAAATGCGTTTGTTACTCCTCTTATTCACAACTTCTTTATAATTTTTATTATCTATGGTGTTAGTTTTGCCCCTTCTCTGGGGTTTTCCAGCTCTCTGGAAACAGAGCTTGGTTAAATGGGTACCTTCAGCTCAGAAGCCTCTGTAGCATGTCTATTGCTCAATCAGGCTGCAAACATTAGTTTTGGTTCTTCACCACCTTTCAGACCACGTGGGCCATAGCTATCAGGCGTCCCATCTCCCCAAGTGACTCTGTACAGCGAGATGTTTGATAGGCAATAATTTCACAGTTACTCAGAATTCATACATTGTGCAAAGAAAAATTTCTCCCATCTCGTCATAGAAACAATTCCGTTTAAATCTGACTGGATGGGTATAGAGTAGATGGATTAGGTCCTGCAGTGAAACTGGACAGGAAGACAACCCAGTTACCAGATTAACTGCCTTTCTCTTCTAAATAGAACCAAATACACCCATACAAAGTAGGAAAGGCATTATTAGAAATCTTCTATTTTTATGGATAGGAATGAATTTTTATGCAGCTGATAATGCAGATAGAACACACAATTGGTCTAGTCAAAATGAAAGATGAATACAAATTGCAAATCAGCTCCTGAGCTATAAAAATTGGTGTAACCTTCTCGGCAATAACTGATTGTTTAGGAGGCTCAAATAGAGTCACAGTGATGTTTCTTCCAGCCTTATTAAGCATCACAGTTGTCATATTAAACCAATGATGTATGAGTATTTGCTTATTGTAATGAGTTCTGGAGACAGTAGCTGGAGCAGAGATACAAAAAACCTCAGGCTGAAGATTTTGGATATCTTTTTCTCACTCCCTGAGGGAAATATTTCTCTCTTTTATTTCGCTAACATCAAAGACTGCCTCAAACCCTTTTACAGGCAGAACTCTTCCTGAAGCTAAATCTCTGGGATCTAATGCCCCTTCCTCCTCGATGGACTGTAAATAGAACTCCAGATGTATCTGATGTTCTTCTGTATTTTCCCTTCCCTGGGCGCAATGGGAAATTAATATTCCTTTGTATATGGTAGGCTAGAGGATCCTAAATTGCTTTCCAAGCTTTAGCAAAACTCCCCTGGGAAATAAATTTGGAGGCGTTAGCAGCCATGCTCTTGGGAGGTCAGATTCTTTCAGCAGGGTGAGCTTTGGAGGAATTTAGAGTTGAGTGAAATGGGGCACTCCAGGCTCAACTAAGGGAGGTTCAAAGGGAGAAAAAAGAAACATGTGCTGTTGAAGAAAGCTTGGAGAAACCTTTAGGGAGCAGAGGCAGCCAGGTGATGTGTGATTATCTGATATTCATGTGTTTTGCCAGCTCTGGAGCAAGTCCACTTGCAGGGTAGCAGCACACTGAGGAGATGCTTTGATGTCCTCATAGGCAGATTGAAGGTTTTTGTGGCTGTGGCAGGAGGTGCTGCAATGACATCTCTGGTAGCCATCAGCTTCTCTATTCCAGCCTGCAGCTCTGTTAAAAGAAATCAGGATGGGAGGCACACGGAGCATCCCCCTGCCTGATGCTTCAACTAATGGTGGGAGAATCAAAAACTGTTAATTTCTTCATGAAATTCAGGTCCATCATTTCTTGTTCTGTCACCCATAGGCACAAACAAAAGTTTATCTCCTCCTTTATAAAAGTCTTGTTAAAGCTTCCCCTCAAGTCTTCCTCCTCTGGCTAAACAACTGCATCTCCTTCTCTCATTCTTGCAGACTATTCACATCACACTGATCATTCTCCTTACTGCCCCTGGGAATACTCCCGTTGGCCCAACCATCTCCCTTGAAGGCTGATGTCAAAACCAGACACGGGATGCCACTGGGGACAGACAGGAGAATGACTTCCATTGTCGTGTGGGCTGTTGCCCAGCTGATAGAACCACACTGTTGGAAACAGGATGAGCACATACATACGCGACTTGTTCAACTTATATTGTGTAAATTTGGCTTGCTCTCCTCTGGAAAGGAAGTTGAAGTCAAATTGAATGATCAGCATTTCCTTGTTTCTCCCTTTTTTTCTCTTTAACAGCCAGGCACTTTTTGTTCTTCCCTAATCTTCTGGATTCACATCATTACAGGAGATGTTTAAGCCCTATCTCGTGCTCAAGACAAATCCCCTTTGCCTCAAAATGCATTCCACCTGCACAGGCGAAGACAAGGGGAGCTAATTCAAGTTGCAGACTCAAACATAATCTGGCCTGCCTTTTCCAGTGCTTGTCTTGGCAGCTAAAAACACTTTTACAGAGATGTCATATGTCATTATTAGAAGAGTTGCAGCCATGAGCTGAATTAAAGCTTTGCAAAGCTGGTACATTTATTCCATATATTTTGCAGATGGGGTCTTTGTCCTCAGGGAGATAAGTGATTGCCAGGATTATGTAGGCTTCATCTATACAGTGTTTGGGATTAGTCCAAGAAACAGGCCATGGTCCCCAGGCCATGTGGTGGAGGCTGCTTTATGTCTGCACTGTTCTAGTAGCAGCAGTCTTTGGAGCTCAAGGTGTGTCATTGCAGGAGCCTTTCAGAGCTCTTCCTGCTGTTTTTCATGCCTAGAGAACACACAGCTGCTCCCAAACCCACTGGGGAAAACTTGAGGATTGCTGGAATAGTCTCAGAAGACAAAAATGGCCCGAGGAAGCAACATCTTGTGCAACTTGAGTGCATGCTGTATGTAAAATATGGATTTCAGCATGAGATATTTTCTAGTCTGTGTCACTCATTTCCAACCAGGAAAGGAATAATTTCACACTGGAGTCAAAACTGGGTTGAGCTAACATACACACAGTTATAGTTGTCATGCTAAATGAGGCAGTGTTCATGCTGCATTAAATAGGATAACAAACTTCCTTTGAGTGGAAAAGGGAGAGTGTTACACTCTTCCCTTCTCAAATGCTTCCAGATCCTACAGGTATTTTAGAGGTACCTGGAGCAGTTAAACTTGTCAGGGTGTAACAGTGTCCAGCTGTCAGATAAGCACCAGCCCAGGCACTGCCAGGATGTCAAGGGGCTGTTCATGGACATTCCAGAGCTGCTCTCTGACAGTCACTCCAGTTAAGAGCTAGTGGGGATGGTCCTGGGCAAGGCTAGGACTTGGACTTGATGATCCTTGATGATCCTTCCAGCTCAGGATATTCTGTGACTTAAAGGTGGAGGGAAGGGATTTTTGCCCCTCTGCTCTGCCCTGGTGAGACCCCACCTGCAGAGCTGCCTCCAACCTGGGGTTCCCAACAGCAGAAGGACCTGGAGCACCTGGAGCGAGTCCAGAGGAGGCCACGGAGCTGCTCCAAGGGCTGGAGCACCTCTGCTCTGGAGCCAGGCTGGGAGAGCTGGGAATGTTCACCTGGAGAAGAGAAGTCTCTGGGGAGACCTTTAAGCACTTTCCAGTGCCTAAAGTGAGCTGGAGAGAGGGACTTTGGATGAGGGAATGTAATTATAGAACAAGGGGGAATGGCTTTAAACTGACAGAGGGAAGGGTTAGACCAGATAATATGAAGAAATCCCTGGCTGTGAGGGTGGTGAGGCCCTGGCACAGGGTGCCCAGAGAAGCTGTGGCTGCCCCATCCCTGGAAGTCTCCAAGGCCAGGCTGGACAGGGATTGGAGCAACCTGGGATCATGGAAGGTGTCCCTGCCCATGGCAGGGGGTGGAATGAGGTCATCCTTAAGATCCCTTCCAACCCAAACCATTCTGGATTCTGTGATCCTATGAATGTACATCTTGCCCTGACAGGCTCCATACAGTTAAGCACATCTGGAGAAAAATGGGATTTGTTTTGTTTCTGATCCATTTCAGCTTTGCTCAGTGGAGGCTTTTCAGGTATCATAACAGACTTCATGAGCAGTCACTGTGTATTCCTGGGTGAAAATGGGCAGCACATGGCAGAACTCTTCCTCATGTGTTTTACAAAGCTGGGTTTGCCAGGCTTTACTGCAGCAGCGATTGTTCACAGAATGAAAAATATATGATCCCATTTGCCTATTTCTTGACCACCTAGCAATGCAGTATATTTTCCATGCAACAGGCTATAAACCAGGTTAAAGATAAGATGAGTTTATATTTGAGTTCAGACCCCTTGCCTGAGATTATCTCAGAGTTTCCGTGACTCATAGCGCTGACAAGACTGAAAACATAAAAACATCAGTCAGGTCCTGAAATAAAATTTGGGCTTAAAAGATTACGTGACTTAAAAATAATGGAACACAAGATTTTATTTCTGTATGTTTCCAGCAAGGTGCTCTAGGTTCCCACTTTTCCGCTTTTTCCTGTAACAAGAGGGATCACAAAGAAGATAGAAAGAAGAGGGCAAGAGGCAAATATGTAATGATTGCAGCAACTGGAGACTTACAAAAAAAAAAAGCCCTCACCAAATTCTATAGTACTGCAATAAACCCCCAGAGTTAGCAAGATCATGTCAGACAGGCAGACTAAGAGCTTTTGCTGTCATCCTCCCTGGCAAATAGTGATTTAAAAAGTGAGCTGAACCTTTGTGAGGGCCCAGATACATGCAAGCTGGATTATTTGGACAATTAACAGAGCCACAATCTGCTCCCCTGGAGTCACCAGGGGACAGGGCACCCTCTGAGGAGCACAGTAATTCCCTGAAATGCAAATCAAGCCCAAGTGATCGATCGTGTTTCTCTCTGGTCGTTTCAGAGTAGGAGTTTCAAGTGTCAGGCTCTGTAGACATTTTACATGGAAGATGAAGACCCTGAGGAGCAAATTCCCATCTATTGACTGCAGGCAGGCCTTCCTTGGTTATCTCTTGGGGTTCTCTTTGGGAAAGGCTTAGAGGTGCCCAGCCCCTTCATGACAGGGTGTCCGGGGTAATTAGCTGTGCCTCCGTTCACTGCTGCAGGGTTTTCTGGGTTGAATCCCAAGCTGATTGCTCCCAGAAGGATGCTCACTCTGACAACTTCCCGGGGAGGCCTTATATGGGAAAATTTACACATTTTTGGATGCCCTTCAGTCACAGTGCTTCTTTCCAGACTCTATGGAGCCAGGATCCTGGAGCCAAGATGTTTCCAGGCTGGATTGTGAATGTTTAAGATGATTTTGACTGAGAGGCGTAGATGAGTTATGACAGAGGGATGCTCACGTATAAATGGTGAGAGGAGAGGTCCATCAGCAGTAGCTGTCTTGGAAGTCATCTAGAAGACAAAATGAGGGTGCATGAGGGCAGAAGAATTTCCTTGGTTTGGGTGAAATAGGCCAGATTATAGCTGAAATTGGGAAAAAAACTCTTTTTTCCTAGTTGTGTCTGGAGGAAATAAACCAGCAGGGCTTTCCTTTTGAGGAGAGGAGAGGAGAAGCAGTAACAATGGACTGGAGGCCAGGGACAGCATTTCTACCCTCAAAGATTGCTGAATTTATTTCTTCTAAATACAGCAGGTTCCTGGGGGAGATAAAAGGCCAGGATTTCAGTCATGTGCTTTTTTTTATTATTATTATTTTATTTTTATAAAGCAAGGCAAAAAGATAGTAGGACCTGGTAAGAAAAGTTGTGAGACCTGACAGCTTAATTCTTGCCATAGCTTGAAGTCCAGCAAAATTTTAAAAAGTCTCTATTTTTATTACTTAAATGCAAATTTTTCACAGGCAATCAGTATAAATATGCTCACAGAGGCTAACAGGCCTTATTCTTGTTTTACTAGCTCAGCAAAAAGGTGGAAGAGTGCTCCAAAGTTCTCTGAAGTTACTGAAAGTCTTACTTTTTCACTCAAAAGGTCACAACCAGCCTTTCATCTCCTCTTGAAGAGGCTCTGACCTGCCTGAAATAAAAGCGCAGGGATTGTGAAACTTCACCTAAGAAATGCTATTAGCTCCTCTCTGACCTGCCAATAATCCCATTCTGAAGTGATTTAAATAAAAAAGAATTTTTAAAAATCAAAGGAGAAAAAATGCCATGGGCAATACAGGGAGTAATTTGGGTTTATTTTTCAGGTTGTATCTGCAAACCTTTTGTTGTTATATAAACTTTAGAGTAAGATTCAGAATTCTCTATTGACTTCTATACTGGTTATTGGGTTGATATTTATATATTGGCTTGGGTGTGTAAGAACAGGTTTACACTCAGGGGTGCCCTTTGTGTTTTAGTGGAAGGTGCTGTTTGTCAAGACAAAAAAAAATTGTTTAGGTGGACATGAGAAATTTTTTAGATTGCAAAAGTAAGTATTTTGACTTCCACTCTTACTTTTGAGAAACAAACATCTCTGGCTGGAGCAGCTGTGGCAGCCTCTTTGGATGGCACCACCTCCCAGCTTTTAGTCTGTTCAATTGCTCTCGGATTCTATAGTGCCGAGATTAAAAGAGGAGTTTGGGAGAAGTGGCTCTGCAAAGCAAAACCACTGCCACCAGCCCCTCTAATCCTCCTCTGGGGCAGACTCTAATCCTCCTCTGGGGTGGAGAGGAAAGTAGGGAAAAGCCAACTGGCTCTGCAGCCCCAGCAAAGGGGGGAATTAAAGTGTTTGGCTTTTAGACAGACAAAGTATTCTTTTTTCTTCCATCTATTTCCCAGAAGCACAAATCTTTCCATGGCAGATGAGAGAAAAGCACTTTTCTAGCTCATTTAATCCAAGCATGACACCTGGAAACTTCTCTGAACAGCTCATGTCACACCACAGTTCCTACTGAAGGTTGATTCTGATATCCTTGGCTTTCCAGTTTTGTGTCCCATCAACAACAGCACAATTTGCTTTTGTGTCACCTTCAAGGCTCTGCAGTGTAAGATTAAGATTATAAAGTCTGTCCAAACCCTTTTGCAACTACTTGCATTTGAGGAGAGGCAGGTGGAGGTTGTGTTTTGATTTGCAAACTCTTGGATGCAGCAATTGATTTAATAGCTTAATAATTAATCAGAGAGGGAAGACTGAAGGCATTTGTAAAGAGCTGATGGGAAATCGATGGCAGGGAGAGCATGTTGCTGCTCAGAAATAAGGAGTGAATCAGACTGGATGGGGGAAAATAATCCTGTGAATATTTAGAGAGGCTGGAAATATCCAGTCTCACTTAGAAAAGGGCTTTGTCTTTTCAGCTTTGCAAGCAGAAGTGGTTAAAAACACCTCTGGCTTTGTGAGATGAAAAGAGGACATTCGGCTCTCCAGTGCCCTGCCTGCTGGTCACAGAGGGGAGGCATGGCAAGGTTGATCCTCTCCCAGGATTTTCTCTCCTTCCTTTCTGTGCTTGGTACTCTGAAAGCCTTTGCTTTCCCAGGAGTCTTTAGAAGACAAGGAAGATAAGTTCTGTAACTTCAGGAAAAGAACTATGCACTGCCTTTTAGTGTGGAAATCACAATCAAATATCTCTGAACTAAACCTCTGCTGCCTAATCCATCGTGATTTGGGGAAGAGATTATTAATGAAGCTAATCTAAAAAACCCCACCACCAAATAAGAAACACAAAGGAAATGGGTTTATAATGTGCATTAATTTCTCCTTAGCCCAGAGAAAATGTGTTTATCTGACTCATCTGAGCATCTTCAGCAGCCTCTTGGCAACTGAACTTGCCTACAGTGAAATCATTTTATTTCTTTATTTTATAGGTTTGCTTCCAGTTGCACTTTTCGGAGTTAAACACCAGCCAATGAATAGAACATGAGAAGCAGTTCCCTGGATTCGTTGTCATTTGAATAAGACACCCAGCAGTCCTTACGCTAAAAAAATGCACCAAACTGTTAATTGATTTTTAAAGGAGAATTATGATGCTTTTAACAAGCCACTTATCTTGCTAAGCATTGCTGGGGTAGTGTATCTTCCCCTGAAATGGCTGTTCCACAATGTGAGTCCCTAATTGCTTATAAAGCACACTGTTTATTGAGTATTAGCTCTGGCATAGTTGTTTATTACAGGAGTGCATTGCTTAGTGCTTGTAAAAAGCCATCCAACTTAAATATGTCCTGCCTTGTCTCTTACCCTCTGATGAGCACACTCTCTCCACCCCTAAGTTTGCAGTAGGAAGGGAGGAAAAGTATTAGCAGAGCTGTGGAGAGCTGGAGGAGGTTGCCTGGTAACTGTGAGGAAAGGATCTGACTCGGGAGTGTATCCACTGCTTATTATCTCCCGCGCTCTGCCTACAATTAACGGGTCAGTGACCCGGGGAAACATTTCAGATGAAGTCAAACCATCAGCTGGACAAATGTGCCAGGAGTGCTGCTGTGTGCTGGTGTCGCGGAAGGAGGGATGGATCTCGTAGCATGCTCATCGTGCAGCCTCCTGGTCCTGAGCCATGGGCTGTGTTATTATCATGAGACATGAAACCTTCAGCTCGTGTGATCTACAGGGTGGTTAGTCAGCACCAGGGATGGATTTACCTTTCTGTTCCGTGGGAATTTGTCATTCCTTTCCTGGGATGCGTGGTATTTGCAGTTGTAGGGACGAAAATGCTAGGGGAGAGAGAAGGCAAGGGCGTAGATATACTGACATCATTTAGTTATAGCTACTTTTTCAGACCTGGAATGACTTCTCCAATTTGCTGCTCCTGCGAGGAATGAGGAGGTGGATTTATCATCCCTTACTCTCGCCTGTACAACTGAAGCAGGCAGGAAGGATGGCTGAGTTTGACACTCAGCTTCTGATTTCTTCTTTCCCGTAAAGTTAGAAAATCTCTTTTCCTGTCAACAGAGCTGCCTGGGCTGTAGGAGTAGCTGAAGAAGTGTTTTCTGGGTTTGACTGAGATTGGTGAGCGGTGGGGTGGGATTAGCTGCGTGAACAAGTCTTGTAATCATGTTTTACTGCACCCGTTAGTCGGTTTTCTTGATCTCAGGATTCAGTTTGCACTGGTTTTGTTGTGTTTTTACCAGTGGCCGTGTCCCAAGACTCTTCACAAAGGAATGTCACAAGACAGAGTCCGGTCTCTTCTCACAGGCAACCAGAGACAGAAGAAGGAGAAACGGCCTCAGGTTGTGCCAGGGGAGGTTCAGGTTGGATACTGGGCAAAATTTCTTCACTAGAAGAGTGGTTAAGATTTGGAACAGGCTCCACAGGGAAGTGATGGAATCACCATCCTTGGAAGTGCTCATAAAACAAGTGGATGTGGCCCTTTGTGCTGTGGTTTAGGGGTCATGGTGGAATTTGGTCAGAAGTTGGACTTGATCTTGAAGGACTTTTCGAACTTTTATGATTCTATGAGACCAACCCTTGGTTGTATTCCCAGACAAAGAGGGTCTTGGAGGACTGGACATTGGAGTACAATTTTGCATCTTGACATCAACTCTGTGCTTCTTGGAAATACAGTTTCTCAATTCTTCTGTCCAATGAAGCCGTTACACCACTTCGTTGGCAAAAGAGAGAATTATATTGGTGTGCCAGATTCAGATTTAGAGGCATTCAAGTGAAGATTGCATAGAGATTTCTGCTGTTTGAGATCTAGTCAGATCTTTGTTGATGAGCTGGATGAATTCTTAATGTCTCATCGGTCTTGTCAAGCTATCCTAATGCCAGATTTCCCTCTGCTTAATGTCTCAGATGCTTTATTTCGTTAGCACCAGAAAACAGCATTGTGTTCCTTTGCAATATTCTCAAAGGCTTTATGAAGCCTCCAAAAGACCTTTAAAATTAGAAATTACCAGCCATCTTTGTACCACCGAAGCTGTGTAACATTCAATTTCCCGACTGTTTGAAATTAAATACTGTTGCCCCACTTAATGCCATGATTTGGATAAGTTGATTTCTGAGGGAGCTCAGGAAGCTGCAGCAACTCACTTTTAAGTGAAAGCTGCTTTGAAGGAGAACACTTGGGATTTCAAATGGCCTGAAATGGAAAAATCCAAATCCACAGTAAAACTAAACGGGAAGGTCTCTGGAGATGGTGTGCTTCACTCACTAAGCTTATTAAGAAAAATGTCAGCAAATACGACACTGAAAAATCCACAGTGTATTTCTGCTACCATCAAAAATGCTACAGTCCGAGACTACACTGCTCTATTTTTATATCAACTGGTTAATTAAATTACACAGTGTTAGTTTAACTCACTGGGAAAAGATTTTCCTTTGGTAGTAATATCTGAGTTAAACGCTGTGACTGCACCACAGAAAAGGCAAAATTACACAGTTTATAAATATAGATAGATAGATAGATTGATATGTAATTTCAGGTATATATAACTTTTACAGTTATCACTGTTCCAGATCAACAAGCTGTACTAAACTACATCTCATCTTGCAGAGAGACACCAATTCTTGATGCTGAAATATCGTCAACATAAGTTTAACCACCTTATTAAAGTGAAAAAATCAAGTATTTGTCTGTGTACTTTCAAAACCCCATATTTGTAAATATTCTAGTGTTTATTCACACCTTTGTAACATTTTTAAAATTAATTAAATGCCTGCTTATTGATCTGTAAAGGGTTGGAGTTTAGATTAGTATTAAATCAGCCTAGAATGGTCACACCTGTCTTGACCAAGATGCTTCCAGTATCTATAACCAAACTAATTGTCTAGGCTACTTTTATAGTCAGTGGAGCAGTTTTCTACACTTCTAGGAAAATCATTAATCTGATTGTAAAATAATTGTCTCAAATCAATCACATGAATTCTAGAAATGAATTTTTATCTCCACTGGCCCTCCTGGGAGCTGGGGACTAGCAGCTCCAACGCAATGCTGCACCTTGTATAGGTGGCATTAATCTAACTCACATGGGTTGCGTATGTGATCAGCTAAATTCAAACCTGTGCCATCTGCAGCCACTGAAAAACAATGGGCTCTTCACAGACAATCAAGTCACCATCTGCTGATGCAACCACGGGTTGCTGCCTTGGAGGTTTGGGTCTGAAAGAAAAAAAGTAACAGAAGGAAGTGGTGAGTTATCTCAGTTCTTTTCTCTTCTGCACACTCTGGTCCTTATGCAACCGATTCCTGCACCTGTTCTGACAGAATCACCAAAGGCTTTTCAAGTGCAGCTCAGAAAAGCTGAAGAATCTCGGTGGTTGAAAACATCCAGAATAATTTATCCTCATTGCTTCTGCCGTCCCACCTCTTGTCTCCAGCTCTTCTTGCTTGACACTATATTGCTTTGGCTCTGCTGTGGTGTTTCCTTTTGAAGATGTAAATTGTCCCCGACTAAAATCTTCAAGAAGATCATGAGATAGGTAGGGAAGGACCTTTTAGACCAATTTGCTTGCATTCAAGCCCGTAGAACTGATCCATTACCTCCACTTGTGTAAGGGTGAAGTGAGTAAGAGAGGTCAAGAAATAAATGTTCTGCGAGTTATTTTAGATCAAAAGACACCCTGATGAGGCTTGTATAACTTGGATAATGTTAGTGCAATTACCCTGATCTGCACAATCATGGTCAGATGAGCAGATAATTACTGGTAAAAAATTCAATTACATGGGTTTATTTGAACTGTGGTCATAATGAACATTACTATGTGTTAAGATTTAGAAAAAAATGTACATTGACAAGATGAGTTGGGATGAGCTACAGATGCCTACAGATAAAATAGGTTGGAATGATAGTCTTCCAAGATGTCACTTGGCAGAGTACCTGTGGCTTTACTGTGGAGGTCTCAAAGTCACTCTAAATGTCACGAGGCCATGAAGTTTTCTGGTAAGCAAAGGAACATCTTGGAGTGCCCCGGCAATACATGTTGGGTTATGCTGTGTTTGTGTACATCCTACCCAGGTGATCTCTAAGGTCTCTTTCCAACCCAAGCCATCCTGTGATTCCATGATTCTACTTTTACCAGCAGAGCATGGGAGTTAAACCACAGGTTTAGGTTTTTGTCTTGTCATTCCTCCTCGAAAATGGCCAGTGCTAGCCTTTGCTGAAATCCTGTCTGGATTCTTTTCCACTGAGAGAACAATAATGGAGGTTTCTTCATCTGGGCTGGTCACACATTCTCTTTTCTAAGTGGAGGCTAAGAGATTTTGTGCGCATCTCATTTCATCCTAAACTGACCATCCAAAGGAGTTCATACCTGAGGAGTATTTGCTTCCTTCCATTACTTATAAGAGGAGGTGCCATTTCATCTGTACATTCATATTCTATTTCAGTGCATGGCAGTACTGCAGTACAATCCTTTCAGTACAATCCTTTCAGCACAATCCTTTTCCAGCACCGTCAGGTGAACAGAGCAGGGTTACCAGTTCCGAACAACCTTTCCTCAAACCTTCTGCAAGGCCTTCTTCATGCAATGGGGCCTTCAGCCAAGACTTTTCTTCTTTTGCCTCCTAAGGAGTTGCTAAAATAACTTGTTTAGCAAGTCTGCTGTCAAAATCGTGCTTTGATCTGCCTGTGTTTTCCTCTGCAGCGTTTGCATGGATGTAATCAATTTGTAAGAAGGTAATCATGCTGCTGTGCTTCTTTCCCTAAGCCTGCAGTAGATAAATGTATTAACACTGCGATATCAATCTTGGAGCCGCTTCTAATCCAGTATTAACTCTCCCACTGACCTGTTAGCTGTATTATTCATAGTTTTCAAAGGAGGATTTTCAAGCCCAAATTACCATTACTTTCAGAAATGGTTGCTTAAATCTGGACACACATCACTGAGAAAACCATGAGATGGGTCAGGGGAGTTGGGCAAGGGTTGAGAAGGAACTCATCCCACTGGATGAACAAAATGGAAAACAATCCTCATACACAGGGACAAAACCCAACCAACCAAATAAACCCAACCCCAAACGCACGCAAGAGAGGTCCTTTTTCAAATTATCTCAGAAGTGGTAGAAAGGAAAAATTGGTAGAGCCATCCTGAACCCAGGTTACCCCAGCTGAAATGTTGTCCCTATGCATTCATTCAGATGTAAAACCAGAAAAAAACCTTTCTATTTACAAAGAGTAGCTTTTGTAAACACACTCTCCTAGTGATGGCTATTTTATTGTCTGACTGATGCACTGTAGGGAGCACAATTCTAAGTTTTCCTGTAGGCTACATTTTTTATTTTACAGCCAGATGTCACAATAAAATTGTATAAGAAGAAACGATACAAATAAGATGCCAAATTGAGAAAAAATAATCAGCTCAGGGAGGAGGAAAACACATTTCAGTCTTCAAAACATCAGCAGAAACTCTTATAGTTCCATTATGAATATAGATTACATTCTTAATGTAAAGGTCTGACATACTCTGTAATATTATATTGTCCTGCATAGAGTTATTTTGTGAAAAAGCTCCATTATAAATATTCTCTTGCTAAATCTTTTTCACTGTACCTTATAAATACATAAAATCTTTTTGCAACTCAGTTTTGGTTACCACTGATGTGTTTTGAGTAAAAGCACCATAAGAGTTGCTCATTCTCGATCATATGTGAGGGGTGACTTTAATGTGTTCACCACATATTTTGATAAAGGGGGCCCCAGAGGCAGCTGAATTACTGAAATTCTGCTGGAGTCGCAGCATTAAGAAGGTGCAGTGTTTTGGGGTGATATTTAAATCATTTAAGGCGGTTTTTTTTTGTAATCCAGCTGTGAGGTGGAAGACCAGGATTCAATTTCCTTGACCTGCAGCAATTTTTAATCACATTCATACTTTTTATTGGAAAGGCTGAGGTGTAACACAGGGAGAAGTGTTGATCTCTCTTCTTGGAGCCATGCAATGCATCCTGAAATCTGTTCAAGGGAAGCAAAAATAAAAATATAAAAACTACATAGATTGCTAAGTTGTTGTTTTGGTTCTTTTCTGGAGCCCTGGACCAGCATGAAAAGCAGGTCTTGTGCTTCTTGTGCAATGTTTATACACCTCTCTCTGGCAGTGAAAAAAAACCTGTGAGAGGGAACTACTGGAGAAGGGAGTGTCCCTTGTGCCCTCTGGGCCATGTCTCCAGCCCCTCTCCGGTGCAGGTTTGAACATACTGTACAAAGCAGAGAGAATCAGAGTGTGGAATTATAGAATTGTTTGGGCTGGAAAGGACCTTTAAAGGTCAGATAGTCCAACCCCGCGATGCAGATGCAGAACAACACCAATCATTTATAGTGCTGGGTTAATGGTTGGACTCAATGACCTTAGAGGTCTTTTCCAGACTTTAAGATTCTGTGATTTACATCTTCCAAGGGAGAGAGAGAGGTAGTGGAAAATACCTGAGAGTTTGGAGTCTCCAAAACGTGAGCATATTTACATAGAGCTGCTCCCTTCCCCAGTAGATAAAGAACATCTCAGTCTACTTTCCTATTGTCACAAATTATTATAAATAATTTGGTATAGAAATACACTTTGAATGAAACATTTCTGCTAATTCATAGGAGGGTTGTGTTAGGTGCCCCCCAACCTTCTTTTTCTTTTTTTTCATTAATACGAAAAAAAATTATTATTTCCATTTTGAATCAAGTTGAACAGGAGGTTTGCATTGTATTTAATTTTGAGGGTGGGCAAGGGGTCAGCCCCCTGACAGTTTTTCATTTTGCACAGCCAACAGGATCTGGCACCTGATGTGAGTTTATAAACCAAAGCAGCGTTATGGTGAGTGCTGCACGAAAACCTACACTGAGAGAGCAAGAACGCATTCCACTCAATAAAAGAATAATAAAGTGTCAGGTAGGAAATAAATATTGAAATGCATTTCCCACCAGGGAAATCTCTTTGCAGTAACTAATTTAGATGGAGAATAAAACAAAAAAGGGCCTATATCTCAGCCTTGGCAATAACCTGTCACCGAGCACCGCTCACCTCCTGTCTCTGCTCAGACCTGACGCCTGCATGGGAAGAAGAGGTGACAACTGCTTTGCTGTCTCCCTCTATAAATGAAATTAAATAAAACAAATCAGGAATGAAAGGAGTTCTTGCAAAATGATAACAGCACATTAGGGCCCCTTGGACATTCCTGAGCAGCAAGGACAAGGTTTTTCCTCTCATTGCTGTCAGTAATTATATGAGAGACCACAGGTTGAAGGGATTGCTTTGGTATTCCATCATGAAATTAAACTGCGTCCACGGTGAAGACAAAGTGTTGTCATATTGGATACCTGTGGTGGTGTGGGTTAGAGATCGTGATGGGATGAGTGGTGTTTGACTCCCCTAGAAGCAGAACCAACAAAGTGATGGCCAGGACCCACAGAGACTGTCCCTGCTGTCCCCTGTGTCCATCCTGGCTTCACCTTGTGCCCCCTCTCAGGGACAAATGTCCCCCTGTGTCACTGCCTCATCCCTGCACCACCTCTCGTGGTGGCTTTGTGGGTCTGGCTGGCACAAGTACCTCTGCAGGGACACACACATATCCTGGGGATCCCTGTCAGCGGGTGCATCCCTCACCTGGGATGGGCTGGCATTGCAACGTTTCCCTGGAAAACCAGATGTTGCTCCTGTGTGATCACAGGGAAGGTCAAAACTCTCTGGTTTTGGGGAGAGCAGCACAGTGCCTTTGCAGCAAATGGAAGGAAAACACTAACAGAAAAAACAGAAAAAGTAGGGGAGGGGGGGCAGGGGGAAGCCACCAAGGATCACTGTTCCTGCCTGCAGAAAGCAGGCATGTCTGAATTATCCCCACTCTGAAACACATTTGCCTCCATCTCTGACCAGCTGGAGTAAAGAAACAAGACCTTGTTGTGGTCGTTCCCTGATGCCACCTGCCAATGTGCAGAATCCAGAAGATTAAATCAACTGTTTCCTAAAGGCTCAACGAGAACTTCCCCTCAAACACCAATATCTACCCTCCCAGAGTCTTCATAACCTCTCATCCTCCATCAGGCCTCTTGGATACCCTCTCCCAACCCCTTCAGTGCCTGTTTCTCTTTGCTGTGCTCCACAACTCAGTCCAGGCACGAGGCTGTTGTCCACGTAGGCACCTCTAGGATTGGGTGTGCCCTCCTGGGATGCCTGAGATGACCCCCATGGTGCTGATGTGGCACAGGACAGACAGGAGAGGTTCTTTTTTGGGGCAGCACTGATAGTGATTGGCACATGCTTGTACACTTGAATATTCTGT
The DNA here is from genome assembly GCA_013397935.1 of Dasyornis broadbenti. NCBI lineage: Eukaryota > Metazoa > Chordata > Aves > Passeriformes > Dasyornithidae > Dasyornis > Dasyornis broadbenti. The sequence continues at coordinate 398,468 of VZRN01003168.1, read as the reverse complement.
TTTCTGTATTTGCCTTAAAATATTAATAGAGATGTTCAAATACCCATAAATATTAATATATTCTTACCTTAATAAAAATATTAATATGCTTATAGAATAACTTCTTACAGATGATGCATGCCTGAGTTTCCACAGACAAAGAGCAAAGCTCATCCATCCAATATGAGATAACTTATATATCCCTACAGCCTCAAAAACAACCTCAAAAAATTAGAGTGCCCTGGAAAGGGAGGAAAATATGGAGGAAAGCTTGGCAGAAAGGAATTTTACTTCAGGTAACTTCAGTCCAGAAATGTCTGTGACTGTAGGTGGAAACACCTACACTGGAAATAGTTACAGATATGCTGTCAGCTACCATGGGAAATAGGGAATTGGAAATAGAGCATTATTGATCTCACTGATTTTAAACATCTGAACTGTTGCAGGAGAAATCATTCTGTTGGAAATGCTGCACCTCTCCAGTGATTTAAAAAAAAGTCCAAATATCGCTATCAAGAAAGAAATGTCCTGTCCACTCCCAAATTCCCAAAGTTCCAGTGGTAATGCATAGCAAAAACTGTTCTTACCACCCTCACCTACACCCGGAGTGAGAGGTTTCTTCATCTCATATTAATTTTGCTCTGGCATCTCATCAATATCTCCTTTAAGTCCCTGGGATAAGGAAACTTGTCTTCCTGCTACACCCGTAAAGCATGATGTAATTTTATGTGAATGATGCATTAAAATAAATAACTGCGTGTTTCTGTGTCTAAGGGTCTCAAGCCCAGAAAATAAATTGCCCATCTCACATTATAGCTTTACCATTGGCACCTTGAAGAAGTAGCTCATTAACTAGTGAAGGAGGATGCAGAAAGGGGGGAAATCCAATTTCTAGCTTGCAGTATTTTGCTAAAAACGTTGATAACAATTTCTGCTATTAGTCTCTGTCAGAAATGCCAGAGTCATTACGGAGCTGGTGTGGCCAGAGGGCACCCTGCATCACAGCTCGCTGTGGAGTCTGAATAAACATTACGAAGCACCGAAAAACTGTCTGTTTGAAAGTTTTGAAGTCATTAGAGAAGTACTCAGCTCTGTTGATAGCAGACAGTCGAGCTGAAAGGAAATCTCACCTTCTGCTTTCCATTTCTGAGCTTAATCAGTGTGGTTTTGTTGTTGTCCCAGCCTGCATCTGTGCACAAACCTGAGGGTCTGATCCAGGCGGCAAATTCCATCCGCACAGGGTCCCCTCAGAGCAAACTGCCAGCATCCATACTTTGCACTGGGGTGGGGATTCAACAAACTTTTTCCATCAGGTCAGGACTCAGATGTGAAGACAGAAGAGTGCTAGGCTGGCATCCACGGAGCTGTCACTCCAGATAAAAAAATCTTGCTGCCCCAAAGCACAGTAATTTTGTGAGTGGCTGCCTGTGCGCCTCTGTCAGGACCATGTTCCTGAGAGGAGCAGGATGATATCTTTGAAAGTGTTCCCAGTATTTCAGACAAATCTAGAATATCCTGAATTGAAAGGGACCCACAAGGATCATCAAGTCCAACTCCTGGCCCTGCTCAGGATGACCCCAAGAATCCCACCACATGCCTTTTTCTGCCTTTTGTGCGCTTTAAAATCCTAGAGCTCACATTCCCCAGGGATTTCCACAGGGACTCTGTGAATCTGGGTTTGCCACCTTCCTGAGCACAAAAGTACCCATCAGCTGCAGCATCTAAGAGCCTTGAGATCTACTGTCTTTGCTGCTGACTCCCTTCTGTGTAAGTGAAGCAATGATTCACCTTTTGGGCATACTGCAAGAATTAGTTAATGTTTGGGGAAGCGTTTTAATGATATGAAGTGTGGTAAAAATGCTAAGTATTATTATTGGTCCACTTTGTCTTCCACTTAAACATAAAGAGGGATTGTACAGCTACTTCCCAAGTGTCTCCCAAGGGTGTTTCTAAAGCAATTATGTTGGCTGACACTTTCGAGCCTCAGAAAATGGAAACGATTCAGAGGCTGACCAATCAGCCCCGTTACCAGCAGATGAATCTAACGACTTCAAAGCTATTCATTAAGCAGTACTATGAATTGATTACATAAATTAGCATGCTGCTGACAAGGCAGGGAAGGGAGGAGAAGACAGCAGAGGAGGCCGACATAACACATCCCTCATTTGGCAAAGACAGCGGTTATTAGGAGCCCAGAGCTAATGAAAGAGACAGATCCGTTAGGCACGTGTCGCTGGAGGGGATTGATTGCTCCCCCTGAAAAAGGGCTGCTCCTCTTGCTACTGGAGGATTATATTTGTTCTGGCTTGTTGATCCAGGGGTAACAGTCACATTTGACATAAAAAACCCGTAGCTTTTAAAGAGAGGGAAGGGAGATGATAAACTTGCATCAAAGCCATTATTGAAATCTTCTAAGGCCAAGCACTGCAAGGCAGGCTGGTTTAGTAGTTAGAAGGGACCGTGTCTGAGGAGGATTTCCTGTCTGAAGCACCTGTATTTGGGAGAATTACAGTCAGAACTACTGGAAAGAGGAAATTTTTCAGTGGAAATTTTGAATCACAAAATCATTCAACAGCAGAGCCCTGCTTTCCAAGAAACCTACTTGTCCAGGTCTAGCACAATGCAAAATTTATTGTATGGTCCCTTGAGTTTAGTAAGTCTGGACCTAAGCTGGGTCAGCCAAGAACTGTCAACATCATCTCTCCAGGCAAAGCAAGCATCACTTCCCAGAGCAGCTGCCTTCCATGAAAACCAGAGGGATTGAAAAAACAGTCTGATTTCAATGTTTTATCCAATTTGTACATTCAGGATTCTCTGGACAGTCCTGCCAGTACCTCCCTATTTAGTTTAGCCCAGAATATGCCTGTGTAACTCCTAGTATAAGCAAATCCCTTGTATTTTTTCTTGGAAGAAGGATTTTCATCCACTGGAGTTGCTCCTGGATCTGCTTTAGGGGAAGATGGTTTGAGCCATCTTTTGTTGCTGGTCTGTACTGCATCATGATTTCAGTAATCTCTAATTAGAGGGGCACGAGTGTGTTGTTCAGCCCTTCAGACCCTCAAGTATATATGCTTAAATTAAGCACATGTTGAAGTGCTCTCCTGAATCAGGAGCCTGAGCAAGCTCAGGCTGAATTTTCTGCTGTGTGTTGAAATTGCTGCAATCCATTATTCCAAACGCAGCTCGGGCACTGAAACTGAACAAAAGCTCTTGGAAAAAGAAACTCTTAAGCAAAACTCACATTCTGCAGACTCTGCTTGGTGAGTTTGATGCTGCTGTTTGTCTGAAGGAACACCGCCACCCTTGTCATTTGGTGACTGATGCTTGTTAAAATATTTTGTACTCTTTAGAGAAGGAATTAATCTTCTTTAAAGAAAGAATTACTCAGCAGTTTCATTACCAAAGAAGCAGGAATCCTGAATGTGATATCCATTCAGATTTCTTCCAAATTTGCAAGAAAACGTTGTGATTTAAAAAGAAAACCAGTTACAACCTGGAGAGCGTGGATCAGGGAACAGACCTCCCCACAGTTCCGGATGGCTTGCGGGTTTCTGCTGGAGGAAAACCTGGGTTTGATGGATCACCAAGAAAATCCATTATGGCAACAGAATGCTGATGGCAGCTGCACCAATTTAGAACAACTGAATTCTCATGTTGCAGTGAAGAATTCAGCAAGATCGGGAACTACCAGAGCATCATTAAATCTGGATATTTAATGGAGCAGCTTTGTGCAACAATTGAACTTCAGAGAGGATTTTTCTGTCCTTCACCATTGAAGTAATTTGGTGGATTTGTTATTAACCAAAGAAAAGCCAACTGGGATAGAATATCTCGCTAACTCAAGCTACCTCGGGGTTACACAGAGCCTGCTGTATTATGCAGTTGTTCCTTTGCATATTTCATTGGCTCTGGGGAAATATTAAAATTTGTAATTTCCATATTGCCAGATTATCGTACACTCTCCGGTGATTGTTCTCTCTATTTCTTTATAATCTGTCAATTTTCACACTATTTAAAAAGACAATTTGACTGCCTTAATGCCAGAAAAATCTCACAGGGTATTTTCTTTCTTTTCCTTTCCTCAGCATTGCCAAGGCTATTTTTAGGACCAGAAACCTTTCATTACCATTCATTGAGTACCTTGCCTTGCCATTGCAGATAAACACTGAGCTTAACAGTTTTTAGCCCTAAAAAAAAAAAAAAATTAAATAAAAATTTGAATCTGCTTCCAGGAAGTTTTTGGTAAATATCATGTCACTGTGGAGTGCCACATTAATAGAGAGTGTGAAATACAAGTGTGAAGTCTACGATATATCTATACCCTGTGCTTTTATGTGTCATAATATTTAGTTATCCACAGCTAAGGAACTCACAAGATTCTTGAAGTGCAGTAAGCAACACTTTGCACATTTTACAGACAAGGAGATGGAAAAAATACATGAAATAGATGCTGTGGCTGGCAGGAGGTGAGGCAGTTCCTCAAGTGCAGCTCCTGGTACTGATTTCCTATTTTCCTGTCCCATGAACATTCCAGTGCCTCCAGATTTGACTAAAATAGTAATGAAATAATAAGGCTGGAAGAGGTAAAAGGCTTGATAAGATGCGAAGCATGTCAACAGAGAGACACATGTGAAGACTTTTCCACAATAATTAACAGTGGGAATTAAAAGTGGATTTTTCAGTTCTTTTTCTGAGCCTCAGTGTCAATACTTGCTCCAGATGAATTGCCCTTAAGAGGCTTTGCACAAGAACCTGCTATTAAGAGGCAGAACAGGAGAAATGGGTGTCCTGAAGACCTCCTTTGGTGGGTTCTGCCCCATCCCTGGAAGTGTTCAAGGCCTAGTTGGACAGGACATGGAGCAGCCTGGGACAGTGGAAGGTGTCCCTGGCCATGGCATGGGGTGGAACAAGGGCGTCTTTAAGGTCCCATCCAACCCAAACCATTCTCTGATTCTGTAAAAATAAAAGCAAAATAATCACCACCTTGTGGAAGAAATTAAACTCTTCCCAGTGATGTGCCCCTCTGGCACAGCTGAAAACACACGGCAGGGTCAGAAGCTCTGAGCATCCTTTTGAATAAAGATCGGTGGAAAACTCACCCTCTTCCTGCTGTAGAGGAAAAAGTTGTAGAGCCAGAGAACAACACACCCACCCAAGCTCTTTTAAGGTTTCATTAGTTCCTAATGGAAACTTTGCAGATGCAGGAGGCAACAATTAACAGCAATTAACAATTATTCCTTCTCCTTGCTTCCTGCTGGAAAAGGGAGTCAATTAAAGTCTCCTGTGCTTTCCTTGCTACCGTCCCTCTCTACCTTGGGAATTGCATTATCAGGGAATCATTTTATTTAGCAAAGTAGCTGTTTTGGCTCGTGGTAAATAGTTGCTCCCTCAGGGCCAGTTTTCTGGAAGTGCCTGAAGACACAGCTGAGTACTCCCTTTTCAGGTGTTTGGGAGGGGAAGAGGGAAATGTCATTTAAAAATCGTAAAGATTATTTTTCAATGGAGCAAAACCACAGTGAGCCAAGTTTCCATCTAACTGAAAAGCGTGGGTAACTGGGCTGTGTGAGACACAACTCTCCTGTTCTGCCTGTGGTATGAAGAAGCGTCTGCCCTTGTCCTTAGGGCTATGGCCACTCCTGCACCTGACTCCAATGTAAATCCATGTGCAGCTGAAAAAGATGATGCTTTCCTCCTTTCCCTCCCACAGTGAATTTCTCAGCTGCCAAAATACAGATGTGAACGTGAGGCAGAAAGGAGGAGGGACAAAGCGAGGGGATGGGACCACTTAGTGAAGCAGGAATTGCTCACACTCAAGCCACAGAGTAAACTTGGCTTGTGGATTGAAAGCATTCAATTGCTCCATGTTTACTTTGGGCCACAAACCTGTATTTAGGCAGTCATGACAAGCAGACAAAGCACAAAAGTCCATATTAACTCTTTCTCCTCCTGTAACTTCTTCACACCTCTCTGCTCAGAAACTTCCAACCTGTTTCCATCCAGGACAGGCTGGCTGAGGAAGAGACACTGTGGAATAATATTGCGTGACTCACTAACACTGATCTGTGAATGCAAGAGATCCCCTGTAATTAATCATTTAGAAACAGGCCATTAATACTCCAAAGACGGTAATTTATACAACTTCTGTCAGCTTTGTTATCCAGATCAGAGGATAAAAGATAGGGGTTGCAGGGATCTGAGGCGGAAGCAGCCCACAAATCTTCACTGCAAGCTCAGCAGTGAGAAAAGCAGCATTAAACTGCTCATCCATCTCAGAGAAGCTGCCTGGACCAGGGTAGTCATTGCCCCACATATCCCTTCAGAGACAGAAAAAACAAAGGGAGTGTGGATCTTGGTTTTCTCAGAAAGGATAATGGAAGTCTCCGTGTCTGGAAGCATTTCAGTGTCTGTGACTGCACCTGGGGAAGCTGCACAAGCAGAAACCCAGGTGGGACATGAATCAGGTGACTCAACACAGGCGTTTACCACTGTCTGAGAGACCTGAAAATGCCACTTCTGCTGGTGCTCCAAGAAGGTGTGACTTTTCCCTGGCTTTGCCATCCCGTTCATGTCTTGGGCGACCTGGGGTGATGGCAAGCTCCAGTCTTGGCTGGAGTCAGGTGAGAAACTCTTGACCCAGGCACCTGAAAAGTAAATAACGCTTGTAATACTGCTGTCCTGCTCTGCATTAGTGGCTGCAGCCATCACCCCCGAGGTGTCCTGATCAGCCCAGACTTCCCTGTTCTCAGCTCATGTAAGACAAACCTGATCTGACTTCTCTCTGGAGTAAAAAGGGACGAGATTTCTCCAGAAAATGCACAATGCTGGATCCTCAAACCTCTCTCTGTCAGCCAGGCTTGCCTGCTCTTTTCTGCTCCTGGTCGCATCTTCAAACCAGGGTGGTCACAGAATCACAGAATGGTTTGGGTTGGAAGAGACCTTAGAGATCACCCTGTTCCAGCCCCCAGGCATGGGGCAGGGACACCTCCCACAGGTGCCATCATTTCGTGAAATATCTACAAGAGGCACGACTGACCTGCAGGCTGAGGTGTCCACTCTCTAAGCTAAGATTTCCATCAGTGTTTAGTCTGCATGGTAAGAAGGTGTCTGGGAAATGTCTTATGACCATTTCTTTTCAGCTTTGTAGTTTTTGAAATGTCACCAAATTTTATCATTATTCCAAAATTTAAAATTCCCTTTCTCTGCTCTTCTAAAAATTACCCAAATATCCACTCAATTATCTGAACCAAACCTGTCCTCACATGCCAGTCCATAATACTAATAAAACAATTCTGCAAATGCTTTTTTGCTTCATGTCTCTAATGCTCTATCAGTAAAAAATTAAAAGATAGATTTGTCTGAAATAAGTTATAATTTAGAATGCCTTTTCCTATTCCACATGAAGGGACTCATCTTCAAAGTAATCTGCACAAATCCCATTAACAGCAGTAACAGAATTTGTGCAAGAAACTCCCTGAACACCACTTTGAACATTAAGCCCTTTACTTAATTCAATATCAGATAAAAAACACAATCCAAGGCAATGCAAAGACTTGATATTCTGGTTTGTGTTTCACAATGGACTGGAGACTCTGACACACGGAGACACACACGGGCACACTGATGGCACAGATTAACAAATTTAAATGGAAACAGAAAAGCTGCTTCTTATTAAATTAATAAATTGGGGGGGGGAGGGGGCAGAAGTAAAGGAAAAGGCCCCCAGAATCAACCTCAAATAGCAACTCCATTCCCAGAAGAAAAATAAGAAAGAGAACATTCTTTGAGGCCTGTGGACACAATCTCATCCTCCACCATCTCATTCTCAACAAACATTTGGGCCTGGACTGGCTCTTTTCTACCCTGCCCTCCTACACACACAGACAAAGTGTGCTCCTATAAAAATTCACATTTCACCCAGGAATGTTATCACCAAGGTACCTCCCAACCACCGTCTTAGGGACACTGTGTTCTCAAGCACCTGAAAGAGAGGGAAGTTTATACATTGACTTTTTAAGTGTCTTAGAGATTCTGTATCAGGGAGCATGAAGAAATAGATTCCCAATTTTTTACTGCCACGCTGTGTCATGTGCAGGATCATCCTGGTCTGCCTCAGTCTACTCTCATGTAACAAGAGAGGACAGCAGGACTTTCCCATTGAAAAAGGATGTTTGAATTTATTCCAAGTTATTGGGTGGAAAAATTCTCATTAATGTATTCATCATTTCTAATAATAAGTTAAAAATGAAGTCAAGTTCCAAAGCGCCAGCAGTTGTAGATGTTGGACAAGCTCAGAACAAAACGAGTTTTTTATCCTCAGTGAGATGCTACCTCAGGGCTTTAATGCTTGCTAATGTAGGTCTTTGGAGGCAGAGAAATCCTCAGATGGTGTCCAGATTCCCAGCTCTTCTCTCCTTTTGTGCTTGTCTCTGTTGTCTCCATGACAGAGCACAAAAACGAGGTGTCAGAGCCCGGCACTCAGGAGCAGGGCACTGAGAGGTTGTGGCTGGGCACCTGCTGTGCTCAATCCCTCCTTGGCCAGGGCAAGTCCCACTCTGGAGGCTCTGAAGTAGAAACTGCACTGGTAAAAAAAAAAAAAACCACAATTAAGGTCAATCATATATCCAGGAGCTCAGCAGAGCTTGTAGTTTTCCTGTGCAAACTCAAGGTTGAAGATTCACACTTGGGATGCTCTTCCAACTACAAACAGCAGTGAATTTCAGAGGAATGTTTGCATTTTGATGTGGTGGATCTCCCTAGAGACACGTGTGATCTCACCTTAAACCAGTGGGAACACGGTCCCTGATTCCTGCAAGGTCCCCCGGTCTCAGTGACAAGTGGAAGTGATAATAACACTTTCTTCCCCTGAGCAGGTCCTTGCCTTTTGCCAGGTGTCATCACGGGAAGCTGCTGATGGCCTTGGCAGGGAACACCTCACAGGTGCCCTGAACGTGTGGGAGGGAGGTTTATGGGCACAGGCTGTTCCTTCTACAGGTCCTTCCTTCCTTCCTTCCTTCCTTCCTTCCTTCCTTCCTTCCTTCCTTCCTTCCTTCCTTCCCTCCCTAAACCTCCCCTGGCCCAGCCTCAGGCCATTCCCTCTCCTCCTGTCCCTGTTCCCTGGCCAGGAGCAAAGCCCGACTCCCCCAGCTGCCCCATCCTGTCAGGAGTTGTGCAGAGCCAGCAGGTGCCCCCTGATGCCCCTTTTCTCCAGGCTGAGCCCTTTCCCAGCTCCTTCAGCCGCTCCTGATTCCCCAAACCCTTCCCCAGCTCCACTGCCTCTCCTCTGCTGTCACCTCCATCGTGAGCTCCACCTCCCCTCCTCAGGATGGAAGTGATAACCACAGTTGCTTCCTTGAAATCTAATCCATCTTAACCATGAATTTTCTTTTACTTTTATGAATTGCTACATTAATCACCAGTCAGACTGAGCTTTTCAAAATTAAAATGACCATTCCATAGCAACATCAGCTCCATGGCTTTGCCTGGGAATATTATGCTTCATCATCCAAATGCCATCACTTTTTTTTAACACGCTGTGGAAGTGCTGGGGAAAGACTCGTTGCTGGAGGTCTTATTTTGACACCTATCTGAAGGTCAGGTTAAACAAATGCCAAATAGGAACAAGATTTGTCTAATTGGTCCTGCCATGCAGAGGGGAAACAGGCAACCTGACACCTCAAGGTGTCCTGCAGCACTATTTTTCCTCTGGTTTTAAGATTTTATGACTTATTAGAGAAGACAGCATAATTACAACTTCAGCTGAGATGTAGTTATAAAAACAACTTACAGTAATTGAGTACAGACACTGCAGCAAGAGGTGTATCAGTCTTAAGTAAATATTGTAGCAGTAGAGGGACTTGGAGAATCATTAAATTTCACAGAAAGGCATGAATCTCGAAATTAAAAAAGGAATAAAACTGCTATCAACTGCAGCAGTAACAGCAACAACGTGGTTATTAAAAACAATAATTATTTGCCTTGAAAGTCTGTCTAGAAACCTTAGGAGTGAAATATAACCACCTGCCTGTTTTGTTCATTCTGTATGCAGAAAAGAAAGATGGTGTTTCCTCAGAGACCTGAAAATACAACTTTAGTTTTGTAGGTGCTTTTTTATGGGATGGTTGACTACATGTTGGTGTTCGTACTTCCACTTATATGAGTGCTTGATCGTGTCAACAAATCAGATCAAGGATCTAGAAGTCTTTCACAAATTAATTACACATGAAAAACACCAAAAATGGAGATGTCTTCAAAGTCTTGGCCTGTGGTATCAGAAGCAAGACTGCCTGGTAGGTATTTTTCCCCTCAGGAAATGATATATGGCAACCATATTTCATGTGTTGGTCATTAATTTCAAGGAACTCGGTTGGAATACCTTGCCAGCACTTTACTAAAATCACTTCACATTATGTTCTCCAAAAATTAGCTCTTTGCAGAGCTCTGAGCATGTCTTGCCTGAGCTGGGGCAGAAATTTAAAAACCGATGTCTGACCTTTGCATTGCTTTTAAATGACTATATAATAAGCTACAGGGAGCTACATGGATTTATTCTCACCTCTGGATTCTGAAGAATGTCATAAACCATTCGAACTTTTGCTCTTTTAGTTTTATGTCGCCATCAGATTCACCTCAGGATTATTTCCTTTGATAAATCCTTCCCATTCTCAACTTCACCTTCCAGGGAGCTCTTCTGTGCTCCAGCCATTTTTCAACACTCATCACTACCCACTGCTCTGACGCTTTATTCTCAAGGCTGTCTGGACAGGTCACTTCACTGACTACCTGCACTTCTGTCCCTCCTAAAGCCTGGGCTTTGGTACACTGTCATGATGAGTAAAACCAGAGGATTATCATCCCAAGACTTTGCTGACATTGTGAAATAACAGTATTTTCAGTGGCTTGAGCCTTTTAAAAGTCATCCTAATGCCAGTTGCTTGCCCATGGTTGTGTTTTCACCTGATAGGAAACAGCCAGCCTTGATGAAATCAGAGAAATGGTGGAACATGGAAGGAGCAATTTTGTTTCTCCCCTTTTGCTGCATCCACAAGAGATGCCTGAATAGGATTGATGGAGCAAAACCAAAACAGAACACGGGTCATCCCAGCTCTTGTTAGCTAATTCTGTGGGCTCTGTGCTCACTTTTCCCACTGCAGGCAGCACTGCTGTCAATGTGCACCACCTCCCATTCTCCGTAGCAGAGAGGATGGGTGATGAGACCAGTGGCAAATGCTTGGTAGCCAAGTTAGCCCAACAAACAGAGACCGTCACAGCAGGATTCAGGATGCCATCCGGAGGTCTGAAAGGTGACAGGACTTGCAAAGCTGGAATTTAAGCTCCTTAACACAGCCTGTAACTGCAGAGAAAACACCACATGAAACACATAATACACACAAGATTTTGCTCGGCAAAGCAGGGATGCCTGGAGCCCGCCCTTTGGCATCCACAAACAGCTTTTTCCCCACTGCAGAATGGCTTCCCCCATCTCCAAGGGCTGCTGTGCACCTGGGGAGGTTTTATTTTCTGTCTCCCTACTCCACAGCAGTGCTGTGGCCCAGCCGCAGTTCCTGTCACCATCAGCTCCTCTGTCACTACACCCTCCTCTGCCACTACACCCTCCTCTGCCTGTTGCTCACTGAATTATTTTCATTCCTGTCTTTCACCCTGCTCCCATCACTCTCCTAAAAGGTCCTTGGATGCTGCTGTGTCTCCTCACACCCACTATCCTTCCTGTTTCATGTCCTGCTTCTGGGAAGAACTTGGAGGCACATAAACCTGGCTGAGCCAGGGAGGCCGTGTTGTACCTCTGGAACTTTGGGGGCTCAATGATGGCAAAATTGATCCAGGCAGCTTGGACACACAGACACATCAAACACAGCCCTGTCAAACAAACAAACAAACAAACCAAACTACCCTGCAGAGATATATGATTTATTGTTACTTTATTAACAACGTGGCTTACAACTGTTTCAAGTAAAAAGGGGATTTATTTCGTTCTGAATAAAAATTAAAATATAACTCTGAATATAGATTTTCACTTATTTACATGAAAACATATATACAGAATAGAATCTTACAGCAAACTGACAACATGCCCTTAGCCCTGGGAACTTTAAGAAGTAAAAACACCAGCATCGATTGATTTATATGTATATATATATACACATACATATACACACACATATATACACATATATATACACACACATACGCATCTGCAACACACCAAAGGGATTATGTACACAAATTTCGAGTCAAAACCTTCAGTACAAACTGGAATGCAAAACAATTCAAAGGTTTCCGATGTGCACTACCACGAATGGAGCGTAAGTGCTGGTTGTGGAGCCAATTTCTGCTGTTCCATGAGAGACAGGAGGGTTCAAGTGCTTGCCTTGTCCTACACAAGGCACATGAAAAGATTCAATTCCCCTCAAAGGCTGCATTTGAGACTTTCGCCTCTGACCACACGGAGCATCCCTGCCCGTGCACGTGCAAGTGCCATGGTACCATTCCCCAGGTGTTTTCCAGCAAGCAGCTCCTGAAAGGTGAAGGCTGCTGGAGTAACTGATGTGCTGGCACGTCCTGATCAGGTTTGGCAGAACAGGGATTGGGGAATGGAATGCATTTGCACATTTTACAATGTATAAACTACGGACATTTGCACGTCCACGATCTCCAGTGAGGCTGGAGCATCAAGGAGCAGGTGGAGTGCCCTGGGAATGAGCATTTTCATCCTGTCACATCGTAACACAGAGCACAGCAGAGTATTTGGTAGACCCACAGCCTGAACTCAGGGCAAAGTCACCTCTTCCCGTGGGAGCGAGCTCAAGTTTTAGCCTGGTATTTCCTATGGAGGTCTGAAAGGTGCAAGAGAAGTCTTCAGCCCCCAAACCCCAGAAGACACACAGGATTTGGGTACAAGGAAGACTGATCTTCCCTTCTATCCAGCCAAGGAGCCTAGAGACATCTGAGCCAGATTTTTGTTATCTCCACTGGGAAAACAAAATTAGAACCTTTCAGCATTGTAGCTCTATTGCCAGCTTCTTTCCTTCCTCTCACCTGGCCCCTGCTGGGACTCAAACCATCTTCGCTGTGAAAACGAAAAGCTTTCACGAATGATGCTCACGGACCCCAGCTGTGCTTCTGCTGTGAGCTCCTTCTCCACAAAAACACCTCAAGCCCAGACCTGCAGCCTCTCTCCTTCCTGAAGCCCTCTCTCCCCTCTCCCACATCACTGGCAGTCATCAAGACTTACCTTTTTCACTGCAAGAATTAACACAATAGACTAAAAACCAGAAAGGCCACGAGTATTTAACACCGTGACCCAGGTTCGCGCAGTTCACGTGTCTTCTGCGAGAGAATTCCTGCGCAGGGCACCAAACCACTGCAAAACCACTCTTCCTCTGCAGGACAGCTGACATTTAAAGCACTGCTGGGCTATAAAATTCTCATCTTTGATGACTGGCTCATATTCTATATGCAGCCATTAACACCATTTACACTTCTTGCTGCAGTATTGTACCAAAGAATAAATGAGACCCTTAAAAGCTTCTGCTCCTTTATTGGGAGTTCATGAGCACCTAAGGACACAAAGCCCTCTCTTGTGAAGTCTGGCAGATTGCAGCTGCATTTCTGCCTGCTAGGAGAAGGAGGCATTTAAATTTTCTGTTAATTAAATGCAGACTTTTTGACTTTTATGTAAAAGAAAGTGGTGAAGACTTGGTCCCACAGCCCACACATCTGTGAGGGCCCTAACTCTCACCTCAGCTATTTCTGGATCAAATCCTGAGTAACAGATTTCTTTCGTTCTGGGTCAGCTGATGTGATGAAGAATATTGTTGAGAGGAAAACAGACATGCATCCACATTTTGAAAGAGTTTTTTACATAAATTTACTGTATAAAACATCTCCAAAACTCACAGGACCACGGGTGAAAGAGTATTTGTTGACTGTATCCAAGTTAAAAAGTGTACAGAAAGCAAAAACCCAAATCCTAATGTTCAAGATGTTGCAGATTACAGAAAATATTTCCTGGAGTAAGGAATCAGCTTTGTAGTCGCAGGCAATGGAAAATACAGCGTGACGTATCTTAGCACCAGAATGGAGCCCTTGAGACTGCATTTATCCACGTGTAATAAAGCTGGTTTCAAAGGTGTTCAGTTGCAGCATGTTCTTCTCCTTTGGCACTTGAATTTGGAAATGAGAGGAACACTCTGAGTTCATCCTTTTCCAGATGCACTGCACCGGGAAAGCAAAAAATATTTCAAGTGCCCTGATTGTACGGAGCTTCTGGAACACTGAGATGGCACAGCAGCTCTGCCAAATTCCATTCTGTGCCCTGAAAAGACCAAGGCAGGCTTTAAGGTGACCGAATGCTGATTATGGCAGCCCAGCATTGCCTGGTTTGCCTTCAAAACGCTGAGATGGGAACACCACACAACTGGGACTGCAAAGGCTGAAGGTTAAAGCCAAGGAATGGTGACTTTCCAGTTTAAGGTAAATTAGCTGTTTGCCCAGAGTGAAATAAAGGAGTTTAGGTGTCCCTCTGAGAAACTCTGCACATCCCAGCAGGCATCCAAATACCTCTGCAGTGTGGGCCAGGCCATCTAAGCTAGGATATGCATCTAAGGACATGGTGTGCTCTGATTTTGGTGTTTCCTGAGGGCACACTGCATTTTTACGAGGTTTCTGCACCCTGCAGGACCAAACTATCAAGGGTTATGGACTATGGATAACACAAAAGAGCTGGAGACCCTGAAATCCTTCTCAGAGCTGAGAGGGCTTCATGCTTCTGAGAGGGAGGAAAAGCCAGGGTTTGGTCATCCTGGCACTGAGTTAAAAAACGGGAGTGTGGATGGGAGCTGTTTGCGAGCTGAAAAAGGAAGAAAAGCCCTGAAAGCAAAGATCACTTTTCTTGAAGAACATCCATGATGGCAGGAGGAAGGCAGGACAACCAGCCAGGGAATCATGCACATTCCCTTAGTTAATGATTGCATCCAATTTCAGAGATGGGTGCTTTGGGCCTGCAAAGTGGGAACTGGCCGATTCTGCCAAGGTCAGGGTTGGGAAGGGAGCAGGGACCTGCCCATGGAGTTGTTCAGCCTGGCTGAGTGCAAGCTCCACGACAGTGCAGACAAAGATGGGCAGGCACCACACACTCGTCAACCCCGGTTTTGTTCCAAAAACGCCCCTCTTTGCTCCTATGCCTGAAGAGAGTCCAGTCACATCTGCACAGCCTTCTTGTGGGAGCAAAGTGGTGTCAGTGCGCTGCAGCTCAGCATCCAACAGCCCAGAAACAACAGCAGGGCTGCTCCCCAGCCCGTGGCAATGGCCTTGGATAATCATGAGTCCAGCACATCACAGCAGTGGCCCTTTGCAGCTGGTAACACAATGAACTTCAGGCCTGGCTGCCAAATTCAGAACAGGGAAGGGAGAAGGAGTGGTTTCACCACTTTCACTACTGTACCTGCGAAGCTGCAGCAGGTCTGAATTTAACTTTGAGTCAAAAAAAACCCCAAACTTACAGTGGTTTGTACTTCTACATTGCAAAATGAAGTGGTATTTTACCCTAGCAAGATTGGGTTTCCATCATCCCCTTTGATGTACATTACTCCAAAGCTTTACTGATGTTCCAGAATTGAAATGAAGTCCAGGCAAGAGTAATTAGTTCCTTCTGATCTCTGCTCAATCTGAGCTTATTTTCCAGTTAAACTCCACACCACCCATTCTCCACTTGTGTAAGAAATGGCCCAAGAAGTTCAGCTCCAGCTTTTCTGGAAAGCAATCAATGCAACAGACAACGGTACCCCAATCCCACATCTCTTCCCAACCTGCAGACTAAAAAGAAATAGTAAAGTATTAACTACTCAAGGTAATTTTAGCATAAAGATTTCAGGTTATCAACTTCTCTGGAAGGACAGAGTGATAAATGAGGCAACACTGAAGAACAATGAGGTGAAAGACAAATGGTGAGGAGAGAGAAACCTGTGGAAATAAAAGAGCCAGCGCAAGATAAAATTAAAACTCTTTTTTTTTGTTGTTTTTAATAGTTTGAGTTTTAAACTTCCCTGAACAATCAGTAAAGATTCCCATGTTCTTGGCTCAATGCTTGGCCAGCACCAGAACTGGCTCCTCTCAGAGTCTGTGTGTGTCCGCTCCCCGATCATGCCTCCACGAGGAATTAGCTGCCATAGGAATATCTACAGTTACAGGGCTGATAGAGACAAAAAATGACATTTTTGCAGTGCGTCCCAGAAGGAATTAAATGTCTCTGACAAATCCCAGAGGCCAGAAACTCCAAAAACATCAGAGTAGCAAAAGAAGCTGCATATGGCAAGTAAAGGATTGGTGCTGGATGCTGTTTAGCAAACAGCCTCTCTGCTTCCCTTCCTTGGAATGCCCTCATGCACCAGTTCTCCTGGCAGAATCCTCCCAGGAGCTGTCTCCTGCTGGCAGCTGTACCACCAGGACTGGGCTGAAGCGAGGAGGAGCTGGGAGAAGCAGCCCCACTGATTTTCTCAGCTGTGCTCTCACTTTGCTGGGCGCAATCCTTCTGTCTTCAGAGGCAAAACAAGGAGCGACACTTTTAGGGGATCCTGAGAGGGATCCAAATCAGTTATCAAACCAGTTGCACTGACACATTTCACTGTTACTGACAGTAGGAAATCCAGTCTAAAACCCAGTTTTTCTAATGTCTGCCCCACTACAGAACCCTTTTCCTGGATTTCTGAAGAACAAAGCCCCACCATTTGATGCAGAGGCAACTAAAACTCCCTTGAACTGATTAAAACTTGAACAAGATCTTCGGAACAAAGCAGCAGCTGAGAACAGATCCAGTCCTGCTCATCTCCCATGTAAGGAAATTTCTGATGAAGTCTGAGGATCTGGCCCAGCCTGCAGCAGTTGCGCCCATCCCATTCCTCAGTGGCAAATCAGGAAACTCGCTTAAAAGACAAGCTGGGAATTCCCAAGTAAAGCACGGCAAAGTCAAAGATTCTTGCCTAACACACTCTCTGGGCAAGATTTGGATGTAGTCCAGAGTATTTATTTCTGAAGGTTCCCCCTCCTCTCCAAAGAATTTAAGAAGAAAACTGATGAAGGAGAATGCAGCAGCTGCAGCCTGGTGTTGGTCAGTAGGTTCTCCTGAGCACAGTGGTCAGCAGGATTCCCTGATCCCCGTCTGCTGTCATCGTATGGGCTCAAAGTCAGGTCTTTAAAGTGACTTGGATTTAAGAGGATGGGCTTGACTATGAAAGCTTTGATATTCCTGCACAAGAGCAGAGCATTGTACAGATCCCGTCACAGAGATATTCAGCTTACTGTGCAGAGCCAGCGCAGCTCAGGATGTGCTGCTGCCCACCAGGTCCTGTGTCACCCCTGTCAGTTCACTGCAACTTTGTCTGATACCACAGAGACCATGCGTTGAGTCCCCTTTCATAATTCACTCAGGAATAATCAGTGTATGCCTGGTGTAACACTTTTTCCTTTTTTGAAACCAGAGAGGCAGGAGGGAAAAAAAAAAAAAAAAAGCCCATCGATCACCAAGATAAAGTTTGCAGTAAATCCCAGGTAATGTTACAAATTATCACTTACATTTCAATATGAAAGAAGAGTGTCAGAGTTGTCTAAAATAAATGTTCACGTCCAGAAATTGTCCTAGACAAACCATCACCATCTGGAAACGTCTGACCCTTCTCCTTGGGAATGTGTCTGACACTGGTAGGTTTGGTTTGGTGATAAACCACCTGAACCATGCAGGCCTTGGACCACTGGGCAACGGGTTAGAGAGGCTCACGAGGAGAGATGCCAGCAGTCCTTCCATGTGCTTTACAAGTACAGAAAAATCAGTTCCATTTTTTGCTAGTTTTCTTTTGCGTTTGTTTTTCTTCCCCCCTACAGATTAATTCCCAGTGCTTCCAACTCCACTTGTTCTTGGAACAGAAAAAGGAAAGAGAACCCCTTGAACAAGCTGAGAAGTTAAAAAAGGCAGGGAACAAGGGCAGGAAGGAACGCAGAAGTGCAGTCAGTTGGCGTATTGTGCATAGAAAGCAACTTTTACTCGCTCGATCTGGTGGCACAGTTTGATGGCTGGACCCAGCTTCAGTTCCATGCACTCCTGCACCGTGGGCAGCGTCAGCAACAGGAGGGCTTGGCCATCGATGTCCTGGGGAAAGAAACACAGGAAAGACAGATTTGTTTGTGGACTCTGGAGGGCAGAATGCATAAAGAAAGTTTGGAGGAGGAAGAAGGGAAGTTTGCCCTAAAAATTAAGTTTTTTTGTCCTCTGCTTTTTTCTTCCCCTGTGACACTGCCCATCTCCTTTCCCTGAGATAAAACATGTTTTTTCAGAAGTTGTCAAGTGTCTCTTCATAGGTTGTCACCTTAACCCCCAGTCTGGGAAAAGCCTCCCAGCTGCTGAAATGAGGGATCACTTACAGAAACTCTGCGGAGTCCACAGAAATCTGATCAGTCCCATTTCAGGCCTGAGGAACTGAAACAACGGGGAGGCTGCAGAGAGACGCCAGGAGACAGAGGAAGGAGCTAAATGGAGAAACTGATGCTGGTCCCACTGCCAAGTCAGACCCTTTCCCCACCTCCTCTGGCCCATGATTTGCCCAGCAAACTTGTCTGCCTTGCTCCATGCCCCGTCCCCAGGTCTACCCAGGACCTGCCTTGTTCCACTCCTGAATGACCAAGACAGAGATGCCAGGACCACCCAGAGCCCTTTCAATCTCTAATGTCCCAGAATCCCAGAATGGTGGAGGCTGGAAAAGACCTCTGGAGGTCAGGTCTTTCCCTCAGGCATAACAGTGCACCAAACTCCATGAACCAGCATCTCAAATGAGCAATTTTATTGGGGCCTTCTGTTGCCCTTATGATCCTCTTAAAGAGCTCAAGTTCTCTTTACTCTTTAACGGACTGAGAAGATGAGCAGGCTACAAAACTGCTTTTTACCCCTTAGGGAGGATCACAGTCTGTGCACAGCAACTCACAGCCCACATAAACTCCCCAGGACAGCCCTGATCAGGCAGCATTGAACACAAGGAGGATTTAGACACTTGAAGTGCTGCTTTGATCAGGACTGTTCATGGTTCAGGTTCTTCCTTCCCTGAAGGTGGATGGCACAGCCCATTGCACCAGAACGTCACAAGGAAAAGCTCCAGTCATCTGTGTTTGATTCAAAACCCCATAAAACTCTCTGGCAAAGGAGAGACAGGGTTGGT
Source organism: Dasyornis broadbenti (assembly GCA_013397935.1). Lineage (NCBI taxonomy): Eukaryota > Metazoa > Chordata > Aves > Passeriformes > Dasyornithidae > Dasyornis > Dasyornis broadbenti. Next base: position 379,272 of record VZRN01003168.1, on the reverse strand, counting down.
TTCCAAGCCCTGGCGTTGTTCCAGGCTGGTTAACGAATGGCTGGAGCTCGCTGTGACACAGTAACTGCAGCATCCTGCTCTGGAGAGTTCCACTGGCTCCAGACTCACCCTCCACCTCCTCCGCATCGCAGCAACTGGAGTTATTCACGGTGAATAATGAGAGATGGTTCAATGTGCAGCTGGCCACACCACTGACTAATTAACCACTCTTGCTTCCTCCTAACTCTGGCTCAGAAGTGCTGCCCTTTACCCTCAGCAGTGGCTGCTACTCGCTAGCCAAGGAATGGCTCTTTCCATAGAAATTTTACACGCTCACACTGGCTTGAGATGAAGAACATTGGCTTCTGCTCCTGCAAACCTGTCTGCTTAAAGGGGAAACGATTGGAATCTCCTAAATTTAGGTCATCCAAAGGGCCTGACTGGCAGATCTTCAGAGGAATGTAGTTAGGAGTTAGGTGCCTACACACTCCAGGCATCTAGGTGTTAATGGCAAAATTCAGGCAGCCAGTTTTGGCTTCAAGCAGTAATTTTCTGCTTGCCAGGTCGGTATTTTAGAACAGAATGGAAGCCATGTGGCCAGAAGAGCCTGGTATGCACCAGGTAACCATTACCTGTTTTTACACTGAGGTTTCCACCCATGGGACATCAGTATGGCATCGTGGACCTTGGCATGAAAGGACTGAACCTCCTGCTTTCCTCAAGGGTTTTTCACACAGCTATTGAGTTTCTGGTCTCTCTGAGGATCTGGCAAGTCTCTGACTCAAGATTCTAAGGGTTTTCATGCCTTGCCAAAATTTGTGCTGTAACTTGGCTGATGGGATCTAAATTCTGGTCATGATCTCTTTACCAAAGCCCCAGGCCCAGCCACCAAGATGGGATGTGCTGTTACACCAACAGGCACTACAGGCGCTAAGGGACAAGTGACAAAAGGACTCCTACCTGCTCCTGAAATATTTTGGCAAGGGGTGCACAGTCAGTGAGTTTAATAAACCTCACGACGTCAGTCACAGTCCACTCCAGTGGGTTACTGTCCAGGACGAGCTTCTCTTCCTCTTCTTGCTTAATTTCCTACCAAGAAAAAGAAAAAAAAAAAGAAGAAAAGTTTTCATAAAGCACACAACTTTGTGTGGAGAACCAGAGCAAGTTCAGATGAGGCAGGTTTGGCATCAAAAGTTAATTTAGGAGGAATATTGCTGTGACATGGGACACACTCACTTCCTTGGCTTGTGTGCCCTTGTCTGCCTCGCTGTAGGAGTGGGGTTGGGGTCTGCGGCTCCGTCGGGCTCTCTCCGTGGGGGGAGGCCTGTCCAGCTCAGCGCTGCTCCGCAGGGTGACCGCTCGCCGGGGCCTGGTGGAGGGCACCTCGGCCGAGGACGTGTCCGTCTGGTCATCCCGCAGCTCCGAGCTCGTCTCCTCGCTGCCCGTCTCATCCTCCACCGCGTCCGGCTCGTCGTCCTCGCTCTCCTGCACACATGAACAGCATCCAGGAGATGGATATGGAAACAAATCCAAAGGCACGGGGTCAAACTGCATTCCCATGGCCATGCTGGTCTGGGGTAACATTTATTTTAACTGAATTACCTCACTTTCATTACAGTGCTAAGTGAATTAGCCCTCAATTTAGGTTTGTTACAAAACGCAGAAGAAAAAAAAGAGTATGTGGTGGAGAATCCTTTTTCTCCTCTTAAATAAAGGTCAACAGCAATAACTCATCTGGCATGAAATGTTCTTCTCTTGGACTGGTATCTCAAAACTTGTGGCACTACAGATGCACAAGAGGAGAAATGGAAAATACTAAAATGATAAAATGAAATTCAGGTTGATTGAGAAAAAATAAAATAAAAACAGGCTTGACTTTAAACCTTCACATTGCTTCAAATTGTCATGGGCGTTACTGGCCCTGAAAAAAAAGGAAATTCTGCTGCCTTTTGTAAATAACTAGAGTTCGGGACAGCACTCTTTTAGCTTACATTTCTGCAAATCTCAGGACAGAGGATTTCACCCAGATCTCCCTGCTTTCAGCCCAACACTGAACTGCTGGAGGCGAAGTCCCAACGTCCATGTAGAGTATTATACCAGATCCTTGTTATTTCTGCCACACAGAGCCTGCAAGCACACACCAACTGATGGAAACCCTGCCTTTTGAACTTTATCCACACATGACTTGCCCAAATGGCTTTGACAGCTTATCTCTCATCCAAGTGTGAGCAGGCACCCAAAGGCATATGCTCAGGTCTCGAGTGAAAGAGCAATTCAGACAAAGGTAACTGTACTGGCTGAAAGGTTAAAAAACTTGGCTAATGGTTGATTTAGGCTTTACGTAAGTTTAAGCTCCTTTGAAGCAGGTATAACCTAAGGAAATGAAGCAGAACTTCACCTAAATGAGGACCAAACCATGAAGATGCAGGCAATCAACTGAAAGCTGAATAAAATATCCTACTCTAGTTGAAATAGAGGGAATTTAAGTAAACCAGTTTTATTTCACATTGCACAAAGCAGCAATCACTGGCACTCAGCTAAGGAAAGGAAACCATACATGTACTTTGTTATTGCTACCATGGGAAAAGCCCCAAGAAAACAGCCCACATAGAACTAAAGTCTATTGCAGGTTTAATCTGGACATGAATCTTTACTGAGGCTCAGACCTTGTTGTATCACACAGCAGAGCGGAAAGGCTAAGCCTTCAAATTCCCTGTATTTGGGATACAAACCATTTGCTTGTATGCTAAGGCTTGATGTTGTGAGCCAAAAATATTACGAATAATTAATGAAAGAAACAAAATTCCTTGAAACCTCAGTGGTTCATGAGCTATTATTATTTATTTTAATACTTAGAGATCTTAGACGTGGATCACAGAGCTCTTTCACTCTGCTAAATGCTGTGCAAAGCACCTAACAGGCTCATCTGCCTGCTTTCAAGCAAGCGAAAGAAAACAAGGAGATATTAGGCAACATGTCAGCCATGAGCGTTGTGAAGGTGGGAGCAAAAGGTCTGCTTGCTGCCTCTAAAATGGACAAGGTAAAAATCCTTTTTTACCCTCAAAGTGCCCCAATAAAACCAGTCTGACCTTAGAAGAACAGAGGATCAAGGAAGGATTCAAAATAGGAACTGGAGGTGTTCAGGTGTGCTGAAAGACCCCCGAAAGGAAAATGCAGAATGAGGGACAAAAAAAAAAAGCACCGAGGGGTTTTTGCTGATTTATCCCAATGCAACACAAACCTCTGCAGAGCCTGCAGCATTCGAATCCACAGCTGAAGACCTCCTTTTCTTCTGCACAAAGATGGATTTCCGCCTCTTTCTGCGTCTGGCTGGCTTGACATGGCCGCTTTTCATGTTGTTATTTTCCCCAATTGGTGGCTTAATTATTTTTTTCCTCTTCCCATAATAATAAGCTGGAGAAATGAAGCACAATGCCTATTAAAAACTTTAACCACCAGAAGAAGGGAACCTTGGCTTGCTTCTTGCTACGGGTTCAGGACTGTACTCTAGGTGCAATTTAAACTTTAAAATACATTGATTTGGAATAAACAATGTCCAGCATAAATATGAGATTGGACTAGCACAGGCTGTTACAGCTCCTATGTATCCACATTTACTGATGATAAATGACGACCTCAGAATTTAACAATATATGTTTAGGCAAAGCTGAGCAGTGATTTGGAAGGAGAGAGGCCAACAAGTTCTAGATTTGATCCAATGCAGTTCTGTGTGAGCTAACAGTCTCAAACACCCTTCCACTTGCTAATGTTTTCAGCAGAGAGGGGAGAAGGCCAGCTATCCTCAATCATGTACAAAGGAATGGGGTTTTTATTACTTTCAAGTATTTTGTGGCCCAAGCTGAAATTAAGGATGTGAGAGTCCCCTGACCTTACATCAGATGTTTGTATTAAATGACTTCAGATATGCTCTGGGGGTGAAAGATACTCTGCCCTTGACCAGCAAGGGAATCCCAGCACAACTAAAGTGGCACCTGGCACCCCGTCTAAGTTCATAACTGAACTAAGCCTTTCAGCAAAACAATGGAGTTTTGAGGAAAAATTCATCCAGCCACGTAAAACCATCAACTCTGAGATGGGACAATCTCAGCTGAAGCTCCCCCAGCTGCATTCCTCCAGTTTTCCGTTTGCTACCAGTGGGAGCCAGGAGTCCAGGTCAGGTGTAGACTTCTACAGAAACTCATCCTCAGTGATCTCAGTATCCCCCCTGAGCCCATTCCTCCTTCTGCTCTGGCATCAAACACAGGAGAATTGCTTTAAATCAATCCTGCTGCTTTCTGCAACCTTTGTGGAAGAGGGACAGCACTCATTACGACTTCTCTGACCTGTCTAAGAGTCAATAATACCAGTAACATTGACAACAAGAAGTGCTGAACACGTGCCTGACAAGAACTTTCCTGAACAGGCAGGATGATGGTTAAATATTAAACACTCTGAGTAGAAAGTCAATGTTCCCAAATCTTCCAGCACTGTAGCCCTGTGGTACCGGCCTGTGCTGGTGTGCATGCCAGAAACTCATTACCAAGAGGATTCATCTCCCCTAAAGAAGCTGCCTCAGATGTAGCAAGTTTAAATCTCAGCTTCCCACTGCACGTTCCTTTTATGTGCTCCTTGTGTTAACTCTGAAATCAAGACTTCCAAAAAGTAATGACTTTTAAACAGATGTATTAGGATGGAGTGAGATGTTTTAGTTTTATGGTATGGGATTCTAAGGGAACCTGTGGTGGCCTCAAGGTTAAGAAACTGCTCTTAGATGAGATGAATCCTGATCAGGATTAAGGCATCACACAACTCCTGCTCTTCACCACACCACCTCCCACTTCTCTGGTTCCCAGCCAGCACCAAGAGGGATTTTTCCAATACTCACTGTACTTGGTTTTGGTGTGGATGGAGCAGTTCTCGGGGCAGACTTCAGCCACCAGCACGGGGCTGAAGAGGTTGGGGCAGCACTCCAGTTTTGCACAGACCCTCCTGCAGAAATCCGCCACCTGGTCCGACGTCCGCACGATCTTCACCGTCGCCCTGTACGTCTTCCCTCTGTACCTAGGGGAGAGTACAAGTCCCCACATCACCAATCCCGCAAAATCCTCTGGTGCTACAGACCAGACTCTCCTCTGCCAGGGAGACATCCATCCTCCCCAGTGACTCCTGGGAGAGTGTCTCCCTCGGGAATGTAGGCAGAACAGGTCTGCTTTTTTTAGTGGCTCCATTTCAGATGGACTCGAGGAAGGAAAGGGTGAAATAAATAGGTGTGGACATGATTTGGGAAAGAATCCATGACCAAACTGGATTTATCTGTAGATATAGCAAGAGATGGAAAAAAATCTAAGCAGGCTTGGTGAGAATATTACACAGGAGAGCAAGCCCTTATTGCTGAACAGATGCAGAGTTTTTGGGAGAGGGATGTAGTCTCTCTTCATATATTGACCCATGATCACATGCTTATACACCTTGCAGAGCTCTCTGCTCACCATCCTGTGTTTGGGCTGAACTCTATAAGCCCCCAGCGCACTTTTGATTTCCTCCTTTCTTGCTCCCGTATGATATTCCAGCTCCCAACAATCCTCAAGACTCACTGTGCCAGCAGCTGTGGCTACCAGGACACACACTCATTGTGAAGAAGTGTCTGAGTGAAACAACAATCTCTGCCACCCCGAGACCAGATGACTTCACCACTCTGAGACGTGGGCACTACATAACCCAAGGAATTCATCTGGATTCTCTGGACTTATTTAACAGGGCTGCAGTAACAGGCCCTACAAACGGATTCCTGCAGGGAACGCTTGGAGCAGAAACCTGCAATGGAAGGTTTGTCATAAATTTGCTATGCTACTAAAACATTTATTTCGGTGTTTTATACGAAGTGTTTCTGAGCGATAAATGGCTGAGAAAGATACAGTTACATCCCTGCTGTACTACATTGTAGATGTGAACCCTGGAAAACCAATTATCCCTGCAATTTATTAAACAGCAGCAGCAAGCTGTTGTAAACAGTGAGATAAGGTTTTTAAAACATCTCTTATGCATCCTGAGGAATGCAACACGAGAGACAACCACGCGAGCGCCCGGTGCTGTGGCATTATAAATGTGCTCAGAGGAGGGAAAAGTTAACACACACAAAAGAAAAAGAGGGAACAACGGTGGAAGGGAGATTACCTTGGATGGGAGGCAAGGAAAGACAAAGATACAGTCACCAGGAAAAATGAGACAAAGCATTTGTCAGTGTATTAAGAGCCACAGTTTCCTAGCAGCTGCTGATAGATATGGGAGAGGAAGAGGAAGAGGTGATGAAATAAAGATGTGACCAGAAAGTTAAAACATTCAGACAGCGCTTTCTGAAACAAAGGGGTGTGGGAAAAGGGTTTGAAACTGTGGCACAGAAGTGTTTTAAATGGGAAACCCAAATGAAACTTGGGTCTGAGAACAGCCCAGTCCAACCATCATCCTCAGGCTGCAAAAGCCTCAATCCAGATTATCACCTCAACACAAAACCTGAATGAGCATTCCTGCAAGGTGCCAGGATGTGATACCCATTTGGTGCCAAGACAATTCTGGTTTCATTCACATGAATAAATGAATGAATGGCTTAATGAGACAACTTTTCACACACCCTTAAAGATCTGGACAGATGATGTAAAAGGGAAAAAGTGTTCCTTTCAGGTACAGAGCACTGTTAAGATCCCAGCTTCCCTGTGAAACAGCTGCACAGGCAGGCTGCCTGAGGAGGGGATTGGCAATACCTAATATCAAAAAGACCAAACTCCACAGGCATTGAAATGCACCTACTTATAGAAGTTTTATATTTCTTTTCAATGTGTTCGAAAAGACTCCTGCACTTATTACTTCTCCAGGAGCCATTAAGTTTAACGACAGCCTGGATGGTTGGGTCAGTGAGCCTGTGCCAGGCTGCAACATTTCACTGTGCTGCTTTCACCTGGACCCAAATAACTCTGGTTGGACTAAACCAGCACTTCCAGACAAGCACCAGCCTCGCCTCAAGGGTCTCCACACTGGAAGAATCATGGCAGAGGCAGTACCTGTACCTACCTCATGTGCCTACACCTCTTTTTATGCCTGGATGCGTCTGAATTTAACTCACATTTATTTGTCCTTGTTCTGACTTTCACCACTAGAATGAAAAGACTGCATCTGGTTTTGTTTCCCTGCAAAAGCACTATAATCAAATTGCCTCTTGATCTTCTTTCTTATAAGCTAAGAAAGCTGCCTGATGGGTATTATTCAAGGATGGCTGACTTTTTCTAACTGTGTGCTTCCTATTGTGTTTGGCTGCCCAGGAAGGACTCATTGTACTACAGTGCCTGCTGAAAGGAAGAGATGAAACCAGGAAAATGAACAACTGACTGATTTCATAGTCTGCTTTGAATGCAACACACATTTTAATTAACAGAGAGGATCGTAAAATGGAGATCTCCATGACTGCAGCAATCAGTCTCAATAACCCAAGGTGTTAGTACTGGCCACAGCAATATCTTTTACATCATTTTGGTCTTGGCTGCATCTCTTTCAAACCAGTTTCTCTGGTTTATAGTTTCAACTATAAACCAGTTTCTACTAATATTTTCCATATTCCTCACACACTAAAGATTTTTCACACAAGCACCACCAAATGTAATCTGAGCTGTTTCAAGGACAGCCATGTGGAAGGAGCTCCTTTGTCAGAAAACCTTTTCCAATCACATCTCTCAAAAAGTTACCAACTACTGATACTCCTATTTATGTTTTTATACCAGGGCTCCTGTTTTCCCAACCACTTGTAAGCAGCCAGTATCTGCATGCACAGCATGGCAGCACTGGAGACTTGGAAAATTGCTGTGTCAAGGATAATATTTTCAGTTTTTCCAGAAATTACTGTTTTTAAAAAAGAAGATTTTTCAGATAAAACCAAAGGATTCTTTCTTTCATTTTCCCCCTTCTCTGCCCACAGATCCCAAAATCAGAGAAAACCTTAAAGCTGAAACTATTTCCCTGAAAAATACACTTGCTGATCCATGAGCAAAATATTAAATGAATAGTACTTTGCAATGGAATTCTTCTCTTGAAGCTTCCTGAAATAGATTCGAGGTTCATGGGAACATATTGTCTTGTAGGGGCTCCTGTTAGGGACTGCTGTGCGATGACACAGAAAGTCTTGTGCTGAAAAACTTCAAACAGCAAGAACATTGAAAACCTCATTTTTAGAAGTCCCATTCTAAGGCGTTCTGACAATTCTTGAGACTAATTTGAACAACTCAGTAGATAAACGTCTCAATTTTCTTCTGGGGGGCTAAAAACTCCTTTCTACTCTCTGCAAGAAATTTCCATTTTGTCTCTCTACCTTAAGAGTTTGCCAAACATAAGGAGTTAACTTCCTTCAAAGCTATTTGATCATCCAGAGGTACTTTGTGCTCTTAAAGACAGGATTCAGAAAGGGCACTGGAATGCTCTGGTTGTAAGGCCTTGTCTCATTAAGTCTCATCCTGATTACAGAAATAAAAGGTTTAAGTCATTCCACTGGTCCCTGTTTGGAAAGCCTTGCTAAAAATGAACGTAAATTAACTTTCACTGTTTTTAACTCAACCCCAAACCAGTTATCTCATCACATCAGGCACAACTCGCCCTTTGCTTCTTGCCAGTCCCCTGTTGGTCCTGCATGTTCTCAGAAATGGCTTCCAAGAGGATTTATTTGGCTAATAACCTTTCCAGGGAAGTTAAGCTGACAGGCTGTAGTTACGTGGATCCTCCTTCTTGCCCTTCCTGGGGCGGGGTGTGATGATTGCCTTTTTCCAGACATCAGGGAACTTCCCTCATCCTCATCAATTCCCAAACACAGCAGCGAGTGGCCTTGCAATGACATTGGCCACTTCTCCCAGGCAGAACTGGCTGCATCCCAACTGCTTCCATGCCCTTGTGCAACCATTTGCTTCTTTTCCATTTGCTGTGGGTAACACTTTGCCCCCCTCAAACAGGATCAGGGTCCTGGAAGGCCTGAGAGCAACGCTTGCTAGCAAAGGCTGAGGCAAAGGAGATTTCAAACACCTCAGCCTCACCTATCACAGGTGAAAGGCAGTCTAGTCCTAAAGCAACTGCAGTGAAAAGGCTTTCTTTGAAATGCAGCCTCATAAATAAGCAATGATGTCTGGCACGGGGGTAAATATTCCTGGAGTTCAGCTACAGGATTTGAGCAGCTCTCAGATGAAGGAATCCAGGAATGCTCACCTTCATTATTTTGATCAATTGGGCTTCATACAAGACCCAGGAGATAGCTCTCTGCACACACTGCTATTGTTTATGTCCAAAGTTCTGCAAAAATGGGTAAGTCCAAACAGCCTTACTAATAGCCCTTAGAAATGAAAACCCTCGAAAAGCATGAAGTCCCTTAAGCATTTTATGTAAAATTGGGCAGGCAAATCAAGATGTAGGCACCGAACTTAAAGAGAATCAAAACTGTAAGGGTTGAATGCCAACAGCTTCTGCTGGCCCTCATGGGAACTCAAAAGGATCAAACCTGACATTTTGAACTCATCATCACCAATAAATCAGGCTTGACTCCTCTCACACGGGAGCCAGCAGCGCTGATGGGAAACGGCTGCCATCACACACTGCGAACAATCTCTCTGGACAATCTAAATGGTTTTATCTTCTTTGCAAGGTGAGTGTAATTGGTCACTCAAGACAGCCGAGTGAACTAACTGCAGGCTGCCCCAGGACTGAGATAATGCATTCCTGGCAGTGCAAAACCTGGCATTTGGAACAGTGGGGGAAAAAACCAGCTTTCTCTTCACCATCCCCTTTGCTCTACCCTACGGCAGGCACTGCAAACAAACAGTAACACTGCTGAGATCCAAGGGGGTGCCAGTCTGTATCAGAAGGAAGGCGGTGACACGATGTGTCCCATCACAGCTGGCTCTGGAGCTGACTGTCATCCTTAGCAACAGGCACCAACCAGAGCCCATGGAGCTGGAAGCTGGGGCAGACACACGTTTTGCTCATTACAGGTCTGTGTTTAAGATTCTGGAGCACTGTCACACCTGATGGGACGTGTTTGCATGTTCCACAGTATCTGCTTTCATGATCACATTCTCTTCCCTGCTCCTGCACGTCCAAAACTTCTTGATGGAGCAACTCACAGAAACTCAGGAAGGAAAAAAGAAGGAAGTCCTAGGGTAGACAGTCTTGGGGCATGTCAAACCTTTGCCATCTGCTCTTAAAAGTACTGAGAGCACCCACAGGCAAGCTGGCAGGGCCACCAAGCACTGCTCTGTGAAGAGCGCAGCCCCAGGAGCCAGAGAGCTGCAGGGACAAGGTGCTGTCCAGCCCCATGAGCTTTGTCTCCTCAGGAGCCTGAGGGCAAAGTCACACTGGAGGAAAACCCATGGTTGTTCTCAGAAGTCACTTGAAAACTTGCTGTCCCAGCTCTGAGCCTATAAAGATCCATTCAGAGGCTTAACAAAGTTGAGAGACGCAGCGCGACTCCCTGGAGAGCTGAGGTTGATGCCGCCTGGGGCAGGAACATGTATGTGGGCTCTGACTGAGGGCCCAACATGAAATACTATCATGGATGGTCAGTTAAACATTTCCCAGGCTGACTCCCATCAGAAACATGGACTGCAGCAGCCTTAAGAAATAGACATTTCTGCTTTTGCACACGGCAGATCCCCACACTCGAATGGAAAACCCCAACAAAATCCTACTTTGGATACTGCTAGTAGGAAACCTGCCTGTAAGCTCAGTTCTTTGCAGGAGAGGATGTTAAGATGGAGCCTTACAGCTTGATTTCACAGCTGCTAATACCTGTAGGAGTGAATTATCTGGCATTTGTAGCACAAGATGTGGGATCCTGGAATCAGTGAAAACCAGGCCATGGACAAAGACTTGTTTTTAATGAAAATCTGCATGCACAAGGCTGACTTTTAGATTTCCATCCACAACATCTCAACTAACAAACATAAAAGCCTGACTTTCTACATGGGTGAAAGAAGCAAATTAAAAATAGGATTTTCCTAGTAGATTTTCATTTCAATTTGCAATCCTCTGTCAGAAAAGCAGTTTAAGTGTACGCAAAATGAAAGTTTCTCAACTCTCTCCCTCAATCAGAGAACACCTGAACTTTCTGCAATATCTGCATGGGCAAAGATCAAATACAATAGCCATCAACAGTGCTGTGTTTGGCAGCTATTCATATCCAATAACCAACAGAAAATTGTTTTTCTTTGAAAAGGAGTAACAGAGTTCAGTACAAAAGGTGAGAATCGCTGCATTTAACTACAGTACTTAAAAAGTCAAGGTGAGCATTAGTCAACAAAGAGCTTTCTTCACAGAACTATTTGTTGACATCCGTCTCCAAGTGGGAAGAATTGCTCTTCAGAAGGACTCTGGAGAGAGCTTAGGTGAGACTCCCCTGTTTCAGAGAGACAGTGGTTGCTGAAATACATCCTAAGTATAGCACCGATTACATAAAGAAGAAATAAACTGGAAGATTTTAAAGCTGAAAGGAGGAACTGAGTATTTCCTAGACACACAGTCTTCTTAGGTGCTGTTTAGAAGAGAAATGAAGAACATATTCTAGAAACACATCAAATCTTGACCTGAATCTCTGATCTGTTACTACTTTGCCCTAATCACACTCCTGCTAAAAAATGTGTTCCTGCTAATTTGCTTGAACTTTTTTCGGTGCCATTCATTCTCACCAGTTTTCTCTGCATTAGCCTGACAGGCTCTAATTTAAAAGCAGCAATACTCCTACATTTAGAAAGTCAGGAATTGAGTTCATTCAGTAATAGCCAAGCTTATAAGAACAGCTTATCATAAAACTCAGGACTTCACTTCATCAAAAACTGGATGGCTGCTTGGAGAAAGACAATAGAAATGAACCGTTCAGGTGAACATTTTATTTCTGAAGTTGCTATGGAATGAGTCAAGTAATTCAATGAGGCAAAACAATAATTACAAAAGCAAAACTCTTACAATAGAAAAAAACCCCTTTTCTTATTTTTTCTTTTCTTTCCCTAGTCAGCTCCCTTCCTGAAACCTCCCAAATTAAAGAACACACACTGAAGACTTACTTTGCTTTAAGTGTTTCCTCCTGGAAATTCCACTGAGGGTCTTCCACAAGCTGCAGTTCTCGTAAAACACTCCCTGGCTTGTAAGCTGCATTGATCACCATGCTGAGAACCTATGGGGAGACAAAACCAACAACACTGATGGGTTTAAAAGCAGTCCCAGACCACATTGAAAATGGTCCCAGGTGCGGCACAGGCAGGAGCAGCTTGCCTATTTATGTCTTCATTGCACAGGGTAAGTGCTGGATGCAATGAGGAGAGGTCCCAGAAAGGATCGTTGCTGCCATATTGAAGTTGACACCTGAGCCTGATAAAGTAAATGCATTACATGCTGCTGTTTAACCCCAAAAATCTCCTGCCAACCAGTAATTTTGTCTTTGAGACAGACCGTCTCACCCAAAGCAGAGCCCATTCATTGCACCCATCACGGATCAATTTAATGAAAAAAACGATAACAGAAATAGTTCTGAAGGCACAACCAGGCACAGTGCCATGGGCACCACCAAACAGTGAACATGAAAGGGGAAATTCACACATTTGAGGTCAGCAATATTTTTAAGAGCCTGAGTGCTGTGTGCCTTCACTGAATTAACAGAATAGTAATGAATTCTCCACAAAAAGAGCTTGCAGGAGGTGTGCCTGGAACCCAGCGTGTCTCCACTCCCTACAACAAAACACATGTGCCAATCCTTCTAATCCGAAGTCACTGAGAATAAAAATGATTCCTGCTATTGGCTCGGGGAATCCAAGCTTTAATAGCCTAAATTTGGCATAGAGAGATAAACACAAGGAAAACAAATCTCTTAACAGCACCAGACCGTGTGTTTGAACACTCTGCATTGTATGCACATGAATGACCCCACAGTGAGTCTGGATTGGTTTTCATCTAATTTAGCTCTTTACCTAACGCCTGTTCTTAATTCCTTGGGGGCCTGCAAACTATTTCAGTATGATGAACATCAACTTTGTTCAGCATCCGTGAACGTAGTTCATCAGAAATTAAAAAAATAACTAGGTCATTCTGCAGTGACCAATGTGTTTATGTTTGTTTAGTTGGTTTTATTCTGGGGTGGGTTTTTTTTCCCCCTCTAAATCCAGCAACCTGAGGATTTGCTAGCATTTTGAAAACCCTACAGGATTAATCATTTTCAGGCAAGGGCTTCACTTAATGCTGCAGAGTACTCTGTAAAATGGCATTAGTTGGAGTTGCTTGGATAGGTTATTTACTAGAAGCAAAATTCAATTTATCATCAGGGCCTGGGAAACATTACTCAAACCACTCTTCAAAAAAGCCCAATTAGAGACACCAAACACTGACAGAGGGTAGATGTTTAGATTGGATACAAGGAAGAAATTCTTCCCTGTGAGGGTGGTGAGGCTCCGGCACAGGTTTTCCAGAGAAGCTGTGGCTGCCCCATCCCTGGAAGTGTCCAAGGCCAGGCTGGACAGGGCTTGGAGCAACCTGGGATAGTGGAAGGTGTCCCTGTCCATGGCAGGGGGTGGAATCTTTAGGGTCCCATCCAATCCAAACCACTTTGCAACGCTATTAAAATAAATTTTCTGAGTGAGTCCATCCAGTTGCTCATCCACATCTCTTGCCTGTCCCTCCCCACAAACTGATGGGCACTGGCCTCAGACACACAGACACCAAGACCTGACATCAGGAAGTCAAAAGATTTTTCAAAAACATCAAATGCCTGGGGAGCTGCTACACTCTTTCCCAACTCATCAGGTGTCTTGATCAGCAAATCCAGGGAGTTATTTTACCCCTGTGCAGGAGGTTGTTTGAACAGCTCTCCTTTAAGCACATTTAACCCACCCTGCTTGCTGTTGGGACAGTTAGGGGCAGAAATCATCTTGCTGGCCCATTTCCACCAACAGTGCTGTCCAGCCCCTCCACCAGCAGCACGGTGCTTGTATGAGTTGTCAGAATGGGTGGGAAATGAGCAAGAAAAGTAAAGCCAACCCTGCAATCCCAGAGTGGCCCTGTCTGGGCATTATCCCAGACACCTAATCAACTCCAGCCCTGCACAGGCACCCACAGTGCCAGGACTTTTCTCAAAGCTGGCTTGTCACCAGCAGGACTCTGTAAACTTCTAAAATCAGTTTAAAAAGTGAGTGTTTTGTAAGAACAATTACTTCCCTTTCAGGGAAGGAAATAAAATACTCTCCGACTTTTAACTCTTCTTGTATCTCAAGAAAGTCACCGGGTTTGGCATTTTACCCTACAGGAAAGGTCCATCCCCACAATAACAGTGGTACCTTCTAGCAACAGTATCACTTCATATTACACTCCACTAAACACAAACAAACAAATTTTGGGAAAAAATAAACTGTCATTTAAATAAAACCAGTGAAGAAACATAGACCAGTTTCCAGCTTTCTCTGGAGGTGGAAAATCACATCAACCATTGCAGACCAGTCAAATTTCCTCTGGCTGGAGTGTGACCAGTCTGAGATTTTGGTGGTTTAATTTCAGCCCTCTCCATCAGGAATGGTTTGGCTGCAGCCACCTGTGCCTTGGAACAGAGAGGGGGATTAGGGTTTATTTTGGTACTGCTGAACTTTGGATTTTCAGAGTCAAGTGGGTTGGAGTCGCATCAGTGAACACGATGACACAGCACCATCACAAGCCTCTGCCCAACCTCACAAACACCTGACTTTCATAAAGTTCTCCATGTCATGTATTTTTACGGGCACAGGAGCTCTTTTCTGAGTATATCTGGTGTGCCTGATGCCACTGGGCAGTTCAGCACTTTTCTTCCCATCACAGCTCTTTGGTGTTCACACATTTCCCATCTCCATCTCTCTTTAAACAGCCTCAGCCCTGGACAAAGTTTCCTTGGGAGACATCATTGACAAGGTACAGCTAAAAATATGATCACACCTCCTTCCTCCTCTTCAGGATCCCAGTGAGCAGCATCCTTATAAGGAGAAACTCAATTTCCCTCCTTTATCTGAGATATAATCCCGCATCTCCCACCTAACAAGAGATGCTAAGTCCCAGGGTAGCTCAAGGCAGGGCAGTAAACTGTTATTTTTTTTTTTAACTTGGAGAACTGATGTGTCTGTGGGACAGAGAGAGAAGGGGAAAAGAGCTATTTGGGATTCTTTCATTAGATGGTCAAGGATCTAAAACTCATCTTTTGTCACAGTTCATTTTCTTTTTAAATAGAAAAAGAGCAAAGTGTCTTAAAAACAGTTAAGAGCAGTAAGCAATGAAGTTAATTAATCTTTACAGCATATTTCTCTAAGATAGGGTGGGTTAGAGATCATCTGGAGTCTCAAGAAGACACCTTGTTTTATTTTACAATGTTGCTGAGGAGTTCTTGGCATATATGAGGAACTGTTCTTGTTTCTTAGATATTCTGACCCCAGAACTAAATCTAAAGCTGACAATGTGTTTATTTTAATTTAACTTCAAGTGAGCCTTTATTATATAGAGTAGCTACTTCACAGTCACCACTTTTCAGCCCAGGTGCAATGGCTGGATGGCAATAGCTGATGTCTCCACTGTATTTGGCTCCAGGTTTCCTGGAGAAATGAGACAAAAATACCTCAAAAATGAGACAAACTTTGCAGACAGACATTGACACCTCAGTTGCCTCTCACAGTGAAAGAAACCACAATAAACCAGCGGTCCCAGCGGAGGACTTGTGCTGGCACTGGGAATATTGAATAGCAAGGCTATAAAAATACGCTTGGCACTGAACACCACAAGAGTTACTTGTTATTCACCTAAGCCTTTGCATGGATTCAAGGGAACACGCACAGGATGATGCTTCACAACATCAATGGTGGAGGTAAGGACAAGACCTTGGGTGGAAAGGGCTGAGGAGCACCAGGAACTTCAGCTGTGTTGCATTTTTTTACCCCCATCCTGCCCATGGTTTTTGAAGCCGCTGGCACCTCTCTCATCACAGCAACAGCTGACAGGAATCAGGTGTATCTCCCCCTATAGCAACACCCTGAATATTTTCTCTTCACCCTTTCCAGATTTTGGAACTGGTTCCCATGGCCAGAATGAGCTCGAGTTTATGGCCATAATAAGCTTGAATTTTTTCTGCAAAGTAACACCGACCAATTCTGAGCCACTGCCATTGGTCTGTTCCTTGGGAAGTTGTTTATGTCTCCAAAACAAGATACTCACGTCTCCATGACACTGCTATTTGCTCCTATGTTGATGGCAACACAGACAAAAGTTGCTCCCAACCAATAGAACTCCCCGTGTTTTGAAGGCATCACCTCTCCCCTCAAAAACCACAACGCAGAAACCTGCCCTCTCTTCCCAGCTCGCAGTTTTGCCTTATGGAAACCACTCCAGGACCACTTTAGGTGCATTGTTTCCAAACTCTGGGCCTGGCAAGCCCAAGCCACACTTTGGTCTGCAATCCCCCCAGAAGAGAGCTGGCCCATACCTCTTTGAGGACCAGCACACACTTGCCAGGCCCCACAGACTGAGGTAGCTCTGCGATCCTGCCTTTGTTCAAATAGGGACCTGAGAAGCAGCGGTGGTTGATGTAGAGCTGGGGGCAGCAGTATCTCCCGTTGATGGTGCCTGCAAAGGAGAAAGCAGCAGTGAGGTGCCTGCAGCACTTTTGTATCATCAATCAAGGGCATTTCTTCCTCCTAGACGTGGAAGGAAAGGAGGAGAGCAAAGGAGGCACAAAATTCATCCCAGAGATAAACAGCAGGGAAGCCTCTGCTACTAAAGTCTGCTCAACATGGGAAAGAAAGTGTTTTTAATACCGACTGATTGGGATGCACACCCTGCTGAAAGGAGGATTGGGAAAGGATTTCATCCACGACACGAGCCAGGGCTCTTCCTGAAATCACAGTGCAGATGGACATGAGAGATTCATTGTAACCTGCCAGGAGGGGATGTTAAGAGCTGACTCAAAAACAGGGAATCAGCTCAGGGAGGACATTCTCAGGGAGAATGTTGTCTCAGTGGAGAGCCTTAGAAACCCCTCTTCAGCTCCTGTCCAGCCTAGCAAGCACTGCAGTGTCGTTCCCCTGACCCAACACGGGTCTGCAGAGCAGTTTTCTTTATCTGGGCTAATTACTCTGGGCTTCTTTATACCCCATGGAGAGAAATGGGTATTTCCAGAGGTGGTTCATGTGCTATCCAAGTGATTATCCACTTCTTTTGGTTATCACACCCACACAGATCCTGTTTCTCCCCATTTGGCTGTAATGGGATGTTGGCTGCAATGCCAATGTGTGTCCCACAGCCTGCTGGAATGAAATGAGTTAAATCCTGTCCCTCCTGCTGGGTCCACACCATAAACTGGGCGAATATTGCACTCTGAGAGCCTCCCGCCACTGCTAAAGGGGAGAGAAATCTGCCTGTAGCAGAAGCAGCAGCCACACCACAAAGTCCTGATGGAACACAGGGACCCATCAAGTCCTGCTGTACCCAATTTCATGGGTGTCACCTGCATCCATCTCCAGCAGAGGCACTCATTAGCTTTGCCTTAATATCATTATCTGAAATGGGCAAGCTCCAGAGGAACTGTGATAGCCCCAGCAAGACACGTGGAGGACCAGGCCCTCACGTGCTGCACATCAGGTGGGTTCACTCCACTTTACATCCCCTGAGGATTTGGTTCCATCTCCCCACCCCTGTGACAGCTCACTGCCTTTCTGGGGTCCTTCCCCTCCACACAGGCCAGGGGTCTTTGAAATCAGGAGCCTTACCTGTTGTGTCTGGCTGAGGAACCGGGCAGAGGTCATGAGGTATTTTCTCAACAGGCACTGTGGATGGTAACCTGTTCAAAGAGAATTTGGGTGGATTTAATAGCATATTTGGTGTATTTAGTAGTGTCAGACAGGACAAAGGGCCAGAAGCAGCCCACAGGCTGGACCAAAAGGTGCACCAGCAACAGCCTGGGCCAAGGAATGGAGATACCTCCAACACAATTCTGCTTCCCCAAGGTTTATCACAGACCAGGGCACTGCAGATGAAGGAGCCAAATACACCCCTTCTCCAAAAACAGACTCTGATGTGTCAGCTTCAGGCTTCAACTATTGTCACTTAATTCACTTAAATTCAAGTTTCCACAACAGCAAGGGCTAGACAGGGAAATGCCCTCCTGGTATGTGTCCATGTTCCCTAAGCATCCCTTGCTGGCCATCAGACAGGTGCTCTGCAGCCCCAGCCAGTAAAAAATTGCTGTTACAGAGCCTTTCTAATATGCTAACAAATATTTCAGATTTAAAAGAATCCTCCTGCTGACTATGCTGCAGTATCTGGGCAGTAGTTACCAAGCCACACAGCTGCTGTGTATTATCCCCCCTGGAAGACCCAATGCATTCCTGTAAAAATACCACCTTAAATAACAAAAAAACCCCAACTTACTGTTTTTCTGGTTGCACAACTGCAATTCTTCTCTTCCTTCGCACTGCAAAAATGAAGCAAGGAAGAAGAAAAAAACAGTTTTGTACCCTTCTGTCCTATAAAGTACACCCAGAATGCATAAAAAGCTGTGTAAATGCACTGACTGTAAAACGACTTTGAACACAATGAAATGGTACTTAATTACTATCACCATCTTTTCCTGGTATTTTTTAAGTAAGTCACTACATCATTAAAACCTACTTTAAAGATGCAATAATACATTTAATCTTTCCTCTGGAATGCTAATATTGTGTTTTATGGGATCAGTATAAAAGAAAAAAAAATTAAAAACACAAATATTTTTCCATACAGAAACACATATGGATAAGATTACATCTTACAAGCATGATTACCTCCAGCATAATTTATCCCTAGCTATAAATTGTGATAAGGCTGCATAATGTTGCCATAGCAGTGTTCTCCTAAATTAGGCTCTGGCTGCCTGATTTTTAACTTAGGCATATTTAACTCTTCGAAAGGGCTGACACATTTTAAAATTTGCTTTTCAGATGTTAATTAATATAACCAGTGAGGCCAATTTTTCACCTGGTGGCTTGAGATTGGATATGTTGGAACAGGAGAACAACACCAAGCCACTGAGCTCTCATGAACTGCCTTCAAATGCAGACAGAAAGGGAAAAAACTGTCTTAATATGCACTGGAGGAAGGACAAAACACTACAGGCTTAATTGTCTTGTGGGGGGATTTAAATTAAACACCAGGAAAATCTCTGAGCTGGCAAGGGCAGGGGACAGACACCCCGGGAAAGGGCAGAAACTCTATCACAGAACGGCAGCTATTATTCCTTCATTTAGATGGAGCAGATCCTATTTTGGAAAGGGGCACCTGAATGGCCTCTGTATGTCCATTCCACCTGATGCTTTATGGGTTTTTTTGCCAGTTTGAGGTCTTTGTCCCTAATCCACGCAGCTGCCCAAGTGAACCTGACTCAGCACAACAAAATCTATTTTCCCTCTGACAACCCCACTGACCAACAATCCCTTTGCAAACCCACAACCCACTGTGCAATCCCAAACTACGGAACACTCTTCTCCAGCACAGACAATCCCATTTTTGGAGGGGCTGATCACAGAAACAAATACAAACTGCGTAACACCAGTGTAGTCGCTAATTAGATTTATTACCATTTACTGCAGTACACTTCCAGCCCGGTCATTGGTCTGCTGGGCAGGTTGATGGTGTCAAAAATGGGATTGGGGACCTCTGGCAAAATCCCTGATTTATCCACTGATGTAACATCTGCCCTGCTCAGGTCTCCATGTACTTACAAACAGCTTTGTGTGGTGGGGTGAGGTTGTAAGCATTTGCTTCACACCAGCCAACAGGGAAAATGTCCATAGACTCCACATCAACAATGTACTCCGGAGAGGTCATCTGTGAACCTATAAACACAAATTTATAATGTGATTTAGACATGGTTATGCCAAGCTCAGAGCCATCCAAGCATCCATCATGAGCCCGGGGAAGCGAATGATGGAACGTGTAAAAAATAAATCTGCTTCCCTGCATCAAAATCAGGCACCATTTAATCTTCAGTTTTGCACAGACAGCGAGGATGGGGCTGCTGCATTTACAGTGCAATGCGGTTCAGAGGAAAAACCCCATTAAGAGCCCTTTGAGGGTGTGCAGTGAAGGAGCCAAAAGCTAGGCAGGTTAAACATGCACGACTTCCCTCAACAAGATGGCCTGACTGACCCTTGGATTTTTTGTAGAGTTGTGTAAGTGAGTTAGCAGGACTTGTTGGGTGCTTGCTCTTAATGCTAAGAGAGTGTATCTAGGCTTTCACAGGGTGGTAGAGAGGCTTTTATGCCCCAGTGCTTCCCTGAAGCTTTTATGTGCAGCTCTGCCCTTGAGTCCCATTTTTTAAGGGTGAGAGGTGGCCAATCTTCTGTCCAGAAGTGCCACAAATTCTCCTAGGGTTCCTCACACGAAACAAGAGCTGACCACCCAACAGGAGAGAATCAGTATAAAAACTCCAAGGGGGACAGATGCACCGAGGTCTCTGGCATGATACTGACTCCAAAACTTCACCTGAAGTCTCTGTTTAAAGCAATTATCTTCCAGTTCATTATTAGGCCTCCCTTAGAAGATAATCTCCTGTCTTGGTTAATGTGGGTCACACTCAGAGCACTCAGAATTATTTAGGTGGGAAAAGACCTCCAAGATTATTGAGTCCAACCATTAAGCCATCACTGCCAAGCCCACCACTAACCCATGTCTCTCAGCACCACATGAAAATGTTTTTTGAACACTTCCAGGGACGGTTATTCCACCACTTCCCAGGCAGCCCATCCCAATGCCTGACCACCCTTTCAGTGAAGAAATTTTCTTCAATTTTTTTCCTCCTAGTTTTCCTAATTTCCACTCAAAATTCAATGAAAATATTCCTGCTGGCTTTGAGTTCTTTCAGAAACAACTCTGTCCCGTGAGTCAAGGCACCATTTAATTACTCCAACTCAAGTTCAACTGCGCTGGCACAGCTGGGCCAGCAACTTCACCTCCTCCCTCTGCCAATTCCACCCCAGGACAGACAGCTCCAGCAGCAGCGTGAGGTGATCTCCTAATAAACGGGACCAAAAGATCAGCAGCTTCCCCTGCATCACCCTCGCCTTGGCATCTGTTGCAACATCTTTGCCTCCTGCTTAAGGCAGCAAATGTTTGACTGTGCACAGCCAGATGACTACGGGGATCTTCCCACTAATGAATGTTCATCAAGGGCTTCGGGTGTAATTGAAACAGTAATTGAACTTTGTGATGAGAACAGCAGCGAGGCTGAGGTGCAGCATTTGGATCAGTAATAAACCTGCTGCTCTGAGAGTGTGCAGCTGCATGAAAACCCGAAGGAGGCAGGGGAATGGGTGCTGGTGATCACACTGCTGGAGGAAATAATTTTAAAAACGCAGTCACGATGTCTGCGTAGATTCATGGGTGTCTTCATGGTGTTTCTCTGAGCCCTGCTCTGTGTTCACACACTATCCGTTGAAAATACAGTGTCTCTTTCACTGGGATATGGGAAGGGAAGAGAATGGGATGAAGGCACGTGGTACAGGACACAACTCGCTGAATACAAGATTTCAGCAGCTGAAATTCCCTGCAAAGCCATTTCCCTCCAAGAGAAAATACCACGTGGTCACAGCTCAGTTTGCACCTGATGAAAGCTGCACTCTCCAGTGGGGAAAATATTTTCACCTGACACCACAAATCCAGGCAAGGAGCTGATGTAGGAATGGATGGAGTCAGTGGCAAGACACACACAGTGAGCAAGCCATGGATCAAGCCCGAAACAGAGCAAGAAATCAACACAGACCCCACTGAAACGTCACCAGCTCTGGGAAAACCCATTATTTCATTACTGTAATGGTGTTCTAACAAAACACACTCAATTACCACACAGGTATTTTTCAACAATTCTGAATTATTATAAAGTAAGCTGGTCAAATGTACCTTCCTGTTTGAAAGCAACAATAAAAGTGACATGACGGGTCTTTTTCAACCAAAATGCTTCTACGAACATCCTGAGTTTGAAGTTTACAGCTGCAGCCACCCTGAGGAGCAAGAAAGCACCACAATGCCCATTCTCCTGCAACACCTCTATTCCTCTTCTGAAGACATATTCACAGCTACTCTGTCCTCCCTGGCACTGCTTCTGCCCTCTGGCAATTGATAACCCTGCTTTCCACTTCCAACATCTCACTGCTTCCTTCGGCCTCACTCAAAGGAGTGGAAAACAGCTTTTTGGAGACTCATTAGTTTCAATTGTTGCACTTTATGCTGCCCTCTTCTCAGAGCAAGAAATGTCCATGAGACTTGGGAGGCTAAATGGAAAACAAGGAGACTGGAAACAGGGTGAGGAAAATGTCTGTGTCTGCTATGATTCTTACAGGATGGGGAGAACAGATCAGGAACTCTAGAAAACTGTAAAAGGAGAAATTAGGGGGAAACTCCCTGGAGAAGCGATTAACCAAAGGGTTTTCCTCAAATTCCTGGGCTGTGCAGGGAGAGTGCATTATTACTTGTATAAATTCACACCAGAAAGCTTCAAGCTCTAAAACCTAAAATGAACCAGTAAAAATTAACAATGCAGATGATGAGTAATAAAGTAGCAGAGAGTGCAGAGCATCCCATCAGTCCTGAGCTTCTCCACCACGGGGGAACCGCGCTGCTGCTCATTAAATGCTCGCCCTCGAGTTTAGGGTTTTGCTACTGTACAAAGTGTGATTTATCACACCACGTTCCCTCATGTCTAACTCGGCCCTGCTTAACTCCTGTGCTCCTGGTTTATGGCTGCAGCCTGGGCTGTCAAACTGGGAAACTGGGAGGGCAACAATGAAAGCTTCAGAGGCGCCCCTGATGAATGGTGGGACCTGAGGTCTTCAGTGAGGGGCTCCTGTGGTAGCTGGGGAGCTTTGCTGCTTCCAGAATATAAATAATCAGTGAGAAACACTACTTTTATTATTAATGGAGTCAAAAAACCCCATGCCACACTTCAAGCCACATTCATTTTACAACTCTGCAAGCAGGGGTTTTTTGCTTGTGTTTTTAATGCCTGCTTTTAGCATAACACTGTGCATACTGTAGTGATGTATTCCTACAGCAGCAGAGATTTCTTTTTATTTTTGCAGTCTTTTGCATCTTTTCTATTTACTACAGATCATTCCATTCCTGGTATTGAGATATAAACCAAGCTTAAAGCATCTATATATCAGAACTCAAAACAAAGGAGATGCACACAGGGTTTTTTAATGGAAGTTGTAAAAAAAATCCTTTAAGAAATTAAAAGAGTAAAAGGCAGGGAGAAAGAGATGAGGGAAGGAAGCAAGGTGAGAGTGTGTTGACCTCTTCCTGCATCTACCCACATCTTTGGCATATACAAGAGAAGGCACCTGGTCATTTAAGAAAGGAAGTTGCCAAAATGGGTCACATTCTTTGACCAAATGGGTGTATATTCAACAACAGAGAGAATGGAATTTAAAACAAGTGTTGATTCCAGCTCTTCAAAAAAAATATTTGCCCTGTGTCCAGACCAGGCTCCATATGAGTTGTTGCTACCTTGAGGTAGCAGGCAACCAGTTATGTTAAGAGTTAAAAACCAAAACCTGCCACTGCACAAAGCTCTACCCAAAACAAACACTCAGAAGGAACTGTGACACTTTGGGTTACTTGGCAATGTTTTTACCAACTTCAAGGGGTTTTGTTTAGAGACCTCTCCTCTTGCACAAACTGCATGGCACCTTGTCAGGTTGGGAATTGCTCTGGAAGTCTCAGCTGCACAAGTGAGGCAAAATTCCATTTCCAGGATGAAGGTCTATCATGATGGCAGGGAGGCTGTTATCATGGTGACAAAGACCTCATGGATGGGAGGGTGGAAGAGCTTGCAGCTCCCCCAGGGAAAGAGCAGGGAAATACAATTCCTCGTGACATGTTATTGGTCAATTGGTGTGTAAAACTGAAAAAACGGAATAAAGCAATTTTGTGCAGAGGGTGCAGGACAAAATTAAGAGAGTGAGTGAGTGAAGCAGACAAACACAAGAAGCCTTTAGAGCACGTACCTTCCAGGTGCAGCCACATCAACCGTCCTTTTACCGAGGTGATGGAAGCGACACAAATCTCTGCGGGGTTCCTGGGGTTCACCGCCTCCAACTTCATGTTCTTGGTGAAGCCACGGCTGAAGGATGTCTGAAAGAGTCAAGAGCCAGCGCTGAAACATGGCACTGCAGCACAACTTCAACCAGACTGTCTGCTGGGAAGCATAAATTTAGCAAGGTTTGCTTTCCACTGGAAGCGCAGGACACCCTGAAGAATGCAAAGGCACCCAGAGTCAAAGCAGAGCTGTCCTGGTGCAGCCCATGGTGAGGCAGCTGTGCCCTGCAGCACAGGGGGGTCCATGGGGGAGCAGAGATCCACCTGCAGCCCCTGGAGCTCCATGCCAGAGGAGATGGATACCCAAAGGCGGCTGTGACCCTGCAGAGAGGAGCCTATGCTGGAGCAGGTTCGCACAACACCCATATGAAAAATCAATGATGGCAACAAATCAGGATGAAATGCATGGCATGTTTTACTCCTATCCCTAACTCTTAGGAGACTGGGAAGAGGTTGCTCCACACCAGGTCCGAGTACGTTTGAATGCTTGCCAGTGATGCATTTGCTGTTAATGTGATATTACACAGAGGCTTCCCAGAACTCCTGTGCTTAAGCATCTCCCACCATGATAGGAAAAACCTTATAAAGCAAAAAACATCTTGCCTGAGACTGGAGAAACCTCTTCATACATTTAGTCACCCAAGCTGACTAAAGCTGAAGAAATTTGAGTAACCATTTCAAGTATGATTTTCTTCACGAAATTTTCACGGGTAGGACCCTCCTTGGATTTTCCTCCCCTCTGTCTCACCTGCTCTGCATCTCTCTGCACACAGCTGCACAGAAAGGTTTCCCCCTCTTGGATGAGACTTTTTGCTAATAGTAATTGGGATGGGTAATAATTGTTGCTGACTCATAAATGACACCAATCTCTCACCCAGCTGCCCCAAGTGAGAACTGGAAGCCAGGCTCAAATTCAACCCTTCTATTCGTACAACACCGAGGACATTGGGCACTTCACCTTGAACAACCACTGAGAGCTCTCTGAGAGACTGAAAACTTGTGGCTTTGGTCTCTTTTCCATCCGAGAACATGCTGCTACTCTCAAACACAGCTTGGACTGCCTCAAGCCTTGCTCAGCACACAGATCAGCTTCACCCTGTAAAAGCTGCTAATGGCCAGAGCTGCAGGAATGCAGGCTGAGTTTGTTTAAATGCCTTTTATGTTGCCTAACAAGGTAACGTCATTTATCATCACCCCTGGCTCCTTTCATTGCAATTTGGTGCTGGAGGCTCATTTATACAGAAATCAATGGCAAAACAGTTAGGTGGAGTTTATTTTACTAAGCATTTGGGCACGTCAATCCATTTCATAACTGCCTCTCCTTGTTAAAACCGCCCCCCTGGGGAAACAGCTACAGCACCTCCACTGCCAGCACCACCTCTGCCTGCACGAGGTGGGAGATGCAAAAAGCTTCCATCAAAGAGCCCCTCACAGACACGGATCAAGGGGACCAACCAGCCAGGAGGCTGCACAAGTGACAACAAGCAGTTCTCTCTGCAAAGAACTGTGTTAATAAGAGTGAAAGAGTAATAGACACGTGTTCATCTGGCGAATGCTTCCTTAAAAAAAGAAAAAAAGGACAAAAAAAGTGCTCAGACCTGACTTAATCTCGGAAGATATTATGCAGCGACTTTTCTCAAGGCTGCCAGTGCTGAGAGAACAGATCCATTACTTGGCAACATGAAAAGTGATGTAAAAAAAGGGCAGGGGTGATTGCAGAAGAGAAGAAATGCAAAAATAGCCCCACTATTGTAGCACTGAGTGCACTATTGTAGGTGTGATGTAGCACTGTCCAGCTCCCCTCAGCACTGCTGGAAATCTTTGGTTAAAGTCCCTTGAGGAAGAGGGTCTTTACTGGAAAAAGAAATCCTTACTCTGATCTGATTCCCAAGTCAGACTCTGTTCGTAGTACAGATCTTCTGAGCTCATCAACAAAAAATTCATCAATTCACCATCGAAGCTTCCAAGCCAGGCTGCCCTTGGGCCAACACAGATGAGGAAGCGCATGCAAAACCAGGGCTGGTGTCTGTCTCCATTCTGCTTTCCACGAACATCCCATCCCCCAGACCTGGGACTTCTGAGTACAGTGAAAAGCTGTATAATTCCCACAGAAACCTGCTTGTCCATTATTCCCACCACCACTGCATTTTGCAAAGCCTTCTGCGCTGATTTTAGGTATCAGTAACATTTTGGCACCACCATCAGCAACGCTTTCAGTTACTGATGGGATCTCAACCTCCATCAGTTGAAGGGCACATGAAGAAGAGCTCCAGGCTACTGGAAAAGGCAGAAGGTTACATCTGCCTTTCCCCAAGTGATGAATACCTCAAAAGCTGCGAGTCTTAATGGCATCCATCACACTCACACCACTGTTGTTGCATCAAGGAAGGACATGAACTGTCCCAAAGACCAGAACATCCATGAGGGTTAACTACTCCTCTCATACATTTTCAACATTTATCTTTTAAATACATGTGGTTTGGTTAAATGGATCCCCCCTGGGATACAGAGAAAACACCCAAAATGTGAAAAGGGACAAATGATACTATGCAATTTCTTTACCTAAATTATTTTGAGTAGCATTTGAATTACTTGCAATAACCAGTTGAGATCCTTTTCATGCTGTACAAAACCAGAGAGGAGATGAAGAGCAGGAAACTAATTAGATAAAGAGAAGACTAAAACGATTTTTTAACTCTTTTAGGGTTGGAGACCTGGAACACTCCTTCAGTTTCCCTCCTAAGGCAGCCTCATGGTGGTCTGGGAGAACTTCCCACAGCCTTGCAGCAGCTTTTCTGTGCAAGTTGTTTTGTTTCACATGGATGGGCAGGAGCAAAAGGAAGAACTTACGTTTCTAAAGCACAGGTGAGGCGCTGCCTCGGCTCCACACTGCTTCTGGTAGTCTGCCCAGTCAAAGTCCTGGCCAGAGTAACCTGCAGGGGGACAGAACACGAAAGTGCCATCAGCCACCACTCCACAGCACAGACAGAGGACAAAATGGGCCCCAAGCAGATGAATATCTGTGTTGCAGCATCTCATCTGGCCTTAGTGACCTTTGTAGCGCCAGCAGAGCCCCTGTTTACACACCATGAGAGCCAATGGCTTCTCCAGCCTCCACTCACACACGTCCTGCACTTCACTGCCACTTTTTATTTCCAGGTCTTCATTAAAAGGTAAGAAGACATCATTATTTTCCTTATTTTCCCTATTCTGTGAGCATCTCCCAACTTTTAATAAACCCATAACTAATGAGAAGTGCCACTGTCCCGAATTTCCAGGTGGAGCTAGTCATGGACTTCTTTCTCCTCCTTTTAGCTGTCTAAAAGATGGGGTTATGGAGCTGGACATGGGTTATTTGCTGGCAGGGAGAGGAGCAGCAAAATCAGACGCTCATCCACCCTCTCTTCCAAAGCAGGAGATAAATTGTCCTCTCTTCATGTACCCTCCCTGACTGACTCCCTAGCAGCTCAGGGTATGGGAGCTGAATCCCATCACGGTAAGAATGTTACAGAAATCTGAAGCAGAGCTGGAAAATGAGCACAGATTTCCCAGTCCCAGCAAGCAGATGATCCCTTCAGCCTCTGCTTCTAGGTAAAATAAAGGGATTCATTTATATGAGCATCTCTCAGTCCCATCACAGAAAGACAAATCAGACCTCTGCCCGTCCACTATTCTTACTTGGCTATTTCAGCAATAAATCCTTGGGACAAAAAGGGCTTTTCAATTTGCTTTTTGGGGCTGTATTTTGCTTGCCTCTTAGTCTCTATTTCTGCAATGTTTGAAACCAGTGAGTGCTAATCCTGTCCAGGGGGCTGTGGATACTCTAATGACATTATTGCAGAACTGCTCTCACTGGGAAGTTTCTGGAGTCACCAAAAGGCCAAATTCTCCCCTCAGTCTCCCTTCCCGGTATCTCAGCCTGGCCTCATTTCAAAGAACATCCCTAAAATGCCTTTTGCATTGATAGTCAAAAAGGGACACTCAAGATCAAAGGTGAATGAATCATTTATGACAATGAAAATCATGACTTTTTTCTATGGGCAAAGACTGGAATACTAAGTGTAATCCCCTATCGGTCCACCAGATCACAAAAAAAAAGGAGGTAAAAATTTTGAAAACCAAGAGCCAAGCATCCTGCTATGATCCAAGTATCTGGGATAAGATCATTTCTAATCCTAATAATTGTATTCATGACAAACAAATTACTGAGATAAAGTCTTGAGCTAAGATGCCTGTCTCTATGGGGCATTAAAGTGCGTAATAATTAAAAAACGAAACATGCACAAGGAAGAAAAAAAAAGGCCAGTTACTTACAAAGAATGTTCTTTTTTTCATACAAAAAAAATACCTTTGCACTGCTTTTTAACAATTTCTGCAACAGTATTTTCTTCACACTTCTTCCCCATTTCTATCTCTGATATAAAGCCCTCATGGATGGGTTTTGCATCTCAATTTTAAGCTACACAAATCTTGTCAGAGTGGATGGAAAAGGCACATTAAAGGGGTTCAGTGAGGTACAAAAACTTGACTGTGCTGTCCCCAAACATCCACCTGCTGGCTTGGCCCTGCACCACTGGAATCACGGGAAAACGTTTTCCTTTAGGCTTCAGCAGGAACGGAAGCTGGGAGGGCACCTGGGGAGTTTAAAATAATTCACTGCAGCAGCACGAGGATGACTCCAAGAGGGAAACACCCAGGAACTGGCTTCAAACAAGCTCTGACCTCTCTGTGGCCTTTTCCTGGAACACCACAGGGAGGCTGCACCTCAGGTGCTGTGTCCAGCTCTGGGCCCTTCTCTTGAATAAAGACATTGAGAGGCTGGAGCGTGTCTGGAATGGAGCTGGGGAAGGGTGTGGAGCACCAGGAGCGGCTGAGGGAGCTGGGGGGAGCTCAGCCTGGAGAAGAGGAGGCTCAGGGGGAACCTTCTGGTTCTGCACAACTCCTGACAGGAGGGGACAGCCAGGGGTGGAAACTGGGTTCTGCTCCCAGGGAACAGGGACAGGAAGAGAGGAAACGGCACTAAGCTGCACTAGAGGAGGTTCATGTTGGATATTAGGAAGAATTTCTTCACAGAAAGGACTGTCAGGCACTGGAATAGGCTGCCCAGGGAAGTAGTCCTGGACTACTGGACATGGCACTCAGTGCTCTACTCTGGCTGACAAGGTGGGATCAGTCAGAGGCTGGACTTGATGACCCTGGAAGTCTTTTCCATCCTCACTGATTCCCTGATTCTTTGATCCAGCTGTCAGCTGCCTCCCTCAGCACACGAGGAGGTTCCAGGCGCCCAGTGCCTCCATCAGCACACGGCACTCACACTCTGCCATCCTGAAAGTGACAACACTGAGAGCGGTGTTTGCACAATTCAGCTGCTGCTCCTCAAACATGCAGCACCTCCACTGTGTTTGCCATGTCAACTCTGGGCTTGGAAGAGCCCAGCAGCCTGATCAGAAGCAAATATAACAATACAAACGTACTGGAGGTGTTGGAAGTGGCATTTCCTTAGTAAGCTTTACAACCAGGAGCATTATCAAAGTGTTTTTTCCCCCACTTAATAGCTCATAAAACAATGGTTGTTACTCTAAAGGGAAGTGGTCTATAAATCCAGCTCTAATAAATATAAACAGAGCTTGTTCAATGTTTATACAGCAGCAGTTAATGGGTGTTCATTTTTGGCACTGTGCAGGAAAATACTGCCTCTCTATTTCGAGTAGCAAATATTTGCACCTCTTGTTCATGACCCATTTACTCTTTGTTTGGCTTCAATAAAGCCCTGATAGGCAAAAAGGCAAGAGAATGGATATCAGACAAATAAAGGACTCTGAACTCCAACACCTCAACCTGGCACATTGTTCTGACAAAATGAAATCAGTTGATTTTGAGATGAGAAAACCTCCTTATCAACCATAAATTACCTAAAAAAACCTAAGACCAGAATATAGCCAAGAAATTCTTTTCACAAAAAGAAAAGGTACTTCTTCCATTGTCATCCTTTGCTTATGGGAACTTCCTTTCAATGGGGCAACACTAAATAAAATCACAGAATCATTCAGGTTGGGAAAGACCTCTAAGATCATCGAGTCCAGCCATTAACCCAGCACTGCCAAGTCCACCACCAAACCGCGTCCCCAGATGCCACATCTGTGTGAAAGAGTCCACTCTCTCTGGAGTATTTCCAGGATTGGTGATTCCATCCTTCCCTTTTCCAGTACTTGAAACCCCTGTTGGTGAACAAATATTGTCAACCTCTTCCTTCCTAGGAGTGATGTTGTGAGGAATGTGTGACCCCTGGGGTAGCAGGAGCAAGAAGGGGCAATGCCTTACACTGCAGGGCAGGCAGAGCTGTCCGGGGTGGAAATGGTGGGATTTGCCCCACCTTGGGCAGACCTGCTCACTAGCACTCAGCTCACACCACAGTCTTCCTCATTTCCACAGCACTGCAGCCCTCTCATTATCAGTCCTGGCCATTTTTTCACCCAAAGCTGGTATTATTCTGCTCAGAGGAGCCTGGCACCCTGAGAAGGGGTTTGGATGCATTTTGCGTTCCCTCTGCTTTCCTTTTTGGTGGTTTATGGATCTTTGTTGTGTTCAGTTTGCGTTTTACGTTCAAATAATTCATTCTACTATCTGATTACATTTTAGTAACTCAAAGAGTGTGTCTGCCCACAGAAAATGTTTCAAGGTGCTAAAATTCAGTTTGGACATGCAGCCCTCATAACACAGCATGAAAACCACAGCAACATATAGAATGCATCTATCTGCCACTGGTTTTATGCCTTTTTAATAGCTTCCCTCCAGGATTTGGGATCTCACAGCAGAAAGCAAATTTTATTTTCACTGGGGGAATAAAGAGAGATTTTCTGTACTTTCCCAGGTGCCCAGGTGGATCCCAATAACCAGGAATCACACCAGATGATAGACTCATAGAATCACAGAATGGTTTGGGGTGGAAGGGGCCTAGAGGGTCAACCAGTTCCACCCCTCTGCCATGGGCAGGGACACCTCCCACTAGACCTGGCCAAGCTGAAAAATATTCACACGACAGATGCTTCAGATATGTCTTAAAATGTTGGCATCTAAAAGAGAGTTCACACACACTTGACCCATAAAACACCATCTCAGACAGGCTCTGTATCGGCATGGATTGGAAATTTTTAGGCCACGACCCCATAAAGAAGAATGTCTGGCCTATGGTCTCCTTCAGTTAATTATACTGCCTAGGGCAAGCTGCATGTGAATTTGGGTGGAAAAAACCCAAAATATTCAATTTACTTTACTTTTACCGACTTTTGTGGCCAGTATCAGTGAGTGCTTACACAGGCATTATCATTACACCTGGGTTTCAGCAGGAGAGAGTTAAAGCCCCAGACGGCTTGATTTATTTCAGCAGAAGCAGTAAAGCAATCAAGGATGCACCGTATGCAGCTGCACGCACTGGGCCCCAGGACTTTGGTGGGAATTTCAAATCACATGTGCTGAAGAAGCACTCTGGATATACATAAGAGGATTCTGAATCTGGTAGAGAATAACCCTTTCACTTCCCTGGGTTTGGCAGCATCATGCTTTTTCCAAAATGAAGACAAATGTTCATACACAAAACTTAGCTTGATTTTCTTTTTTTTTTTTTTTGAGGCATTTCTTTCTCCAAAGCAACACCAATTTTTGGCAACAGACCAACAACCCGGCCAGCTTCAAAAACCTGAAATTCCAGGGAACGAACACATTTTGCAAGCAAAGAAATATTGCAGGGGCACCACAGGTGGTTGTCTGAAGTCGGCAGTAATTAACTGCCCTGCTACAGAGTTGTGGCACAACCCGGCTGGAGGCTGTCTCTCCTGGCTCTGACGTGAACACTGCTTGCAACGGGCCCTGGGATTTGTTGAGACAGCCAAGGAAATCCCTCCACACTCCTGGGCAGGCAGGCAGCTGCTTTTAGCTCAGACGTTCAGATTTAGGAGCTTTGCGTGGTCTCGGTGTTGTACCAGGGTGGATGCCACAGGGTTTGCCTCTACAATTAACAGGACTTTTAATGCTCCTTTTGCGCTCTACACAAAGAATTGCTAGGATTCATTCCACAGGAATTCACGAGATTTTGGTGCAGCCTAAATCAGACTTCAAAGCACAAGGACATCAGTCCATCAGCAAGAAACATTTGCTGAGATGTTCATGGGCTGGAAGGAGCCAGAACAGCCCCTATCACTCCAGAGAACTTCTCCAGCTTGAGATACTTCAGCTGATGCTCTGCAGCAACCACCACTACAGTTTTAAAGGCAATAATAACAAGCAAAAGTCCTTCAGAGTAAACTTGGAAATCACTGAGAAGGAATACAAACCCTTGGGAGGTGTGAGATTGACTCCGTTTTTAAGGCACCACTGTATTGGCAAGATCCCCAAGGAATCTGCATGGCAAAGCATTGAGATTTTGCTGGGTTCAGGTCTCAAGTCATCAATGGTCACTTGTAAATAATGATTGTTAAAAACCTAAGGGGTGAGAAAGAAGAGAACAAAATCAGGAGTTAGGTTTGCTGGAACATCAGAGAACCTGGAAAGCTGAAACAGCCAAACCTGGGGATCAAACTGCTGCAAATTACCTGCTCCCACCTAAACCTTTTCACCAAAGTGTTTCTACCAAAGAGATCAAAGCCCGAGTTTTATGAAAAAACTGAAGCAATGGAAAGCACTCAGGTTCAGGGTCTCGGAGTTGAGCAGAGACTGGAGATGATCCTGGAGACCCCAGAGTCTTCCTCTCTCTTGTCTTTGAGAGTGTGGATTAAACACCCAGCTACTGCCTCCATCCAGCTGTTTTATTTCCAAACATTTCTCAGATGTGCAGGGAAAATACAAACGGATGGAGAGGAGACAAAGACAAAAGAGGGATGCCTTCTTTTTGCATGGAAGTGGCAGATGAACACGCTCATCATCCCCAGTGGTTTTAAGTGCATGGAGTCGGTGATGCTTGTGGGAAAGAAAGAATTAATTAGGAACATCCATGGATTTTAATCGTATTGCTTAATGTGTTCTCCAGCCACTTAAGTACCACTCTTGTGTTTTTCTAAAGGTGGTGGAAATCAGGAAGAGTTTCCTAGTAAGGCTCTTTTCATCCCTCCTTTCTGAGCGCTCACCTTGGTCACTGATGCAGGACAGATATGAAACGGCTCCCTCATATTCACGGCCTCCAGCTTCATCCCCACAGTGAAGAAGTGGTTTCTCAAATCAGCATGGTCCTGTGGGAAGAAGGACACGTGGTGACATCCACCAAGAAGGAGCCAATCCATTTGAAATATCTATTTGAAAGGTGTCCACGTGGATTTTGTCACTTTGCTGGGTTCTTCTGGTCCTTATGTTTTTTTTCATGCCCACCCAACCACAGAAAGGGAGGGGACAGCCTCTCTCCTAGAGGACACATCTACAGGACCAAGCCCATCATATCTAAAGCACAGGGTATGTCCAACTCATCAGCAGGATCTCACCAGAACATGGTCAGCAAGGAGACTGTGCTCACCACAATGAGGACCTGGCTGAGAAATGGCTGCTTGAGAATGTCCCATGGGCTGTCTCTAAACCTCTGACAGCCACCACCCTCTGGGAGCAACTAAGAGTCCAGGGGTGCCAAGAATCAAAATGAAGCCCCCAGGGTAATGCACAACATGGATGCAAACACCTCAGCACAGCCCTGATTTACCCTGATGGATTTCCAGTACCTGCAGGGCACCAAAATAAGCACCTGGGCTATTCTCCAAGATGGCAAGGCATTTTTTAACAGTCAGGAGACTGGAAATGGACCAAGGCTTGCACAGTGAACTCAGACCCGGAATGTGGGTAACAAGAACATGACAATGGGAAGAGGCAGCTGTGTTCAAGTACATGCCCAACACAACATTTCCACCTGGGATCAAACCTGGCTGCACCCACAGGCTACACCGAGAGAATTCCCCACAGCAGCTCTGGAGATGGCAGCAGGATGCTGTCCTGAAATTCAAAAGCAACCCAGACTCATCTCCCTCATTTGCCACCTAATTAGTTAGTTTAACTAGTGCCAGTGTTTAACACCTAATTACTCCATCCCTTGTGACCCCTATCAAACAGTCATACAAGCTGCCACCCTAATTCCAGGGTAATGACTGCATTTTCTGTTCATTTGATAAAAATGTCCCACAATATTTCTACACCATCCGTGCATTAGCCAATACCAGCATAAAAAGAGATGATGATGTTATATTTAGCACACACTCACAGACCACTCCAGAATACATGCAGAAAGCTTGCTATCTAGTAAGTGGTTAGCAACAACAACCCCATCTACATTCATTGCTACATGTTGTATTCTTGTTCTAAAATGATTTTCTATTGATCCAAAGTTGTGTGTCATTGTGCTTTCTTTTCCCAAGAACTGTCTGCACTTGTAAGGCTTAACAACTTCTATTTTGGGATCTTACATTCCAACTGCTGCTAGAGATAAGGATTTTTACAAGCTCCAACCACGGCTAAACGAGTGGTTGTTTTCATCTTACCAACCTGCAGTGTTAGGGAGCCGTTTTCAGTGAGAATGAAAAAGAAGTAAATAACCCCCCAAAAAACTATAATGGATTTAGTCTCTCAGCAGAAGAAAATACTGATGAGGAAACTGAGGAATATTTAACAATAATGGCCCAGAGCCCAAGGAACTAATGGCTGAGGAAGGAGGAGACATCCAGGAGTCTGAGCACCCTTTTCACAAGGGCATGCAATAATCGGACGAGGGGTAACGGTTTTAAGCTGCAAGAAGGCAGATTTAGATTAGATATTAGGAATAAATTTTTTACTATGAGGGTAGTGAGGCCCTGGATCAGGCTGCCCAGAGAAGTTGTGGATGTTCATCCACAACTGGAAGTGTTCAATGCCAGCAACATGGGATAGTGGAAGGTGTCCCTAACCACGGTAGGGGAGTGGAACAAGATGAGCTTTAAGGTCCTATCAAAAACTGCCACCTTTAATTCTGAAAAGGCTTCAGGGGGAAAAGATGATGCCTGCAAAAATCCAACCTCACCAGCGCTGAACCTCAAACCCATAAAAGCAACAAAGCATCTGGACTGGAGGGCTGCCACCTCCTGCATGAGGATCCACACCCTGCGTCTCTTAATCCTGGGGTGAGGTTGTAAAGAGAAAGCAACTCTGCAAAATTTGCATCTGGAATCAGCATCTCCCCACAAACGTTCCATGATTCAGCTCACGCTCTGATCCAGCCTCAATACGTAATAAGCCAAGATCCACCAAAGTACTTAATCATGTTTATCTTTAAACATGCAAGTAGTTTAATCAACTTTTAAAGTGATTTGTTGATTGAGACCAAAATATATTGACACCAAACCATACTGCTTCTTTGTTATCTGAGTAATTTTCTTTGGTATTTCTCCTTTTGTTTGTTTTGGCTTTTTTTCAAGGGGGAAGACTAATCAGATGGCAGAAAAAACACTAATAATATTTAAAGCTATTTTACTTCAAAAGCGCCGTGCACCTTGGGATCAAATCTCCCTTCTCATTCAGCACAGCAAGTAAATATTTTCCCCATTAAATTAGTAGCAAGAGTGAACTCACAAGGGGAGTTCATGGGATCTCAAGTACATCTCCCTTGTGAGGGTCAAAATCCTCCTTGAAGCAGGAACATGCATTTCTTTGGAGAAATGCTGTGGAAGTAAAAACCCTGTCTGTGTTAAATGTCATTTTTGAGATGGAAAAGCTTTCATGGAGAAAAAGCCTTTGTGTTGTAGCTCTCTGGAAAATGGTCAGGGTCTTGATATTTGATCTGTCTCATATATTGGCTAAAGAGAATCATCAAAATTTACCAAAGCAGCTTTATAATTTTGCAGCCACAAAAGGAAAGAAAAAAAGATTCCTGATGCTGTTCTCCAGTTCCAGTGCTGGAGCTGCCTCAGCCAGCAGGGAATTACTTAGGATTTGGCATATGTTCCTCTTCAAAACTCCAATTAATTTACATAATTTCTAAGAATAGGTTCCAGAGAAGTGATGGCAAAGCTTTTAATTAGTATTAGACTCAAAGTGATACACTGGATAATGAACTGCTCTCTCTTCCCTTTATTCACATTGACAGGAACGACGCCTGTTTAATAAAAGCAGCTACAAGGAGAGGACTGGAGGGGTGAGACTTTCTCCTGGTCCCTGCCAGGCTCTGCAGCTGAACAAAAGAAATGCCTGAAATGATTATGGGTGGCAGGATTCAACCCTTTGCTGCTATTTCACAGCACTGAACGCCACCATCGAGGATGTCATCAGCCATTATCTTCTAGCAACTTTTCCAAGTGACTTTCAATTATCTTTGAAACGGACATGAACAGGCAGAATAGTTTTGACCAGCAGGAGCATTTTATAGCCCCGTGCATGGTGGGTCTTTACTCCTACTCGCAGTCAGTGCTTCCCAGGAGCAGCCTCGCTGACCACACGGAAGGTTGCGCCGGATGTTAGGAAAAATTTCTTCACTGAATGGGCTGCCAAGCATTGGGACAGGCTGCCCAGGGAAGTGTTGGAGCCACCATCCCTGGAGGGATTTAAAAGTTATGTAGATGTGGCACTTGGGACATGGTTTAGTGGTGGGCTTGGCAGTGCTGGGTTAATGGTTGGACTCGATCTTAGAGGTGTTTTCCAACCTAAGTGACTCTATGATTCTATGATTTATACGAGTAGATTGCCTGTCCTGGGGTTCACTAGCCCTGAGTGGGCAATGAAAACACCCTCTGGCTGCTGAGGAGCAGTCAAGTAACCTGGACTGACAACCAACAAGGACACAGGAGAGTCCCTCACAGCAGAGTGAAAAATCATGCCACAAAACACTGAACGAACTAACGTGGCATGGGCACCACAGCTGCTCACTCGAAGGGTCACAATCTCTAACATGATGGATTACAGCTCACGGGTAATGAATGGAGCACTGCAAAACCCCTCAATGAATGCCTGTCACTCACAGCTCAAACCCACTGGCAAAAGCCAGGGCTGTCACAGCTCTCACCACAACCCCCAAAAAGCAATTAAACTCAGTCCCACGCTCACAGCCTTAGAGCAGGGTGCACTTGCAAAGGCACAGGCTGTGACCCTCTGGGCCACCTGAAAGACAGCCCTGCTTTGATACACATCTGCACCATTATTTCCATCTTCACATGGATTGTGTTTCTGTAATTATTCTGCAAAAAATACTGATGGGCTTTGCAACAGCTCACTGCATCCAGCATTACACGCAGGGCTGGGAAATGCAACGTCTGGAGGTCAAGGAACAAGTCAGCAACGGTGCTGGGAGGAGAAACAGGCTCCAAATTCCCAACCCTCTTCTTCAGGGTCTGAGACAGCCACATGATTTTCTCCTTCACCACTAACAAGCCAGCAGCAGTGCAAGTTTCAGAAATGCCAGGTGACATGGCAGCCTAAATGTCACTCCAAAAGAGACCCACCGATTTAGAAAAGCATTCCAACTCTTAAGGATGTGAGTAAGCTTTAGGGAAGGACCTGTGTGGGTGACATGCTTTTAAGTCCTGATAATTAAGTCACTAGGTATTAGCTTTAGGTGATGAACTCAAAACCAGAAACTTCAAAATCACCATCACCATTTGCCCAACCTGGTACCTAAATACCAGATAAACAAATGTTATTTCTGCTCAACAAATGTCATTTAGGTGTAAATAAACTCAATTTTGTCCATGTCACCAGAGTGGAGCTCAGGAAAGTGGACCTGGCTAAGCTGCTTTTGTCTGTGACACTCAGGGAAGCTGCACTCTGACCTGGTTGCTCTCTGTCCCCAAACCCAAGGAAAGGGCATCACCTTCAGCCTGTGAAATGCCCACTTTTAGCCCATCCTGCTCAAGACCACTGGAATAAAGTAATTTTAAGTCCAGCAGCTTACACGGTGTGTATAGAAAAGAGGAAAAGGCTCTCATTTGAGCCTAATTTTCAAATACTCTTCAAAGTCAGGGCTCTTCTGGTTCAGGACAGTCAGATGCTCACAAATTACAAAACTGCAACTTGGTGTAAAATTCAGAACTAAGCCTGAATGCTGAGAAACTGCAAAGTTAAAAACACTGACCACTTAATAAATGATTGACCTGAGCCTCCTTTAACTGTAAAAGTGTGAAATGCTCTTCCCTTCAGTCACACCTCTCCTGGTTTACCCTAATAAAGGTCACAGAAGAAGCAGGCCCCATCTGATATGACTGGGAACATTATCAGTTGATTCAGTTTTTGTTTTCAAAGAATCTGCTTCCCCTCCATATTTTCTCTAATTTCTCCAAGAAACTGGCTGTTTCTAATAGCCTAATTTTAATCACAAAGCTCATGTGTGGTAACCAGCCACAAACACAGTAATAGCAGTGGTTAAACTGCCTCCACAGGAATCTGGCATTTGTTTTTTAATTGAGGAAAAAAAATGTTGAAAAAAAAAAAATAAAGAAACACTACCAAATGCAACCCTCTGCATTATTTGCAGATGACTCAGTCGTGTTTGCGATTCATCAACTTCCTTTGCTAAACACAGAGCAATTTACCCTGAAGGTGCATTCTCTGCAGGGAGACAGAAATCCCCTGTAAGACACAACATGTGCAAATTGTCCCCTTGTTTTGACAAGAGCCATCAGAGGAAGACCAAAATGTAGAGATGTGGGGTGGGATGACAAGGAAAGGGTGCCGGGAGGAAGGTTTTAGAGACACCATGACCCTGAAGCAACAAGAGCCAGCTACAAACAGAACCTACTGAAGAGCCCCTTGAAAAACTGCAGATGCTTCTGCCGAGGATTGGATTTAGCCCTACGGATTTTAAGCTCCTCTTGTTGAATAAAAAATAGTTACCATAGAAACAGCAACATTGCAGAGTAGCCAGTCGAAATCCAAGCACACCTTCTCCGTATGGCTCGGCCTGCTGCAGATGGCATTAGGGCAAAGATCCCCTCCCACACAGCGCCTGCTTGGCTCTGCCTGGGCGCTGGAAGCATGGGCAGAGGTAAAAGAGATGGATATGCATCCATTTGGGGTTTTTTTGGTGTGTTTGGTTTGGGTTTTTTACCATCTCAGAGCCACAGCGCTTCACAATGTTCACTGGCGAGACCCGGCTGTGTTACACGCCCGGGCCCCATTTCACAGGGGGTGAAGTCACACAGAAAGGGTGGCACAGGTGGGAACAGCTGCTGGAGTGCTCAGAGTGGAACCAGCAGCGTCTCCTCTCACATCCCCTCGACACACAGCACCTCGGCTGTGAGGAGGCACTGAGACTGCCCTCGGTAACATCATGGCAGGAATCGTTACTGAGAAAGCACCAGGAATTTGTTAGAGCAGAGAGGATCAGGAGCCAGTTCAATGCACACTGTGAGCTGCAACCACACTGAAAAACAGCTATGGACCAGAGCTGCTTTTGCTCTCTTTGAAGGCAATAATTCATCTATAAATCAGAGTAACAGACTCATAGAATGGTTTGGGTTGGAAGGGACCTTAATGATCATCTCATTCCAAAGCCTCTGCCATGGGTAGGGGCACCTTCCACCAGACCAGGCTGCCCCAAGCCCCATCCAACCCAGCCTTGAACACTTCAAGCAATGGTGCATCCACAGCTTCCGGACAATCTGTTCCAGTGCCTCACCACTCCCACTGGAAAGAATTTCTTCCTAATATCTGATCTAAACCTTCCCTCTTTCAGTTTTAAGCCATTCTCCCTTGCCAGATCACCACATGCCCTTGCAGAATGTCCGAAATAGATGACTTTTAGGCATCACACACCCTGCACTTGGGATCAGATGCTGTTGTAGGTGCACATCAGCCCCTCTCAGTGGAAAACACTGCCCAGGGATGTGGAAGGCAAGAGCTCAGGATGTCACAAACTCCCCCACGGCATTACTGGATGCAGTAATTCAACTAAACCAGGCTCTTTGGCTGACCTCTCCCCCTTCTGAGAGACCCCAGCATGTAAGGAAGAAAACTACACATGCCAGAGGGTTGAGGAAGGCTGAGGGACCTGGTTCCCACTCAACCCATCTGCTTGGCTTGAACTGCCTGTGGTGTTTCTCTCCCAATCCTGACTTCCATACGGCGTTGCCAAGCAGACCCTCGGGGCACCTCAGACAGGGCTCGGCTTTGCCCACCTCCTTGGATCGCTCTCCCCACCCACACCCTGGTCAGGAGGGAGCTGCAGAGGGGTCAGAACTGTTCCCTGCTCACAGAGGCACCACCAGGCTCCATGTCACCCTTTGATACCAGAGACATCCTTACTCCCTCTGTAGTATCCCTTGGCCCTTACGAAGATGAATGTTTTTAACGAGTTGAGGCATGAGCGGGTCAAAAAGCAGCAGAACAACAGAGGGATTGGGAAGCCATGCACATTTCCCAGGCAGGCAAACAGCAGCCATGGAAAAGGGCTGGCAAGCCCACGGATGGGGAAGAACAGATGGAGTATAAGTAATCTGGCAGCCTGCAGCCAACGTGGTAACTAGCGGGTTATTAAAGCGCAGCGTGCGGAGCCAGGGCCAGCCAAGCCATCAGGGCATGAAGGAGCTCGGGATTGGGATTTGGCTTCCAAGGGAAACCAAAGGCACGCTTGTTTCAAGCTGCTGCATCAGCACGTGCCCACCTACTGAGGGGGGGTGAAGACAGAAAAACCCTGCTGGACTTTAAGGCTATTCATGCAGCCAGGTCAGGATTGTCTATGAGTTGAAAGTATCCCTTGGGTTTGTCTAACTTACATTTAAACTCTTCCAGAATACAAAATACTGGAAGAAAAGACTCAAAAACACCAAAAATGTTTACTAAATTCTGCGAGATGTTGTCTTTTTTTTTTTAAAAAAGGCAAGTTCTCAGAAAAAGTGTCAATCTTACTCTTGCTACTAAAATGCACAATTTATCTGATTGAAAAAATGTAATTTTTGGTAGGAAGGAGTCCTGTTTAATACATCTCCATGCTTGTGAGTATAGAACTAGAAGCACCACTCTCTCCTGAATTTCAGGAACAGCTCTTGCCTGATTGATGGATGGTCCACCCATCCGTCTCCTTAGGAGAGATTTGTCCCAACTGATTCCTCCCATGTCATTACTCTTACTATTAATTATTACTATTAACAGGAGACATCCAGAAGCTCCAGTTAAAAATAGGGGAACACTGGGCTGGGCACAGTGTAGGGGACTTTTTTGCCAGGAAGATTTTGAGCTGCAAAAAACAAACAACAACTTCAGGGAAGGAGGAGAGGAGGGTGGAAACAAGAGCAATGGAACCAAAGGCAATAAATGAGGAACTGCCCCCTGTCTTGGGTAACACCTCTCTCTCCTAAGTGCTCTTTAAGCAATTTATAAGAGTTTGATTTAGAGATGTGGCTGGTAAGAGCTTCATCCAGGGCAGCCATCAGGACTCACTTCTTAGGAATTGGATGCCAATATCCAATAACTGGAAAGATGCTGAGCACCCCAAACCCTGGGTAGGATTCAGCAGTCGAAAGAGAGGTGTCTGAGATGAGGATCCACAACATTTGCATGGGACCCACAGACCTGGCACAGGAGACTGGAGGAAGCAGAACGGGATGTCAGAGAGGATCTCCACGATCTCCTGTCTGCCTCTCTCCAGGAAACTAAACCCATTCACCTCACACAAGCTGCTGGGCTGTAACTCTTAAAATGTGCACTGATTTGTAGTATCATAGGGCTATCTTGGAAGCATGGCTTCCTTTAGAGAGCACCAGCAATGCCAGCACTGAAGCAAACCACTGAAATTGTTCCACTTAACTTGAAATCAAGCCCCAGTAACACTTTGACCATCTTTATTCACACCAAGCCCAGACCATTTTATCAGGTGTGCCCCCTGAAGCCCAAGCCATCATTTATAACCTGTACCAAACCAAGTGTAGGGGCATCCCAACAGCACCCCGAAATCAGAGCAGACACAGCAAAGGACTCATGTCCTTGGGTTGTGGCCTTTTGGAAGGATTTGTGCTCCTAAGCCATTCAAACATCCTTGAAAATCCTGTCTGTATTTATTTTTCTTCAAGGATCAACATGTTTTCTGAAAAGCAGGGAACGACAAAATAGCAGGTGTGTTGCAAAAAGCTTTTGTGAGGAGAAAAATTTATTCCAGGATGTGCAGTTTGCAAAACACTATGTTTAGTAGCTGCATAATAGCAGCATTTTCTGGCAGTTAAACATCACGTTCTTTCTCAAAGGATCCTAAAGCATTTTACAAACACTTCCAACATATGGCCAAGTGTAAAACAGCACCAGGAGGAAAAAAAA
>VZRN01003168.1:283546-336909 GCA_013397935.1 Dasyornis broadbenti | reverse complement strand
CGTTAGGGGCAGGTGAAAAAAAGCCCAAGAAGAAAAAAAAAAAAAAAAAAAAAGAAAATCCTGTTTGCAGCCTTCTCCCTGATTTTTGCAACCAGCTCATGTGGTCTGGTGTCCTCTCCTTGGATGCCAAGAGGGGATCAGGGCTGTGCTTTTGCAGGGGGTTTTTGGACCTGCTGCTCAAGACCACCACGTGCCAAGTTCAGCTCTGCTACTCTTCTGAGCCTTGATAATTCAGGCTCAATTCCATGGTTTGTGAGCTCCCAGGCTGAACCCAACCCTGTGACACCAAAACTGCAGAGTGCCACCGCCGACAGCAGCAACGGGCTGGGAGAGCCCTAAGAGCAGCCACTTCTCACACTACAAACATGGCTCTGCTCTCCCAGTGCCGCCTCCTGGGACGGTTTGATGGTATCACAGTGGCACTGCCCACAGCCATGCACGGCTTTAAGGACAACATGGATTTAAGCCATATTCCAGCCCAACGTGAACGTGCTCAGCCTGGGGACGGCTCACGAAGAGCAAGCGCACACCTACAACCCTCCTCAGCCACAGAATTCTGCAAGGAAATGTGGGAAAAACAGAATGTAACTGCTCAGTGTGCAGTTTGCCATGTCTGCCAAAGGAGACATTTTCAGCTTTCCTGAAGATCTCTGAGAGTTGCCAGCTGTCAAACCTCGTGTTTTTGATCTCATCTAACACACGACAGCTACAGTAGGCAAGGAGCCCCAGGCACCGTGTAGAGACATTACTTCTGCGCTGGGTTTGTTAAAAAAAAAAAAGAAATTAAAATTAAAAAGAAGTTATAAAAGACACCTCTGGATACAACGTATTTTGCTGGAATCTGGGATTCTCCTTGAAGGTCCCACACATAATCATTGGCTTTTTTTCTAAGATCAGTCAGGTTTACTCCCAGATAGTCTTCTAAAGCCTTAACTCATGTTTAAGTCATTACTAGAGGTAGACTTGCTCACAGGCACAGACAAGATCTTGTCTTTTTCTCCTTAATTAAGATGCACAAGACAGGGTTGACTCACCCTAAGTGGGCAG
The DNA here is from genome assembly GCA_013397935.1 of Dasyornis broadbenti. Lineage (NCBI taxonomy): Eukaryota > Metazoa > Chordata > Aves > Passeriformes > Dasyornithidae > Dasyornis > Dasyornis broadbenti. Next base: position 335,862 of record VZRN01003168.1, on the reverse strand, counting down.
AATAAAGTGATGCCTACACAAAAATTTATTTGGTCTCCTGCCTTCCCAGCACCTGAACCAGGGTTCAGACAGCATCAAACTCTGAATTCTGCTCATCTTGTACTCAGCTTCCACATTATGATAAACAAAGAAGTCCTATTGACCTAATCACGGACCTAAACATGGACCTAAACATTGATTTCTTTTGCCACGTTTGGCCCCAAAGTAACTGTCCTCTTGGGCCATTCAAGCATTCCAAGGTTTTGCATTGTTTTCTAAGAGGAACATCTTTGCAAGCTCCAACCACACAGCACAGCAAATGGGACTTGCTGAATTCAAATTTATGACCCGCGTGCAATAATTAAAATAAGTGGGTATAAGTCTGGCACACTGAGAAGAGGCAGCAACACAGCTGTTAGTTATAAACTTTTTTTAAAAAAGGATGTTTCATGAGCCTCATCAGAAACATTCTTCACTGCTTCACATAGACAGGAATAAAATTTACACATTAGGCATTCCCTTTTGTGATTTAATCCCTGCCCCACACAATGGATTTTTGATCTCAAAGCTGCCAATGCAAACTTTTAATAGAGTTGGCAGATGGAAGCCTCGGATGAAACAAATGGCAGAGACCCAAAACTCTCCGCACGCCACTTCCATCCCAACACGGGGCTCCTCAAACCCACATCCGTGCCCAACACACAAATCTTCCCACTTCTCCCAGCACAGCACAGCTCCCACACTGCCAGCACATGAGCCACTGCCTGGGCCATTAGCAAAGTGTTCCCAAATTAATGTTGCTAATTTGAGTGTATCCCAGCTGGGCGAGGAGCCTGGATTCCTCACAGGAAGCTGCTGGCACGTCCCTGCAGGAAGGGTGAAGGTGGCACTGGGGTTTTGTGGCAGCCAGAATGGGACACGGTGAGGGTCTTACTCCAGTTATAGAACCATAAAATCATTTCAGTTGGAAAAGCCCTCTAAGATCGAAGTCCAACCAGCTTTAACCCAGCGCTGCCAAGGCCACCACTGAGTGCCACATCCACACATGAACTGCACCAATTCCATGGATGCTCTGGAGCATCCCAGTGCAGTGTTGCTTAAGGGCCGGGAAGAACCCAGAGGGTCCCCAGGTTGGTGGTGGGGAGGGCACTGTGATTAACCAGGTCCCCAAGCAGGAGGTGACACTGGAGACACGGGGGCATTGCTTGTGCTCTCAAACACCTCCCTGAGCATCCCCTCACTGCTCATCCAGCCCCAGCCAGGATGAAATTGCTGGAAACCAGGCAGGCACAGCTAGAAATCAGGGTTATCTGGAGCCACCATGGTTAACAGCAGTGCAGATTTAGATGGGAAATTAAAGCGAGTGCCTCAGGGCTGAAAGCATGTCTCTATTACAAACCAGAGTGAGAATAAAAAAAATTTTAAAAAAAGAAGATGAGGGAACAAAATTATCTCTCACTTCCATTACAAGTCCCTGAAGGAGGTTTCTGTGTCTTGTGGCTTGTGATCAGGTGAAAATTATAGTGCAAGGCTCACAGAAATCTGTCCAGTTTGTGTCAACTTTTATATTTGTAGCCTCACAACTTCACAATATTGTACAATGTCTTTGCACAGGTCTAACAGAGTAATGTTGGAGAAATCACTGCTGATCACCCCAGCCTCTAGAAAATACTGACCAAGGAATCACTTATCAGAAAGGAAAGCCCAAGCATAAAAATGTGTTTTACAAACCACCCCACTTGTGACCTTCCACAGTTACAGATTACAGCAAAGGCCCTTCCTGAAAAAGTTTAACATAATCTGCTAAACATGGCACGGCATTTATTCATCATGGGTTCCTTAAGTGAAGGAAAAGTATCTTTTACCTTGAACACTTCCATTGGAAGAGGAAAATTTGCTGCATCATTAAGGGATTTTTCCAGAGCGCATTTCCACTCAGTTACAGTCTTCAGAGAATAGATATCTAAAGGGGTGACAATAACAAAAAGAAAAAGAAAACAACAAAACCAAGAGGTGACTGTTTGGAGATCAAACATTTTTTGGAAGACTAAAGTTCTTATGTCATATCAATGGACAGAACAAGTGAAACGAACAGTGTGCATATTGCAAGCTGTGCAGCATGGATAAATTCAACACAAAAGCAACTAGCAGGGGCACACTGGAGGAAGATTGTGTTTTATATCCTGGAGTAAAACCCAGAAAAATTCACATCTTTCAATTACTGCTGAAGGAATGAGAATCATATTATCTCATTACTTGAAAATAGCAAAAAAACTCTCCTTTCATTTCTCAAAATACCTGATGTTTTCCAGTTTCAGGAGCCTCAGGTCTTCAGCCAATATTTGTTATATTTGAACGAAACAAAAACTATCATTATTGAGGCTCCCGTTCATCGGTAAGTGTTTAGGTTTTAGGGTTTTAATTGCAGTTTTGGGGTGGGTGTGGGAAGGAACATTTCAGCTAAATCTCTAACCAGACACATCTGTTGGCATCACGCTCAAAACAGAGCATGACACTAGTGCAAAGACTCACACCTATGAATTTTCATCATTATACTTTTAGGCAACATCTTTGTGCAGCTTCACATTGCTTCCAGTGAGTTTCTTTACACAGGTTTAATATTATTAAATCATTATATTAACAAGCCCTTTATGGTTCAGTGCAGCGAAATGCCTATGAATCATCAAAGAGAACAATGTAGGAAACAATACTGTGATGAGGAACATTATATTGGATTTACTTCTGCCCTAGAAAACATATTGTTATCTTGCACGTAACAAGTTATTGCAGAACATTCATATCAAGGCCTCAAAGAGAGAAGATAGGTAGATAGATTGCAACAATTATTAAAATGGAAATGAACATTTGCTCAATAATAAACTCGAACCTTGATACAGAGTGAAGAGTGTGGAGCTTTTCTTTGGCCAGAGTGGCTTCCCACACTTACATCAAGGTTCAATTTGGCCCAATTTGCATTTAAATCCTGTACATCTAATAACCATATACATATTTACTAGCTAGCAAAGATTTACTGCTCTATCTGACAATTCTGAAGGAGGGAATAAAAAATATGTGTTAAAAAAAAAAAAGGAATTGGCAAGCACTGTTTCCACCTAGCACTGATGGTACAAGAGAATTTTATGCTCTGAACTCAACTGATTTAAGACCTTATCAAAACAGGATTTGCAGAATCACTCACTGAAGTGGATGTATTTATACTTCCACTATATCAAATCTCGCTACTTCAGAACAGACATCGAGGATATGCATATGAATTTAAACACACTTGAAGGGGGATGTTAACCTTTCAGGGCAGTATTTTTAATTCCTCCGCTGTCTGGTTATTAATGGGAATACAGATTTCAAGTCTTTGTTTACAGCATGTACAGTGGGCACAAGTGTTAAGAAGTGCACTCTTTATCTAATTGTTCATTATTTTATAGCTTTGTTGCCTCACTTCTCCCTTGCTTGCGGGAGCTCTGATCAGCGTGAAGTGCAGGGAGGGGGACAATTCACCTTGTTTCTTTCTTTTAATTTACGGGGATATACTTAACACAATATGATTCTGCCCCACGCTGCAGCCAGCCTGTTGCTTCAACTAACAGAAAGTCCGAGTTTAGAAAAACTGTGCCTGACGCTTCCCTGCTGGAAACAGACACTCATTTTCTACTGTGATGGCACCGAAACACAAGAAAGATGAAACTGGAGTTTTGGGCAACTCTGGCCAAATTTTGGGCAAATTTGGCCAAAATCAGTGAAGGTAAGCAGCAATTTCTCTGGGTAGAGTCAACAAACCTCAAGATAAAAAGGCAGCTCCAGTGGTTTCAATGGCCAGCAAGGAGTATCATATGCACATTTAATTAGTTGCATCTCGCTTATGCCGGCAAGCATATGGACACTAAATTGTACGGTTAAAAGAGCATAAAGCATTTTATTTAAGTGCTAGGGCTGCAGGTAATTGAACAAAGTGTACTGTGTCAATTTGTATTAGGGTTCACAAGTAGCAAGCAATTAAAATGACTGGCAATTTGTCCTTAAATAGAAAGTAGCGTAAAACAAGATGATCTTGTCCTGCATAAACAGCTGAGCTCAGGCCATCGGTGGCCCTGTGTCAAGCAGCCTGTGCCAATTTGCTGTAGCAAGGAGGTTTATTCCAGACTCAGATATATATCTGAAGGAAAAAATAAGCTATGAACTCTTTTCTTCAGTTAAATGGGCTTGTGAGGCATAGAGAGTCCATTTGGAGAAGACAGTTGGGATGCTGTTTCACAGAACCATTGAATGGTTTGGGCTGGAGGGGATCTTAAAGATCATCTAATTCTAATCCCCAAAGGACTCTCTTGCACTTTAAGTGGGTGTTAGGATGTGGGTGGCTTCAGGAAAGAGACCTCTCCACCCAAAATATTGTTTGGGTCCATGGGATCTCCTTTATCTGAGATGCTCTGCATCTTGAAAGACTGACCTGGAAGTGCTGCACAAGATCAAACCTGGCAGGTGCCAGAGGTGGATCAACAGGGAAAAGTCACAGCCCAGACACAAAGGGAAATAAAGCTCGAGGCGGATACACAGCATCCAAGTCGAGAGTAGGCAAGCCACTGTCACAGGATGCAGAAGTGCTGTATAAAAACACCCTTGTTTGATAGCGAGGGGACACACAGCCTGATTTGGGAGGAGCTGCATGTCCTCAGCATCTCTTCAGAGCTGATTCATAATAGCTTTGATACACAGTCTAAGGCTGCTCCTTTTATCAATTAAGGAGTCACCTTAATCAGCTTCAGGTGTTCAAAATTTAGAAAACCAGGTGTGTGTTCATTGGTTTCAACCCCCCTGAGTGAAAAAGCCAGGCTTATGAAGGTGTCGTTTTATCTTACCTAGGTTAGTCATGTCTTGGGCACCCCCTTTTCCCTACCCACCATAAAGAGAAATCAATTTCTCATGCTGAACTGTCTTTTGATGCCTGCACTACGGCAGGTGAATCTAATCCCTGATGGGTAAGAAAACAACACACTGCCCACAGACTCTCTGTCCTTCCTAAGAACGCACACAGCAGAAGTCTTTCTAGTCCAAATACTCTTCACAGAAGAGGTCACAAGGAAGCGGCTAACTAGCAGCCCAGGATGTATCCCTGGCACAGCCTCCAGGCCTCAGGTCCTTAGGAAACTCCATTCTTTGACAGTTTGTGGTTTAGCAGCTTCATCTCTGAGTTTCTTTAGAGCTCTCTGCTGCCAGCATCTCGTCCTGACAACTCACTGCTGCTTTCCTGAGTGCTCCAAGATTCCTTTTGCAGAGGCTTTAATTGAAAACAGATCCTGTAAGAGCAGCCACTTGGCTTTTCTGTCTTCTTCCACCGAGTTAATGCCTCATACACTTTATTCCTTCATTGCGCCTCATGGACACGCTGGAGGGTTGGACAAGTAGATCTTAAAGGTTTTTTCCAACCTTAATGATCAGGAGTGGAACAACCAGCATTCCTGCCTCCAGAAACTCCTCAGATTTCCTCTCCTGACTGGCTACTCCCTGCAGTGCAGAGTCTGGAAACTTGGTCAGAATGGGGGATCAGTGAAAGACCCTTGATGATGCAGTGATCAGGAGAGGACCTGAGCAAAAATAGAAGAGTTCAGACCCAATGGGTCTTTTCTCAGCAAACTCCTATGAGGCTCAGCTTTAGGAGATATAAAGTAATGACCACCTATTTAAGTCAATGAAAGTCAGGAAGAGGATCTGGGTATTGAATTCATCAATAACAATGTTGACTAAAAAGTGAATGACCAGAGAAATGCAAAGGAGAGGGAACAGATACCAGATGAGAACAAGAGAGAGAATTTTTAAAAGTTAAATCAAGGAGAAGGGAGAAGAAAAGTAAACAACTTCAGCAAGTAGAGTCCAGTAACAAGCTCAGAGACAAGACCACTGAAAAAAATTAAAATAACAAGAAAGGTATGAGGGGTGGGGGATCCATAGAGAAGGATGTGCAACTGGGTAAAAGGAGGAAAGAGTAGAAAGCAAATGGAATAAACAAAGAGGAAGCACTAATCTCCTTTGGGCCATTTCTATATTCACCAAACCTATACAGGCCAAGAGGGTTCAGAGATGGTCAATGAAAAAGTTGTTTCTCTGTAACACAGAGACTCTGTAAAAGTGAAGAGTGGGTGATATTCATGCTCTCCAGTATTCACATCTAATTCAGAAGTCAGGGGGAACATTGATTCCTATCTATCAGTGAAGAAAAACACGCGTTTCCAAAAAGCATTTGAGACCCAAGTCCCAGACAAACTTGTGAACAGGAGAATTGAATGTACTGGGGTAAACTCTCCTCATTAGGTGTGAGGGACAGAAGCCACATCAGAAACACCTTCCCAAAGGCGGGGAATTCAATACTCATGGAAAAATTTCACCCACAGCACAAAGAAAATGAGGCACAGACCTGGACACGTTGTTAACCTAGACAGGAAATGGTAAATCAATTTGTGATCCCAGACTGGCTTAACCGCAGTCCCAATCCCTCTCCATTCAAACTGGCTTGAACACTAAACTCAGCCCTATAGAGCTTCTTCTTCAAGCTGTAATCTCCTGGTATTTATACGGTCTGACAGACTTGCAAAGATTTCAACTGAATTTATTTAATAAACAATACCGTTCACCTGACCCACTCTGAAACCAAATCAGATGGATCCCACCTCCCATTTGTGCCACAGCCAGAAACTACAGACAAAACAACGTGAACGCTGGAGAAGGACAAACAGGCTGCAAAAGTATCTGAAAACATCAGGGAATCCCACAAAGGGAAACAATATTTCAATGAGGTTCTTTACCTGCAGGTGGGTCCATTCTGTATTTATTCTCTTGACACCAACCGACTGGTCGAAGTCTGCAATCCAAGTAAAACAACCACTGGTCATAGGATTCAGTCTCCTCCAATCCCACATAGCGAAGGCGTAATCTTCCTCCAACATTTTCAACCACACTAACTATCCAGTACTGAAAGGGATTCTGGGAATCCTGCAGCTCTATTAAGGAATCAACTGTAATGAGGTCTACAGGGTTTTTTCCTCGCAGAGGCTGTTTGAATAGAAGCAAAACTCCTTATTTTAAACTTTATTTGAAGACTTCTCAAGGAAACAGATGACAGCAGAAGATTATTTTTGTTTTTCACACCATCATCCAAGCGATCAGCAAACAGTCTGTTCTTCTTCTATTTTACCCAATGTCTTCCAAGTGCAAATTCAGAAGTAAAACAGAAAACAACAGTTGTGCTAATTTCTCAACCGACATCATCAACAACAACAAAAAAAGAATAATAAAAGGTGGAGCAGCTCCTAAGGCACATCCCCTTAGGATGCTCCTAAACTACTCGTCGCCCAGTTATACTGGAGGATTTTAAACCAAATTCTCATTGATTGCAGCTGATAAGAACCAATCACAGGACTGGACCCTAACATTTACCTAAAAGATGACTTCTTTGGGCATGACCCAGAAATTTCACTCTGTGTACTGATCTCTTCCACCAAAAGGCTTTATCTCAATCCTACTGGCCTGGGAGTAAATTATCCCCCAGCCATGGATGCATGAGTCTGTTGGGTTACCCCAAAGCTCAAAGCTGGCAGCAGGTTTGGACTCAAGCCCAAAGCACACCGGATTAGTTGGCTCAAGCCACTGGCTCAAGTAATTTCAGTGACTGAGGTTATTTGCTTCCACATGGTATTTTCTGGGATCCCAGTTTTGCAGCCATTTACACACATGCGTAACTTTCCACCTGCAAAGCTGCCAAGCACAGGCATTAAAAAAACCGTGAGATGCTCTGCAGAACAACCCCTCTGGGGCTCACTGGTTTTGTTTTGGGACTGTGAGCATCTCTGTGCTCTCAAGCCTTACCATAATGGTTAGATTTCTTATTTTTTATTAAATACAAGTTTGAGTTCTTACGCAATGTCTCAATTCTGGGGTTTTAAGTGCAGCATTAAAATGACCCCAAGACTTGGAAGCACTGGTCCCCAAAGGAGATGCTAAGCAAAGGCAAAACACATTAAAAACAAGGACCTTTTATTTTTTTCCTGTTTGTCCCACTTTTACTTAATTAAACCATATAAACATCTCACATTACTTTTTAAAATATTAATTCTGTAAATCAAGAGTCAGTCCAGGATGGTTCTTTCTAGCAGTGGCTACAAAACAAAATAAGGAGAAAGCCTTATTTTTCACAAAGTTATTTTTCCTACTCAGTATTGATAATATTCAGATTTTGAGATGCAACTGATTTTCATACATCTCTCCTAATCCAAAAATGCAGGCAAGAGAATGAGAATATGGTAAAAGAATGCAATTAAAATTAACTAAAAGCTTATCACATGTACAATTTTAAACAGTTTTATGATTAAAAGATATTTCTCAGAACAATATATTTTCCATAATAAGCTACTTTTCTACAGTGCAAGCTGCAAGCATCTGTATAATCTCTTCAAATATTATTTCATGGCAAAATGCAGTGTCAGAATTTAATAATACAATAGAAATCCACTTTAAAGCGGATTTTCCCCCCTCTCATACAACTGCTTCATTGGAACAAAATATTCTTTAATATGGAACGATGGTGTAATGATTTAACTTATTATAATAAATCCCTGGCTGTATCAAAGTGAATATTGCTTCTCTGATTTGTGTGCTAAATTTTAAGCCAATGGGTTGTCATTTACCCCATGAGAACTGAATGGCTAGGATTAATAATCGGCTTGCATGAAATATTAACATTTACCATAATGCAAGAACCCTTCACATGCGTAGCTGGCACGTAAAAAAAAGATTTAAAAAGTAGCACTACATATTGATTTAACAGTCTAACAACAATCTGCAGCACTCACGAACAGCAAATCTGTCAACAGGGGCCAACATACATTGCACGACACAGACAGCACTGCGCACATAAAACACCAGAAAAGGGTCAGAAACTGCTTCAAGCCAACACAATGTTTTCTCTCTGCATTTCTGCCTAGGGCTGCCTCTCCTCCCCGCCTGCAGAAAGGAGAGGTTTGGCACACACCAGAGATGGGAGTTGGACACCATCAGATTTCTGCATATGCCACCTGGGAGTAGTCCAGGAATGAGGATGCACCAGGCCCAAGGATGTGATTGTTTGGGGTCTGTACAAGGGTTGTTCATCCCGCAGACTGGGGGGCAAAATCCCTAACGGCAAACTACGAATTCTCCCTGCCAGGCTCCTCATCCTGCATGGGCATGTGGAGAAAGGATGCAGCTGGGGCTGGTGGAAGTGACCGGGGATAAAACGATTAAAAAGAGCGCCTGGATGCACACTGGCTTCCCATAAGCCAACATGAGCACTTCCACAAAGGTAAATTCCTGTACGCCCTCGCTCTCAGCCTAAATGCAGAGGGGCAGAGAGAATGAGGGGCTCCTGCAGGACCATCTGTCTCCTTTCCAAATGCTCCCACAGCATCCACGGGACAGCAGGGCAGGCCCTGGCAACAAAACTGCCCATGGTTTCCAGGTGAATCTTTTTATCCAGGATGTCAAGGCACACTGAGGCTGCCCCAGGTACAAGTCACCCTGTGGATTTGCTGCACAGACTGGGCCGAATGAGTGCGTCTAAAAAATGGACCCTTCATCTCTTCTGAGGCCACTTCTCCCAACTTCCCTGCTAAATGTGACTCCTGGATTCAGGTGGAGGGAATGCCCTTGGGGGAGCTCTTTCCATACACAGATAAACCTGACAATGCTCCTCATAAACCCACTAAACCCCTTCTCCAACCTGTGCCACAGAATCACAGAATGGTTGGGGTTGGAAAGGACCTTAAAGCCCATCCAGTTCCAACCCCAAGCTGGACACCTTCCACCATCCCAGGCTGCTCCAAGCCCCATCCAACCTGGCCTTGAACGCCTTCAGGGATGGGGCAGGGATGAACTAGAAGCTCAGGTCACGGGTTGGATGGATCTAGTAGGGCACTGAAGGGCTGAGCTCTCCCTCCTGTGGATCCCCTTCACGCTCTCCTTCCCCACCCAGCCTTTTTTGAGCACCCAGCTTTCTAAAGAACTAAAACACCAAACAAACGCCCCATCACTGGGGCAGAAGCAGAGCCAGCAGAGCCCAGGCAACGCTGCCACGGATTTCTGGGCAGGGCTGGGTCAGGCCCCAGTGCTGGCACACAGACACTGCAAGCACACAGCCCTGCAGGCTGGGAGCACACACACCGAGGAAGAAAGGAACTGCAATCTAATACATACACCTTCCAGCAAATTGGCAGGGGCCGTCCTGGCGCCGGTCAGATCCTGGATGAGAAACTCTGTCCAGTCCATGTATTTCTCTTTGATTGCTGGGGAAGGGGGAGGAAAGAAAAGAAATGCTTAGCATAGCAGACTGCAGCAGCTTTCCATGTGTGTATCATGCACACGGATATTTATTAAGAAGAAATTCTTCATTATTAGAGTGGTGAGGTCCTGGCACAGGCTGCCCAGAGACGTTGTGGCTGCCCCATCCCTAGAAGTGTCCAAGGCCAGGCTGGACAGGGCTTGGAGCAACCTGGGATAGTGGAAGGTGTCCTTGCCCATGGCAGGGGCCTGGACTGGATGACCATTAAGGTCCCTTCCACCCCAAACCACCCTATGATTCAACCATTTTGGAAACATCTCAGGTTTTACCAGTTCTGAAATTTTGGATGCAACTGCAATTCAGACCAGGAGAAAAGCCGGTTTGTTGTCCAGTTCCTTGTGCAACCTGTGCACACAGTTAAATCCCAAAATAAGGGAAGGTGTTGCTCCACTGCAGCCACTGACAGTGATTTACAACATCGTGGCTTATCATCCCCATCCTTCCCATTCAGAATTGGCCACTGCTTGTGTAACCACTCCTGTCCTGCTTATCATCTGGGCTCAGATGTGATTTATAAAGTCTCTTTGTATGTTCACTAATGACCTCTGGGAAAAAAAGAAGCTGTGCAAACTTTCAATTCCTTGACAGGAGACCAGAAACTCCAGGTGCTTTTCCAACAAAGTAGAAAAATCAACTCGGAGAACATCATATATCAGCTGCTGAGTCAATACAGCAGCAAGAAGAAAGACTTAAAATCTTGCCTTTATCAGGAACTTCTGTTTCATTTAGAAAATACTGAGTAATTTCTGAGCTAAACACTGTGAACCTGCATTACTTTAGGACGTGTATCCAGACAGTTTTTTAAGATTTGAACTGAAATACATAAATTTTGCCTCTAGGATTCAAGTTCTGGGTCACTTCTGGATGAAATCAGGGGGCTCATAAAGGCAGTAATTCAGCAAATCTCAGCTTCAGAGATGCCTCTTCCAATGCATTGTGCGGTTGCAATCAGAAATGCAGAAATCAGATTTTAATTCCACCTGCCTGTAAATGGGAATTAAATTACATCACAAACTTTGTTTTCTCCCCTGAATAATCTTACTCATATGTCAGAGAATCATCAGGAATGTAGTTATGCCGCTAACTTAGCGACACTTATAAAAGGGAAAAATCACAAGCATTTGAAAATTTAAACATTTCCTCCGAATAAACAACTGGATATGTGGTTTAAAGACCATTACCCCACAGTAATCCACAGGATTGGGCATGGATAAACACCCAAGCCATGCCCCATATTCCTTACCTCAACCTCATTTCTGAGTTGTGATCCTTCCTCAAAAGCCAGTTCTCCCAGCTTGAGCTGTACATTCAGTTTATAGACCTAAATGACTTTAAAAGTGCATTTAAATGTATTTAAAATTATCAAACCTTGCCATGCTGGACTTGAGACTCCATAAAAAACCACTTTAACTTGCCTGGAACCATTCTAAGTCTTTTGCAGCACTGATTTTGCGTGATTTCCAGGAAGATTTATGACCTTTGCATTATTTAAGACGAAAGAACAGCCTGAGAAGAAATGGTTTAGATATGACACTTTTTCTCGCAACACTCCTGCTGTGTACACCTCATCAGTTCCTGTCCACCTACATCAGGATAAAGAAAACAAGCTGAATTTTGGCATCAGGGAGAGGACAGTAATTGTGGTAATGAATGAGACTGGAGTCCCTCTAGTTCAGACTTCTGCCTCTCCCTCAGAACAGCACTGGGTGCTCACAGAAAGGTGCAAGTTGAACTCGATTTTGGCTCATTCCCATGAAGTTGTCAGCCAAATTCTGAATGCCAGAGCTTCACTACCAAGGAATGACAAATGTGATAAAAAGAACACAGTTTGAACTTTCAAAGCTGGCAGGAGTGGAGGGGGAGGGGGAGTTTTGGGGGGAGAATGGGATTTTCAAAGTTGACAACAGATTAACAGATTTCAGGGGCTTCCACTTCCAGATGCCCAATTGGAGATGTCGTAACAGTGCCTGATTCACAGATCTGGCTGGCTGTCAGTCTCCCTTCCAGAGCCTTTCAGAGAGAAAAAAAAATCCCTTGTCCTTTTTAAAAGACTTGCACCTCACAGTTTGACATCTAAATAATCTGATGCCTCTCGCCATATTCAAATCTGGATTAGAGGCTTCCAAAGTTCAAAAGTGCCAAGGTGACCTGTGTTTTCAGACTGAACAGACTCACATGAAAAGAAAACAAAAAGAGCTGTTTTCAGTTTCTGGGTGGTTTGAGAGCCATCCTCCCCATACAAATCTAATTTCTAGGGTTTTCCTTTATTTTATTCTGCTTTTGTGGGAGAGATAAAGCAACTCTGAAAACCTCTGAGAGACAATAAATTACACTGGAAGTTGTAGGAACAGGGATTTGTACCTTCGTCTGTGCCTACAGAGCACAATCAGCCTTCTCAGTTCTACAGTTCAAGCCACCACAATGCAAATATTAATTTTTAGTAGTAAAGAAGTGAATCTGAATGATCATGATATCTGCAAAAGCCTTTGAGGACCAAGAAAAATGTTAAACAAATATACTCAAACTAAGGGAAATCTGCTGGGTAAATGAGAATAGCTGTCAGTGCAATGCATGGGTGCCCAAGCTGAGCATCCTTCTCCAGAAATGCTGGTGCTGCTCTGGCATATCAGACTCAGCACCTGGGGACTGAAGCAGTGAACTTTCAATCACTATTAACCACTTTCACTTGTTAGCTACAGGAAAAGGCTCTACTGAACCTCTCCTGCAGACAGGCTGGGAGAACTCTGCTTTTTGTTTTGCAGCTGGCTGGCCAACTGGTGGGAAGGGAAGGTGGCCAGGACAAAGGATCCTGCTCCATGATGACCTAAACTCCACCAGCTGTCCTGTTTTCAATCTTTTCCGGCCTTAAATAATTTCAGTTTGTCAGGAGTGGTCCATGGGCTTCAGACAGTCATGCTTTCTTTACTTTCCAATAGATCTATTTTCCCAAAAGATCCCTGTGAACTTCCCCTACCCAGAACCTGCCAAGGTGTGGAGTGATAAGACAAGGGGAAATGGCTTTAAAGTGAAGGAGGGTTGAGAGAGGAGAGGCTGAGATTGGAAATTAGGAATAAATTCTTCCCTGTGAGGGTGGTGAGGCCCTGGCACAGACTGCCCAGAGAAGCTGTGGCTGACCCATCCCTGGAAATGTTCAAGGGCAGGTTGGATAGGGCTTGGAGCAACCTGGGATAGTGGAAGATATCCCTGCCCACAGCAGAGGCTTGGAACTGGATGATCTTTAAGGTCTCTTCCAACCCAAACCATTCTAGGACTCTATGATTCTATGATAGCAGAAAAAAAGACTTTGAAAAGACCTGAGAAAAATCCCCCATTTCCCTCCCCAGTTCCTGAGCAGCAGCTGTAGCGATGCACCAGTTCCCAGACTCAGTGATGGACTGGTGAAGGCTGAGCCACTCCTAACAGACCTCAGTGAAATTATCCACACCAGGAAAAGTAAAAACCAGGTCCCCGCAGCTCACTGCTTCCTTCCATGAAAAATATTTATTGCAGAGAGCACCTTCTAGTTTGCAAATATTTCAGCAAATTCTTAAAATTAGAAAGAAAAAAGACCTTTCCACATTAAGACTCGGTATGAAACTGAGCTCCTCTTCCAGAGAGCTGAACTCCACCAAAAAAAGGGATCATATCCAATATCCCTCAAACTCTTCCCACTTTCCTCTACTCGATTCACCTTGCCCACAACCTCTCTGACTCCCATTCCTCTCTCCCCTTTTGACTCACTGCAATTTTTCCACTTTTACTCATTGCTCTCATTTTCCCAAGCTGTGCCGGAAGACTCCAGGACCTGGCTGCTCCCAGCCTGGGCCCCACGACGTCACCTGAGGACCAGGGGCTGCTGCCAGCTGGTCAATGCTGATGTGCAAAGCACCACTAGCATTTCTCACTGGACACCAGGCTTTCCCCATCAGCTGCTCAAACCCAGCTTTTTCCCCTTGCACCGCGCGTGCTGACCATGACAGCCATTCCAAGAGCAGCTGGAAAAGCTGGAGCAACACACATCCCACATCTCCCCCCCTATCCCACTGAACATGTGCCCGAGAGCCAGGACAGCAGCTTCATTCCCTGCAACCCCGTAAATCTCTGTGCCCTGCCTCAGCCTCAGCACATAATGGGTTCAGATTTATCTGCCTCTCTAGAGAAATAAGAGATTAAAAGCACATTCGCAGTCCCATGGCAGCACTGAGGCACAGGCACTCCATTCAATGAATATGAGATACTATTATCACATTAGCAACTCTTGGGATTTTATCTAGTTTCCTAGCAGTTGCTGTTTTTCTGAAAGACACTCCTCTCAGGTCATGGGTTTACATGAAAACTCTCGTTTTCTTCTTTATTTTTTTTCAACAATAGGACACTGCAAAGTGCAGGAAAAACCTTGAAATCTGAAAGACCAACAAGACAATGGAAAGAACGTGGTTTGTTTTTTACTTTTCATGATTGTTTTTTCTCCCCAAGCCACCCACTTGATTGACAAGAACAAGACCCAAGGATCTGAACTGCTGCATTTGGTAAAATAAAGGAATGGTAGCATAAATAACTTACAGGCATACAGCACCTAAAAATAAGCTACTCCTTAGAAACACCTCAGCATGCCCCATGGATACCCTTGCCCAATAAGCAGTAATATCAAATTATCCTCATTTTTGTCCATACTTAAAAAAAGAAAACAACCAAAAAACAAAAAACAAAACACTCTTCATGTTGGATTTCTTTTTTTTAATAACCCAGGATCACCAGCAACCTGTCGACACCTCTACTGGAGAATCCCCACTGGAACCCATCAACATCTAAACAGCAGAGTTTTAATTTTCTCATATGTGAAGAACAGCATCTTAAACAGCTTTATAAAATGGTTTAAGATCTTTTGGATTAATCTGCTAAGTGACAACGCTCTCAGTGTGGGAACTATTTTTATCATTAAAAATTTAACTCCTTCCTATGACTGGAATGAACAAAAATACTTAGCAAGAGGAATTATAGCTGGGCAGAACCCAGGCAATTCTTCTCACTCCATTGTGAAATACACTAAAACACCATGATCTCATTAAAAAATTAATTTTGTAAACAAATAATTGAGGATGTTCAAAATTTTATAGATAGGTGTATTAGATTTGCATTTAAGATACAGCAAACTAAAGCTGCTGGTGCCAGCAACAGACGCCCAAAGCCTGGAGAGGGATCACAGATCAGCAGGAGAGCACCTGAAGGGCAGCACAACGGAATCCCAGCCGCTCCATCCAGCCCCTGCTGTGACAGGCGAAATTATAGTGGGGATCTGCTACAGGCACCCAAGCAGGAAAACTAAGGCTGGACAGGGCTTGGAGCAACCAGGTCTAGTGGAAGGTGTCCCTGCCCATGGCAGGGAGGTGGAAGAAGATGGACTTTAAGGTCCCTTCCAACCCAAACCATTCTGTGACTCTGTGATAAGATACGCAGTTTTTTAAAAGCTAAACAGCATATTGCAAAACTATAGAAAGCTTACAATATTGACATTTTCTTTTAATTTTAAAGTTGTCACACATTTGATGCAATATTTATAAGTTACAAAAATATTAACATATAAATGTTGTAACTATGTTATAAAGGTCTAAATGATGGAGTCGAAATGAGATGTCTTTATATCAAAATAACATAGAATGCTAAAACAATTTGTTTAGACTTCACCCATCAAAACAATTTGTCAAAACTGACATGTTCTCACAAAATATTTCCATTTTGATAAAACAGCATTTTGACAGGAAACGGTTGAATCCCCACATTTTCATTCGTCTTGCTGAACTATTTACATCCCTGTGAACCAGACTGGATGTGAAAACAGGATGGGGTTTGAGTGCTGTCCCTGCTGCTGTACCCCTAAGCAAAAGGCTCAGGCTGTTTCTGAACCTTCCCCAAGACCTTCAGGGCTGGGAACACACTCCACTGCATACCCTACAAAACCAGATCCCCCATTACGTACTTCCAAAATAAAACAGATAAAAACAACATTTTAAAAAAATGTACTTAGTACTTTAATGGCAATTTTTATAAAATGACTGTTTGCTTTGAATTCTTTTGTAGACTCCCTGAAAAAAAGCCAAATGGGGCTAAAAACATCTTCAAACAAATTTCTTCCTTAAAACTTCAAACAATCTTCTGTTCTCACGGCAGCGGAGTTCTGCGGTTGGAACTGGATCACAAAACAATGCAAATGCAGTGCAATGCAGAAAAGAAAGTGCATCAAGAGCCGCTGATCTGATTTCCTTGTGGTGCAGCCACAAATGCCATGAGACCCCAGCTTCAGAAGCCAGGCACTGCCTTCTGTACACCTGTCTTAAATAGGGAAAGTGTTCAAGGAAAACGCCATTTAGAGAGGATTTTCATGGAAAGCAGAAGTTACAAGCAACTGTCCACCAAAGAACACAGGTGCTCAAAAGACACTTCTGGATCAGCAGGAGGACTCTGGTCCCACCCACAGGAATTTACAACAGGCTAATGAACATGTGCTGGAAGGAGCGTGAAGGAGAATGCACAGCTCTTGTATTCTCTTCGTAGATGCTCCTTTAAGCTACTGATTGATCTACTTGCTCTTATAGCTCTTCATTATCGCACTTTTTAAAAAATAAAACTGAATAAGTGCAAACTTCAAATTAATGTTTAGCCCACATGAGCTACTTAATTCAGTAAGAATATTCTGCATGCTTTTTCAATTGTCTTCAAAATATTGGTGCACTCTGTTTTTTCAGGCTACCCAAACCATCCTGAAATCCTTCCTAAGAGAAGATTATGCTGCAGTTTCTATGGTCTTGACCCAAGAAAGGGCCAACACACAGACTTTAATCCTTGCATGCCCAACTCTACATGAAAAAGCACTCCTTGAGCAGAAAAAGAAGAGGGGGAAAAACTCACAGAGACAGGCATGAACACCGGCTTTAGGTTCTCACCTGAACAATTCCCTTACAGTTTTTTCTATTCAATTACGCTGAATTTCAGTACAATGCGACTTTTATCCTTCCTGCTGCCATTCAGGGTCTCCAGAAATTATCTACTTATACTTTCTGGGTCAAAACAAGCAAGTTCATGTGCACGAAGCTGTCTCACTGTCCACAGGACACTTCGCTTCCTAACATCCTTTGAGCCCTTCACAGACGTGCACACCGTTCCCCTCGGGTTTCTCTAGTCCTTAATTAACTGCTATCTTTTTAACAATAAAAAAGGCAGCGGGTGGTTTGGGAGTTGCTTTTTCATTCCTTGAAGTTTGCACTGGCTACGAACGCCAAGCCAGCTGCAGGAAATATGGGTGGAACTATGGGATACTGCTGGAGAAAACCATCAGTGTGTGCAGACAGGGTGAGTGGATGCTATTACACCAAATTTTATTTTTGAATTATGCAAAATGTTGTAAAAATCCCCTCCAGTAACTCACAGCAGCTCAGGAAGCTGAACAAGACACTTTGCCTGGCAGAAGAGTCACCATCAGCTACTGAGGCTCTCCCATGCAGCAGGACCAGCTGCCTCCACCCCAAACACAACATCAGGGATACAGACACACTCTTCTGAGATCCCACTGCTGGGGCTTTCTGCTTCCAAGCCAAACTGCCCAAGATCAGAAGAGAAGTTTGCCTGAAGATCCCAACGGCACAGTGACCCATGTGCCACAAACCCAGACCAGCCTGCCCTGACTCCCTGCGTACAACAGCCTCGGGCACCCATCCAGCAGTAAATGATCTACTCATAAGTACTGTGATTAATTACCTCCCTTCAGTCAAAGTCAATACTTGGCTTGTACTGAAGTATTTAAAATACAAAATAAAAGGGATAAAAAGGAGAGGGGTGCTGATAATGGGATGAGACTTGGCTCTGTCTTGGTGGCATTACTTATCAATTGCAATCAGATTATGTAGATGAGGACCAGCAGAAAATTTAGCAGCTCCACTTGCACTTGTCACGTCCCTTTGCTTCAAGATTTCACCCAAGTGGGATCAGCACCACCCAGCCTGGAATCATCCAGAACAGCACTGCTCTCCTCGGGATATGGGAATGGGGGAAGAGGGACGAGAGATACAGGTTGGGAAGATGGGGAGAGGGGAATTAATCTTCCTAAATAAAGGAGAGGGGAATTAATCTCTTCCCACCCTTCACCTTGCAGGGATGCAACCAATTCATTTACCTGGTCCCTCAGCATAACAAGTCACCTGTGGCCATCCAGCCTCAAAAGGGTGGAATTCAAGGATGAAGCATTCAGCTGTTTAGAGCATTTACCATGTATTTATAGCCTAGGTTAATGGTTAGACTTGATGATCTCAGAGACCTTCAAACCCAAATAATTCTATGGTAATTTATTTTTAAGGTGTTTTTATATCAATTTCACCTGGAACACAATTCTGCAATGTTGTCACCTAGACTAGGCACCAAAACCCATCCTGACTAATGTCACCATGAATTGGGAAGGGAATGCAAAAATATCTTCTGGACACAACCATTTTTAAGTGGGTCAGTTATCTGCTCTCTTGTATCTGCAGGCATGAATGCAGGCTGATTTATTCTCATTTTGTTATAAAATCCAACATGGTAAAAAGGCCAGATTTTAGTCCCAATTACTTCTGTGATAAATTTGGAAAAAAACCTGAGGCATAGCTACAAAGTCAGAGTGTTTCACTCAGAGCGAGTGATTTGTACTCCTCCAAAATTTCCTACCTAAACAGAAACTGCACACTCTTTAAACACAGCAATAACACTGCTCTCAGCCCAATTCAATTCTAGGTACAAGGTAACTAAATTTCACTGTTGTCAACAACAGTCTTCCAAATGAATCAGGAATGGCTGACTTAAATGATCTTGGATGTGTACACAGAGTTCCTGCAAGGCATTTCCGAAAGCCAGGCAATGCCTGGATTCTGAAAGCTCTGCACACACCACATAACCATGGGGGTTCCCCCATCATTAGTATCAGTGTCCATTAGGGTGATGGCTCGCTGTGAAAACGAGCATCCAAACTCTGCAGCTCTTGGCACTTAACCCCAAGCCTCCACATACATTCCCTGATTATTTTTTCCTTCCGTGTGCATTAAGCACCGTGCCCAGGGCTCAGAAGAGATGGATCATGTGCATTGAGAGCTCCAGCTCCCAATCCTCAGACCCAGGAGTCTTAATGAAGGCCTTGTCAAATCAGCAGTTCAGGAGCATTCAAGGAAGGGGGGGCGGGGGGAACCTGGTATTGTGATTGTAATTTCTACATCAATTTTTATCCCATAGAGATAAAAAAATAATAACAATAAAACTGCAAGAGCGCTGCTATCCAGGCAAAATCAGCATCTTAACCAAAGTGCTCAGAAGCCAAACCAGATCACAGAGCTCAGAGTGTGACTGCCTGAGAAGGTTATGAATTCACCTATATGAGACACAAGTATATACACCAGATTCCCTGCACAAAACTGCACTTAGCAGGCATTCATGCATTTATTTTCTTCCAAATTGTAGCCCCTTGGGGTGAAAACCAAGAAAGTATTAAGTCATCTGTGTAGGCACAGAGATTTGCTGCTGCAGGTAGACAGAAATGCACAGACATCCTGTAAAATTGTAACAAAAATTGCAAAATTCAGATTTTAAAAGTTTTGAAAGCCACTGGGGAGGATGTTTGTGCTGCTTGCCCAGCGTCGCCCTGGTAAAGCCTTCCTGTAGCACTCCACAGCTCCTTGTGTACTAGTTCTACACCAGAAATGTAGAAAGAGGAAAAAAATATGTCTACAAAGCAAAATGCTAAATTCCTAGATAAATCCCCATCCAAGCTAGAATTCCTAACCACAGCCAGAACTACTGCAATCCAGCATCAGCCTGGTTCAGACCTGAATCAGTATTTCTGGGCAGCGCTGGGCACACACTGGCCTGTGCCAACAGTGGGTATGAACTGGGGTCTTTCACATAAAATTGCATCGCCCCAGGTGTCACTGGTGCCACAAAGTGGAAGAAAACCTGTAACTTCCCTGATCCTGACCTGAGCACCAAACACCCTCTCCTTGGCTTGCCTTGGCAATGGACACAAGAAGCAGCTCCATGTCCTGTGTCTTTGGGATCTCACGGACCAGCCTCACACGGATTCTGTGGCATAACAACACCTAAAAGTTATGGGCCATTCTGCCCGGGGATGTCACTGCAATATAAATATCCTGCCCAGGGCTCTGACCTCACACCTCCAAACTCCATCCAATTATCCCCCATACTAAGTGCCTTTTTCTCACTTCCAAACCCTGTGGCTGCTTTTTGAAGGATATTCTTGGGAGACAGCTCTGTAAAACCCAACAAATTTACAGCAGCACAATGTTCTTACATAAAGCATAAACCAGTTCACTGCACAATTACGTTTTTTTTCCCTGGCTGTGCCAACAGTCTACAGTGAATATCCACTACAAATAAAAGCATCAAAACACAGAAGACAAATAGAGGGATGTGATGTCCAAGAAATACATTCTGATTTTGGGTTGGGATTTTGGAGTTTTTTTTCATTTTCTGTATTCTGCAGAAGGAGGAGAATGGTGGGGATGATGCTTGCAAGTTTATTGTATGCACTGTATTATTTAATACACAACAGAAGGAACATCAATTACCAAAAAGAAGGAAAAAAGAAATTGAAGTTTTGGTTCATGCTTAAAATTGGGGGATTGTTTTTAGAATCACAGACTGGTTTGGATTGGAAGGACCTTAAAGATCCTCCAGTTCCAACCCCCTGCCGTGGGCAGGGACACCTTCCACTAGACAATGTGGCTCAAAGCCCCATGCAGCCTGATCCTGAACACTTCCCAAATTATCATGGAAACAGCAAACAAGCCTCATTCACCACAACTCCAACTTCTGACACCCCATGAAGCACAAACATATGTTTTCAAAAAAAAAAAAATCATCAAACACATTTCACAATTTACAGTGCGTTCTGTAATTAATCACATTTGTATTGCCAGCTCCTAATGACTGAATCCCATTTAATCACTCCGGAGCCTCTCGGCTGTGTGATGTGAGCACCACAAATCAGAACCTAGAGGGCCTGATGAACATTCATCATGCATCCTTCCCGAAATTAATGGTACAGTCGAAGCACAGCCAGGCCCCATGAGGTGCCTAACATCCTAGGCACAAAATGTAAATTCATAATCATCATCACAACACCATCAAAGAAATGCTCCATCAAGGCTCATTTTGTGCTTGCTAAACATGTGTTTTCTTCACTTGGAACCAGAAAAAGGGCTTGAACTATAAATCCCAGGATCAAAAACATCCCGCAAACTTTGAAGAGTTTAAATCTGAATCGGAGATCAACGCGGAACATTATGCAAGGCAACGTCTGAAATGAGAATAACAATGTGTTACAGGACCTGAAACGTGAGCAGCTTTTCCACGGTGCTCTAAATTTCCTTTGAATTATAAAACTTTAGCTTCTCCATCAACCTGGGATATTTTGACTGGACATGATGATGCTCCAGTGAACCCAAATGCCTTCACTGCTAAATCAAATATTAGTCCAGAGCCATGGTTCATTCAACTGGTTTGCAAGACCTGAATCTCATCATCATCATACAATGCTTCTTCTAAGTTTTTTTGACTTCTTTCCTTCTAAATAAATTTAGATGTTCTACAGGAAGAGGCCTTCCCAACAGATGCCCTTGCTGATATCCAGGCTGACAAGAACCAAGGGCAACAGCAGGATTTCTCAAAGCAAAGCAGTAACCTATGGAAGAGCTAATTTCAGCAGTCAAAGTACTCAGAGTAGATGCTTCACATGGCCAGGGACTCCTCACTGACTTTCCCAGGGTTGTCTGGCATGGGAGAATTGCAGGATCCCCTCCTCTTTAGGTTCCGTACTCATCATAGCAGTGCCTCTTCAGTAAAACTGGTACAACACATAGCAGGATGGTTTCCTGAACCTGGCAAAGTTTTCCCAGGGTGTATTTTCTACATCAACTCCAGCGCTTTTGGAAGTAGCTACGATTTTACACTATGGCCTAAAAACGCTGACTTCTCCCTCATTTCTTCATTCCCAAGTGACAGCGTTGGGAAAAAAAGCTTTTTTTAGCTGCAAACACAGGAGGTGGATGCTCTGTCTCACAACACAAAATAAACCATCAATCAGGATGGGTTTCAGCATGTCCTTAAGCTCATTTGTGGGTTTTGGTTTTTTTTTTTCCTTCTGTGACCAAAATCAAATGGATGTGAGAGCACACACACACAGACACAGAAACAGCTTATTTGGGAATTCAGAGCAAAAGTTTCCCGATGTCACACAGAAAGGCCAGAACCGACGCAGAGTTTGGTATCTGGGTTAGAAGAATTGATTTTTAAGTGTCATCAGGGAAATGCTTTATAGGCGCATCCCTTAAACCTCCGCACTGCATTATCAGCCACCTCCATGGGCTCCAGGAGCATATGGTCTGCTTCAGGAATCCAGCCCCTTCCACGGTGACTGGGAGCCCACATTATCATGCATAATGAAGGAAAAATCAAGTGCAAGTCACAGCTGGCTCGGGATCATGCTGGCGCTTGCATCTGCCACTAGCAGCTTCCCAAATTCACTCCATGCCTGTTCCTCACAAATCCGAGGTGCCCCTGGTGCACCTGCAGGAATGCTCTGCTGAAGACATGGCACTGGGCACGTTGGTTTGTCCTTGGTCTAAAAGAGCTCAGAAAATCCTCCCTCGGCTCAGGACTAAAAGACACAATTGAATCCTCAGACTGATGAAAAAAGGTCCATTGTAGAAAAGTGTACTTCAACTCTGGATCAAACCCCTTGTGCTACTCACCCGTCCCAGTTCCTATCCAATGCACAAAAAAATCACCACCTTCGCTGATATGAACACCTAAAACTGCATCTAACTTGGAACATGAAGGGTAGGGGCTTTTTTAGTCTCTGCAGATGTCTCCAATAGAGATTAATTAAGTTTGACCATATTTTACCTATTATATCATTAATTACATAAGTCTAATCTTACAGTTGAGGTGGCATTTCCAGTCCAGAACTCCTCTGGGGAAAATTACAGGAGACCAGGGAAGGGAAATTAAACGCAATTATCAAGAATGACTATTTAAAAATCTCTCAAACCAGTAATTTTTAAAGAGTATTTTATTAAAAATGCATTCAGCCAGACATTAATAAAGTTGTCAATGCCAAAAGTGAGTGGTCTGCACCCACTGTTATGCTTTCAGGGTCAATCCTCCCATTTTTCTGTGGTTTTTGGGCTTTTTAGCTCCACAGCTTCAGAGCACATGTCCCAGGACATGATGTCAGTGTGGAAGAACAACTTTGGATATTCACTGGTGGATATTCAAGGTGTGGAGATCTCCAGAGTCATGAGTAAGGTGCACATGTCAGTGGTGTTTGCTTGAATCACGAATAATAACACTGGAGTCTCCTGAATGACAACACACCAAGCCTACAAGCGGGGTTGTAATTCTTCTGTTCAATACTGAACAGATTCTCAACCTTTCTGCATTTTGTTTCATATTCATATGGTCTGAAACAAGGAGCTGGATGACATCAAACACTGGCTCAATACAGAGCAACAGGGCCAGTACTTCCAAAACCTACTTTTTTTTTTTTTTTTAGGAGCCTCACTGAAGCTGACTATGAAATAATTTCCATCTTGGCACTCAGATGTCTTGGGAGGAGGATTTTGCTGTTTCATTCAATGGATGGAAGAAATTTTTTGCAACAACTGTCAAAAGGAGATTTTTTTTCTGAAATGGTCTCAAAGGTACCATCCAAACCTCTACTCTATCCCACTTGCTGCTAAAGAAGAAGGAACTATCTGGAAATCTCTACTCGCACAAAAGTCTGGTGTCTGCTCACAGCCTTTTCCTGCAGAATTTCCTTGGAAACACAGCTTCTCATTCACAGTCTCTGCCTCACACTGCAGTCACTCCTTTCCTCCCCTATCTCTGTTCCTCCAGCACAACCTGCACTGAACATCAGGCCCAACCCAATGGTCTGGACACAGTGGAAGCTGCAGTTACCCTGCAGACTGTGACCAGAATCATGAGCAACAGAAAGCGAAGCCGTGGGGTCTCAACTGCTCACCTCAAGTGCTTCAAGCATCCTGAACAAATCATGAGTCCCACTGAAATGAGCTTTCCTTGCAGGATGTCAGGAGCTGCTGCAGAAATTGGTTCTGCCAACATTTTGGGCTGGATAAGTCAACTGCTGCAGCTCAGCATCACTTGCGAGGAGTTTTGCTCCATCAGTCTTCGCTAAAGTTTAACTCTTTTGCAGTACAATGGGATTGAGCTTTGATCTGCACAGAGATAATCTCACACATTGCGTAATAACACTACAAAAATAAATGAAACTGAGATCTGTGTGGGTTTGGACAAGCAAAACTCCCTCACAGTTTCTAATACCACCCCTCTTCTAATATAAAGCCCGGCTCATATGCAGCACAAACCTCACGGGGCTGTACCCCATCCAGCCAAGTGGGATGAATTTCAGTTCCCAATGTTGCCCACTACAAAATCAACTGGTTCCATAGGGGGAAAAAAAAAAAAAAAAAAAGGCACTTAATGCCAAATTAAAGAGCTGACTTAACAAGATTACCAGGAAATACANTTGCTCCTTCTCATGGCAAAAGCAGCTAAGAAATGCCCCATTTCATGCAACACCAGCCTCCACCATGCAAGGTGTGAGGCAGAGAGGGTCCTCAGCTCACGCCGATGCCTTCCCAAAGTTAACTCTACCCCTCCAATCACCCTTGCTTTTATCTCCCTGTTGTGTCTCATTTGCTTTTTACTTGCTGGTCCAGCTGTGAAAACATCAACTGGCTTCAGTCCTGCTCTTCCCCAGGAAAACTCAGATCCCCAAGGATTTTTTAGAAATTACTGCAAAAGACATGGAACACGGAACTAATACACACCCTGATTTCCTCCTGGCCATTTGTCACGACAGCCAACCATAAAGAAACTTCACTAACACAGCCAAGCCCCAGCCTCATCAAGAGCCTGAGCTCGAGGAGAATTTCAATCTCCCTGCATCAATCTCTGATATCCAGTGCAGAAGTGTCCAAACCTCGCTGGCCACATGGGGCCAGACTCCAGAGCACTTTGGGCTTGTTCTAGCCCTTCAGGCAGCAGCAAAGTGGGTGCTGAATGCTTCCAAAACTCAGAAAAATTCTCCTTGCTCACAATCAGAAATGACCAGCATGCTCCAGTGACTTTCCTGCTGGATAAGGACCTCAGCTGGAGTCCTGTAACACCTCCAGCTGTGATGGCAGAGGACGGATGGCTCCTCAGGTTTTAGGAAAAGGAAAAAGTCAGGACTGTGCTCTCTGCCTTGAAAACCCAGATGCACCATTAGGGCAGGATGAAACGAATCATTCCTTGATATTCAAGCATCTTCCAAACAGCGGAACAGGTACCAGGAGAAAACAAACAGAACTGAGTACAGTGCTGTGTACAGAAATGAACTAATATCAAGCTTGACTGAAAAAGTTGATTAAATTAGTTTAATTTAAAAGCCCAAACAAACCCTGAAGGAGGTTCTTTGTTTATTGCTTTTTACCAACAGCACACGTTACAGAAGAAGCACCATGTGGGCATGAAATATTCATTCATTAAATCTTTCATAAAGCTCCACACTACTGGTTTCACTCAGGATATATTTATAACTTGTCAAAGTCCCCCAAAATCACTGCTTTTCTTTCTTCCCGCTCCAGACTGTTTATAAAAGGATTAGGCTTTCAGTTTTCATTGCAATATCCCTGATCCTCAGCTCCGCTGTTGCTTGTACACAAGGTGCTGCTGCCTTAATCATAACAGGATTCATCGTTCAGCCTTCCCTGCACCACCCAAAAGGGACCCTTACGATGCTGCAAGCCATTCAGCTGCTTTAGAGCATTCCTGCCACGGGAATGGCAGCATCACTCATTTATGGAGGAAGGCAGCAGCACGTGGAGATGGAAGCCAGGACAGAGAGTCCACCCAAGCAAGGGAAAAGCAGGCAGAGAGCGGATTCTTTTCAGCCGGGCCATGTCTGAGTCACTGGCTCTCAAACCTCATCCATTGGTGAACCACTTCTTGAACCCTTCCTTGGCTGCCAGCCAACCTCCAGATTAAACCCCTGCTCCAAGTTGGGTTAATAACACACTAGAGTAAACACTGCTGCATTATCCCCAGTGTTAGCTGTAAAACTAAGTAATAATTTTTTACAAGGTTTGGTGACTACATGGCTCAGTCCAGTACAGGAACGAGGACAGGCTATAGTTACAGATGAATAGTATTTTCCACCCCTAAGTCTGCAAAAATCCAGGATTTGCATTAGGGGGACAATCGCATCAGTGAAGCTGTCAACCCTCTAAGGACTCGCACTGATATCTAATCTAGGTGTAGGCCAAAGGTGCCGCTGCCCATGGCATGGGGTGGAATGAGATGATCAGTAACATCCCTTCCAACCCAAACCATTCTTGGAGTCTATGATTAAAAAAGCACCCAAATACGGATGCTGCACAGGCACTTTAGGTGCACTGCAGGGTCCTGAGCAGTTTACTGTCCACAGTCACTGCACACTGTGGGCCTTGCTCGACCACAGGCTGTCTGGTCAGTCCTGCTCCTGCTTCCCTTCCTCCATTAGTTTGTGAGAATAAATAAATATAAATAGAGCATAAGCAGATGTCGTTGTCCCTGGAAACTAGGCTTGCTGGGCATGTTTCTGCTGAAACGGCTTCTTACTGGAAAATTAGGTTTTGATTAAAGTGTGTTTCTTTTCTTGCTTTTAATAAACAGAGCCTACTTCATGTGCAAGCTCTGGGCTTTCTTTTTTCACTGGAAAACTAAACAATCTTGCACGGTTTCAGTTTTTCAAATGCCTGATCCTCAACAAGGACTGGGTTTCCCAGGCACAAGTGCATCTCATGGGGCATCAAGGAGAAGAATCTCACAATGAATGCACACAGAGAGGCCAAAACCTCCTGAAACAAAGTCCAACTCAGGCAAAAGGGCAAGGAAGGACCAGCACCCTCTTCTGGGTGTTTAATCCCAAAGACAACTATCCTGACCTTTTTGAGGTAAAAACCGTTGACTTATTGCAAAAGGAAAATATTCATGAGTACAAAGCAGTGGCTTTGAATTCATGGTTTTGTGAAGGGGAAAAAGGAACTTTTCTAAGCCACTTAAACCAAATACTCAGGAGAAGCACAAAAAAGTGACCACAGTTGATGAGGCTTCACCTCAGGGAAAACTCTTCCCTTAGCAGAGAGCCCAAGGCCACGCATCTGAGCCACAGGGCCACTGCAGAGCCAAGGCTGGGAGACTTGTGTATGTTCCCAAGGACCACTTCTACCGCACTCCCCATAAAACTTCAAACAAAAAGATCTGTGTTTAACCAAACGTTGTTTTTCCCCCTCTATTTCCCCCATCACTCACGGCAGTTCCGGCTAAATCCAGAGCAGTGCACACCTCGCATTTCCCACTCAGGAAGTGTTGCTTTGTCTGAATTTCACAACTGAAATACCAGGATAAATTATTTGCTCCCCACTCCACCTAATAAACCCACCAGCATCTCATCCCTGCAAGGTTCTCCGCAGCTATGCCTCCAGATCTGAAAAATTATATTAAAAGGAAAATCAAAACAGGAAATGTTGACCTCGAGCCCAGCAGAGCTGGAGATGATCAAAACCCTCTTCATTTGATAAAATCTACAACTCAAACTTCTCACAAAGCCTGACCCACTGCCCAGGCCGTGCCACATTTACACAGTAGCTCAACAATTAATTACATGCCCAAAAGACACGTGGGGGCCTGTTACACTCAGTTCACCCCAAAAGGGCCCCACTTGGCAATATTAAGTCTTTTGAAAGTAACTAAAGCCAGCAGCACATGCAAAAGATTTGCAGTTTCATACAATAGTGAAAAGACTATTTTCCCTATCAAGACAACATTATCCTGATGCCACACAAGCCACGGGCTAATTCTTGAATTTTCACATCCCAGACTGAGGGATTTGAGGCACATCAATGAAAGGAAGGAAAAACTACTGAGAGTGCTGTAATGAAAATACGTTTTTCTAGGGAGCAAGTCTGCAAGAGGCTAGAAGGGGCTGGGGGGAAATGCCAAGCCATGACATGCTCCAGTGACTTCCAGCTCTTGGAAATTCCCAAGATATACCAGAGCCAACTGACTTGACTCCTGCTACAGTGAATTTCAATCCCAAACCCCCTAGATCTTCAGCCAAAGCCAGCATTTTTACCTCCTCTCCTCCCCTTTGCTGTCATCAGGAGAGCTAAGGAAAAAAAATGCAATTTTTTTATATGCTCGTTAAGTATAATCTGCTAAATGTTCTATGCCAATGCATAAAGCTGCCTACTATGCTAATAGAATATTTAATTGACATTTATTTGCTGACTAGTTATTTATGCTAACGTCACCCCTGCATAATTAATAGTCTGCTAAAGTCGACTTGAAAAGCACACATAAAACACCGTACTAGGAGTCATCTGCAACATTTAAAATAAAGAAATCCTGCCATCTATTTACATTAGGTTAGTCTAAACTCAGTTTTGGTGGACTAATAGGATAAAGATTGGGCAGAGATTTTTAAAAACAGCCCTGTATACTGCTTTTGAAACATCCACAGTCTTTGACAGTGCAACCTGCCAAAGAAGATTTCCGAGTTTCATTCTACTTGGCTCGAGGGCCCAGTTCTTAGCTGATGTAAAACAGCGTAAGCTCAGTGAATGCCTACTTACTTTCTCCAGCCTCAAGCTCTTAGGAAGTAATATTTCAGGTGAAAGAGCTAAACCAGGGCCAGATCTGCTCTCCATACCAGCAGAAAAGCAAACTCATCTCAGATAGGTTGGTGGAGATGAGCCAACTCCCTGCAAAAATAAAAGGAGAAGTCCACCCTGCCCATCTGATCCCTCTACCTGTGCTGTAATCACAGACCTGCAGGCGAAGTTTAATTTTTACTTCCTCTAGGATGAGATTACCAGGAGAAAGCTGTTTTCATTTAAGAAAATAACAATATCCATGACTGTATTTTCTGCAACGGAAGCTCTGGACGCCCTCATCCATTGTCAGAAACATTATCTCTGTGATCTGTGTCCTTCTTTTAAGACCCCATGGACAAGCTCTGCAGTCACAAGGGACCTCCAATAAGGATGTTGAAAGCTGAGTATATGGGCCACATCACCACCCCCCTGAGCTCTGACCTTCCAAAAAGCCTTCTGCGTGCCTTGGAATGACACCAAATCCACACCTGCAACACAGCAGACCATTTTCTGGCCATTCAGAATCCATTCAGAGTTATCATGCTGTAAATTTTGCCATGTTCAACCAGATCCACTTCTCTGCTCCTTTACACCAGTGACCTCAAAGAGCAGGATTTTGCTCTGTGATAGATTCAGGTGATAATATATAAAACCAACCAAACAAAAAAAGCAGTAAGCTGTCATTTGAAGGCAACCCAATGTGCCATGGCACAAGTTTTGTCTCCCTTTTCAACCATACCCTGCCCAGAATCTGACCCAGCACTTGGAATCACGGTGAAATTTCCCTCCTTTGGCCTAGGTCTGGGATAGGAGTTAATCTCACCTCAGAGAAGCATGAAAACCTGTCTCAAATAGTGACCCAATGATGGTGTTTGCCTTCATAGAATGCCTGGGCAGGCAAAATGCTGTAAGTCCACCCCTCGTAATGGTGTATTTGATGATTAAACTTTACAATGCTCAGCACAATGAAAGAGAAGGTTATTTCACCCCAGGATCAGGCTTTTGAGCTTTAATCCTCCTTGTACTGATGCAACAGAGAAGTAAAAGCTGCTTTCCTACACAGAATCAAGGTATGATTGATCACCTTGGTCACCAAGCCCAGGTACAGCCGGTGTTCAGAGGTTTTCCCATCTGTACCAGTTCACTGCAAAATCAGAATATAGACCTGGTTCTCTTCCTGTTGTGTTTGTTTCCATCTCCAACCTCCCCATTTGCACAGCAAGCAGACTCCAGCTCACAGATCTGCACACAGAAATGCCCTGCTTGAATTTCCATCTGTCAATAATATTAAAGCAGAGCCACTGCCGCAATTACAAGTGTACACAACAATCCTGTCGTCCGGTGTCTTTAGCTCATCCCAGGATGCATTAAAACAGTGCCAGGAGAGACTGGGCTCTGTTGGCTCAGCTGTAAATCTGCAATCTGCACAAAAACCCCCGAGTGTCAATCACAGGATGTCCCTGCTCTTTCACGATGCATAATTTAGCTACTACACTTGTCAGGTTCTCCACGCCGCTCCTGCACCCGATGGCGGATGTGTCCATGAACTCAACTGTCATCAACAGAGGAAAACAGCACATGGAAATGAACAGGCTAAAGGAGGCGAGACACCTTTTTTCCTTTTACTAGTCAGGAAGGTTTAGTTAGGCTTAAATTTTTAATGCTCAATGGGTAAAACGTCCCAGGGGGTGAAGGATGTCGATAAGTAACTGCACTTTGCTGAGGAGGAAGACAGTTTGGGTAAGACATAGGAGGGGATAAATGCTGTCCCTGTTTCTGTGCAGGCTGATATAATGGGGAAATTTTAACCAGTTGATGGAACATCCCATGCTTACAGAGCAGGAAACAAAGCCTCCCACACCACCACAGCCCTGCCACTGCCAGTGAACTTCGAAGTAGGTTGTCCTTCCTCATAGGAATTACAATTGCAGAAGGGCCTTGTCAGGAAGGATGGAAATTTCACACTCAGCTACATCAGGCAGTAGTTACCCACTGCTTACACCACAGTTAATATGCAATACAGAAGAAATCTCTGTCCCAGGACGTGACATTAGAGCTGATCAGTGCCAAAGCTACAGACCATAAGGACAGCTTCACACTTGCCTCAGCTAGTTCATGAATAAACATCCAATTCATTCAAATGAGTTCTATATTAACTAATTTAAATAATTTTCATTTTGCTTTGAATGGTAAACAGATCTATTCTGCCAGGATAGTTGAGTTTGCAATTCAAATTACACACCGATTTGTAATGAGAAAAATATAATTAATGGCAAAGCTTGAAGTAACTACAATTCTACTCCTTTGATTTCCTGTGTAGGAGGGGGTTGGAGGGTGACATTCATGGGCACACGTGCACTCACACCATCCTGCCACCAACCCAGACGTTTTATTGCCATCTCAGGTATTTGGCTGGAGCAGTCCTGATCTAGTGACTGCACCATCACATCACAGGAGGACAGAACATGACACTTTACTCACAGGCCACAGACACCATGATGCAACACTAACATTACCCCATAAATAACAGTGCAGCAGTCTGTAAATTAATCAACTTCCTTCGATTTGGATCATAAACAACAATTATTTGGCAGCCGCCCCTTAAAAGCTCTGTGTATGCTGGACTTTAAATCAAGTTCTATTGATCTGCTGAACTGAACCAGCCCATTTTGTTGCATCTCTCCCCCATCTAATGAAATTCTTTGTCCCATCACTCTATCATTCTTGTCTGGCATCACATTTATGAGATGAGCACTGATCAGTCCAGCCTGATTCATAAGCAGAAACAGAGCATTGTCCCAGTGCTGTCATTCTGGCTATTAAACAAGTCCATTTTGGCAAATCTGCTTTTTAACCAAAGCCTTCAGCTTCCTGATTAAAATCAAAGCCTAATGACAGATAACCAGCCCTGCCCATACTGTTTGCATGGTCTAACCAACAGAGACACTCACTGTAATCAAGATGTGCAGAACCGGACCCTCTGGAAATGGGTCCGTGCAATTTAAGGCTGGTTTTTATTTCTCCCAAAGGTCTGGCAACAGAATAAAGTGCAATGCTAGAGAGGTTTAAAAAAATCTTCACAGAGCTCACAGACAACATCAGTTTCTCCTTTACCAATGCAGAGATCCTATGATTCTGTAAGTCCTGAAGGCTCAGATCTTCTTGGGTATTTTAGATGCCTCATTGCAAAATATGAACCAAGCTCTTAAATGCTTAAATCTCTTCTGAAATAACAACCCATGCATTTAATTTATTCTTTCTGAAAATTTTACTATGACATATTCAACAAAAGTTTATTCNCATAATAAATAAAATTACTACAGCCTTTCAAAAGAAAAAAAAAAAACCAAAAAAACAAAAAAACGCCACAACCCAACAACTTTGGGCCGTTGCCCAAATTTAAGACCCTGGGGTACAATTACATAACCCACCAGGAGAGAAGGGATGTAGGGACACACTGCACACTTGCAGTCTCTCAAGCAAGGTAACTCACACAGAGTGGCCACGACCCAAAGGGCAAATTTCAACAGATCCATGAAAAGTAGTTGCCTCCGGTTATAAGGGAATTGTTATTTTCTATTATGACATTGAATGAGTTCTCTCACCCCCACGACCCTCACATTTTGAGATGCAGTCTGCCGCACTGTACACTTTTCCGGTAACGCTGATTGTAATCCACATAATAAAATGTAGTTTAAGAGGCCAATAAAATAAAATACCTCACCCCTCTCCCATCAGTTTGATTTACTGGAGCTAAGCCAACAGATTTCTCAGCCATATTTTATCTTCAAGACATTTTTTTTTTAAGCAATCAATCTTGTGTTTATTCAAAATACACAGAGCAGAACAAAATGGTAAGTTTAGCTCAGAGCTGGGCATTTGCAAGACAGAAATGTCAGCTTTGATTCAAAGACTGTGTCTACAGCTCACTTCAGGGGAAAGTCAGGGAAGACTTGCTCCAGGAGAAATCACACACGGCACACAACTGGCACATGCACTGTTTTCAATGGCCAGATGTAACAGGAAGGAAAAAGAGTAACTTCAGCAGCAGAATCCTTAAATGAGCTTTTTCTTAAATGTATGCACAAGCCGGAGGCTAAATACTCATCTCTTCTTCCCTTGATCTAGAATAAATGGGATATATGGCAGGAACACTTAGCAGCAACACTGACAATATGCTTCTGCTTGGAGCTATGTAGTAGCAAGGATACAGAGCTGCTCTGTTGATCCACATAGCCTATATTTATATATATTCTTATACACTGGGGATCAAATTGTATTATTAACAAACTGCTCCACATGAGCCACTCAGGAGCCTCTAACACTTGCGTTCAGCTTCTGTGCACCCAAGAGCTGACAATCAGGACATACCCTAACCAATAATGACCAAATTTTTATTTTGCTATCTTTAATCACCTGGACCTGCCATTGGGATTAAAAGCTGCCAGAATCTGGCGGTGGAAGGTTTTAAACTTTCAGGGCAAAACACTTCAAGTGCAAAGTCAACTTCTGATTTTGATTACAACCAAATTGATCTTGCTTATTTTAGTTTCTTCTCACTCTTGAATTTCACCCCTCCTTTTTACAAGAACAGGATGGTTTTCTCCCCGAAGTGAAAATCACAGCGTTCCAGTTCAGCAGTAAGAAGACAGCTCCCTATGAAGCGCCTTCTGTTGTTACCAACTAGGACAAAAATGCCTTTGCTGGAGGCTGATTGCCAAACTGAATCCTGTGGGGACACGACCCTGCCCGCATCACCCAACACCAGCTGAGGACCCGGAGTGCCCATCCCAGACCAACCAGGAACCTGGAGATAAACCCACAGCCCAACGCTGTAACACAACCCCAACGAAACAGGCAGAACTCACCATCTGGAGGCATCAAGACCTTGTTGTTTTGCGTGCACCAGCCCACGGGGTGCAGGTCTGCTGTCATCACGTCACACCAGAAGTCTGCCCTGCGGTCGTCTCCATAGCCACAGTAACGAAGCAGCAGGAGCTGCCCGCAGGTGGTGATGATGGTAGCCACCCAGTATGTGTCTGGATTGCTCTTGTTGGCCACTTCTAACTTCATCCCTGGCTGGAAACTGCTTTGAAGGCTGATTTCAACCTTACAAAATGAGAAAGGCATGGTGTTATGCTTTATTCTTTGTAGGGAGACCCCCCACTCCCCCTGGAAATGCTGCCCTTAAAGAGCAGCCCTGGGATAGGAAGTGAGCTGATTGTGTTTCTTAATCCAACCACCAGCTCTTTCACCATCCATCTTGGGCAGTTCCATTCCTACTTCACTGGCATATATCCCATGCTGCAAGTTCCACATCTTCCAAAGTGCAGGAGTGGTAATTCCAGGTGTACTACATCCAAGAGAGGACTGGCACCCATCTTTACCCTCTAAATCTCACTAATGCCTGGAAAACAGTCAGCATAACCCAAATGAAGTTTCATTTCCCACTGCACAGCTCCATCAGGCAAATCACAGGACACGTGCAAGGTAGAAAGGGAGGTATGAAGAACCTCTAGGAGTTAAGCCCAACTATAAGATTAAGTCCCATAACAACACTGAAGCACCACTCGAGGCTTGAAAAGCATCAAGGCCTTGATGTACCAGGCAGCCCAGGGAGAGAAATTCCACTGAACTAATCCTCAGCAGCTCAAGCCTCAAGCAATTCCCCCTCCTAGCACCCTGGTAACTGAGGTATGACCTATCACTGAAAGAAGTAAATTGCCTGGGTCACTGTCCTACCATGTGATGGAGATGTCACTTCCATTCATCTCTGCATATCACACGTGACTTGCCTTAGGACACTGGAGACGCCAGTGCGTCTCTTTTGGGACACTGCTGGCACTGCTGACGAACACCAGGGCCTGCTGTAGCATAACCTGTGTTCCACAGACCAGTGGGATGATGCCAGTTCACTGGTCAGATGCCAGCCTTGTCTTCACAAAACCACCCAAAATGAAACCTGTCACTCCCTATGAGATGTTTAAGGACAGGTTCTTAAAGGTTTCTTACAACCTTATCTGCTGCTGAAACCAGAGGGATTATAAATCTGGGAAAGCCTGCCTCTGATTAACTTCTCATTTCAATGGCAAGTTAAAATGACTCTTTTACTCACAAAGATAAATCTAACATGGTCTACTTCATCAGCTGAGGATTTCACAGACATGAAAGGGCTTCATGAAGCACAAAGCTTTCTACTTTGGGCCTGGAGCAGAAACCTGGGACAAGAAGCTCCCTCCAGAGAGCTGCTGGATCAAGAATAAACTCCGCAATAAGCACTGCCCTGTAATTCTCCAGTATAGAGAATTATGGTCCTTCACCCTGCAATACTCCGCTGTTAAAACAAAAGCAGAATAAGGATTGGAGGACTGCAGTAGATCAGATCTAGATAAAAGAGAGGTTTTTCATCCCTGCAGCTCCTTAGCCCTACACAAGCCACAAAATCCCTTGGAGACAAAGGTGGTTGGACCAGATGATCTCCAGAGGTCCCTTCAAATGCTGCTTGTGCTAACACAGAGCAGAGGCACAGACCTGCAACCACCACAGTTGTCTGCATGCTCCATGTTCACCCAGGAAAAGCACCACCTGCCCAGGTCCTTGCTTCCCACACTTCTGAGACAGCATCTCCAGGCAAGAGGCTGAGAGATGGTTTCCAATGGGCTACAGTGGACTCAGCACCGGAGTGACCCTTCTAGTCAGTAAATCAGGCATTTAAAGGAGCTTTGGAGAGGTGAGATCGATCTCTGCAGGCTGGCACGGACAACAATGAATGTAGAGGGGAAAATAGGTGAAGATTAAAAAAGAGTACATTATAAGCAAAAGGAGAGCAACATAAGCCCTCAGAAATGGAAAATCTGAACAAAAGGCAGAGGACAAGGGAGTGGCACAGGGCTCCAAGCTGTGACTGCAAACACACCAAGGTCACCTAAGACCAGCTGGGGGCTATTCCCACTCAGGCTGTCACTTGTGTGGAGGGATGATTTCTCCCCAAAATGGTCAGACTCCACTACAGGTCTCCAGGGAGCCCCTGAAAACCAGAAAAGGGAACATGCACAACACCCACGAGGCTCAGAGGAAGCACATACATGTTTGAAGGAGGTGTGGGGAGCAGCACTGGCTCCTGTTTCCTCCAGGAACTCGTCCCAGTTGAAGTCTGCGTCCTCAATGCTGGAGCCCTCATCTGCGCAAAAGCAAGAAAAAAATAAAAGAATAAAAAATGAGAGAAAGAAAAGCAGCCTAAAACACAGCCAAAGAAGGCAAAAGTTGTGTCAAAGAGTTCAGGGTGAGAATAGCAACCAGCATAAACATCAACAGAAGGGAAAACAGAAAACTCGTTGTAAGGATCTGTGTTTTGACCAGCTCTTACTTTGCTTTCAGCAGACTCTGGGGCTTTAGCAGCCAACACTGAGACCAGAAATGACTCTGCTTCCACGGCAGTGGGGGAACAGAAACTGTCATACATTGCAACAGGCACTTGTGCTCTTTTATTTTGCATTTGCTGACTCTCTGGCTGCGAAGGAGGTGGCTGCCTGCCCACTATCACCGAGGTGCAATGTCCTTGTGCCCTCAGAGTGGCTCACCCAGCACTGGTAATTACAGCAGTGCCCCAGCGAGAAATTAGAAGATGCTTCTGTTGGCTGAGCTGTGTGTAGACCAAACACCCCAGACCCCTGGGGCGAGGGAGACCCATTTTCACTCCCGCCACCCTTCTACTACTTCCTCAGCATTGTTTCACCCAGAAATCTCAGACAAACCCCCCACACGTCCCTTCTCTCCCAAGACTACAGCTGCTTTCCCCCAAAACCCCAGCACACCTCACTAGACCCTTACTGCCTTCTTGCTCCCTCCTCCCCTTCAGATTTGGGGCTCTGCACCCTCTCTCCCCCATCCACACCACTGCCCCACACAATCCCTCCCTACAGAAAGGGCTTGACATGACCACTCTTCCTTTTCTTTCTTTGTAACTACACTGAGCAGAGGCAAGGCCCCAAACCATCGCTGAAATGCACACAGCAATAATTAAAAATAAGTCTTCTTTCACTTACAGAAAATCAGCCAAATCTGATTGTTTTCATTTTGTTCCCAAGCAATCTCACAAGCCCAGTTTCATCCCCAGAGCAAAAATATTTACAGTCCAGCAATGAGCTCTTTGCAGTAAGCATTTATCAGGCAAACTCTGCGAGACCCTTTACCTGCCCAAACATTCATCAGCGTGGTCATGATGTAATTAAAGTGACTCATGACAAACTGAATTAAGAACCCTCCCCTGACAGTTTTATGAAGAAAAAGGCAGGGTTAATTTATTGCAATTATTGCTACAGGTCTCCAGTTTCCAGGACCAGAAAATTATGTTGTGCAAGGGTAATCGCTCATTATTAAAAGAGGAAGACACAGGTTTTTATTTGCTGCCTGGGGCACCAGACCCATGTAGGTGAGGGGGAAGAAAGGGATCAGAAGAGCGGTTTTCAGACAGAGCTGGTGGAGGGTAAAGATCTGTCTGGGAGTTCAAAGCTGAGCTGTCAACACTGTTAAACACTTGCAGACTGCTGCATCAAGTCTGACTCCTTGTCCTAAACTCAAATAATCTGCTTAAATATGAAGATGCAAATCAACGTTTACTCCAGTGATAAAGAGGCTATCAGATGACTCTTCAACTCAGCAAGAAATAACCCAACTCCATGATTACAGTCCAAAAATAGACAAATTCAATGCAGAATAAAGAATGGGCTTTGTTTTGATTTTTGCAATCACTGCAAAAACCTTCAGGCATAGAAGCTGGCTCTACTTGAGATATCTGACCCAGAATGAGGGGTTTGTTCAACCCTGACTGAATGATAAGCCACAACTTAAGCACAAGGTAGGAGCTTGGTGAAAAAATTCTGTATCATGCAGGCAGGCAATTTAGATGAACAGGGATATTTTTCAGCCTTCATGCCTGCAACCCTGCGCAGTTAATGTTAGAGAGAAGAGCTGGGTGCAGAGATTTCAAAGGCTGCGCCTCTAAAACCAAGTATGTGAGTCCAAGAGGAGATGGGCAGATATGATTATCCATCACAGGTTAAAATTGCTTAAGCAAATTTTTACCCTGAGCACAACCACTCCCCATCCTACCAAAAGTCAGAAGAACCTGACATGGAAAGCTTGAAGTGCATCATCCCTTCAGCCTCATCACTCCCTGCTCCTGCATCCATCTGTGTCTGTGGGGTTGGGATGGGCTGTTCACAGAACCCCATGGGCATCTCCACCTCAGGACATGGACAGGACATTCGGAACAGGCTTCCCAGGGCAGCGGTGGAGTCACCATCCCTGGGGGGGATTTAAAAGACGTGCAGATGTGGCACTTGGGGACACGGTTCAGTGGTGACCTTGGCAGTTCTAGTGGAATAGTTGGGACTCTTACAGCTCTTTCCCAACCTAAACAATTCTGTGATTCTACAACTTCCAGGTCAGCCCTGGGCTCTCTTCTCTCCTGCTCAGACACTTCCATTTCAGAGCATGAGCCACTTCCCTCAGCCCGGGATGCTCTCTACGTAGTCTCAGTTTTTATTCCTGTTTTTGCTCTAATCTCCTGTGTGAGTCAAGGCAAGTGTCTCCTTCAGCATGCATCTCCTTTTCTCCAGCACTCCTCAGACATCTTATGGGAAGGATTCATTCCACAGAGCAGAAGGAGTAGAGGTTTTTAGTCAGTTCTGTGTATAATCTCCAGCCCTTGGAAGGAGCAACCTCTCCAGGGTGGGTCAAAGCCTTCTCCAGAATTTGGCAAAAGCTTTTTAATAAACATACATAAATGCTAGTTATAGATGCATGAAGTCCTGCTGTGCTTCATAACCTCATTAACCCTGATCTACTCTGTCTGAGAGACACTCACTGGCAGGTTCTTTCATGTGCCACCCAGCAAAACTCACAACAGCACCTGTTTAGCAAAATATCACCCAGATCTCTCCTTTCTAAACCCAAATAAAAAGGCTTCAAGGCCTGAAGGTGAGGCAGAGTGAGAGCTGCAGCCTTCCCTCCCTGTCAGCTCATTCCTCTCTGACACATCACCAGCCTGGCTCCTCTACCATGTTTTATCTACAGACTTTATCAGGAAATTACTTTTACAAGGTCTATAAAAATAATGTCAGAGTACTCATTTATCACAGCATCAGTGGTTTATTTTTGCTTCATTTCATCACAACGAATTTTGAAGGGACTGTATGTTTCCAAAATGGTTTTTTAATGGACTGTGTTCCCTGCTGGAATTCTGGCAGAGCAGACACAGCATGGCACAGGGATGAGACCAGCCCAAAGGACCCAACATCACCCACACATGCAACAGTACTGCACACAAATCTCCTCATCCATCAGCAAAGCCCAAGTGCTGAGGAGCACAGGACACCCTGAAAGGTGATAAATCTGGCATTAAACCTATTTTACATATCAGCTGCCTTTCCAATTATTGGTACTTAGGTCCAGAGCTTTTTCTTAATGAAAGAGTCAAGGCTGGCTGGTTTACAATACGGTGATGTATAAACAAGCCCAGGATGGCAAATAAAAATCAACAAGTCATTATCTGTGAGCCTCTCAATGGCTTTAAAGTGCTCATACATTGACACTATAAAAATGCAACTGTTCCAGCTGTTAACAGCCCCCTGGGATGTTCAGCAGTGGAAAATAAAGGGGATAAAAAACCCAAATCCTGTGGCTCCAGGAACACAGATTTTTTTTTTTTTTTCTCCCAGGCTTCACTGCAGGAGAAAGTATTTAAGGCAAATTGCTTAGACATCTTATTTAGAGCATTTAAATACACACACATGACTTTTTGAGTGAATTGAGCACTGAAATGCTCACACACCAGGTGTGGGGAGAGGGAGACACACAGACACCTGATCAACCACTGGCACGGCCTCGGGACAGCCATCAAAATCCTTATCCCGGCAGAAATTTAAGCATCGCAGGCCAGTTCTTCTCATTCCCAAAGCAATGTCTAGGGTTGACCAATTGAATCTCATTTTAGAGGCTTCTATCTCTCTCCCACAAATAAAAATAGATCCAGTGGTGACTAGATCAGCCTGGATATGTCCAGTCTGGAAATCCAAGGATCTGGTGTCCAAGGAAATAGGAAAACCACTGAGCTGCTACAAGAAGTGAAGAAACTAAAGGCTGGGTGGCCAAATTTCTAACATGCTGAGGGAGACGCAGAGAAAATCTGCTGTAAATAGGGATCTCACATTCTGGCACCAGAAAGTATATTAGGTCTACCCATAATGTACTTTTTCACCATATGACACAGTCTCCTCCTGTTAAGGCTGGATATGGGAAGTTAAAGCACCTAATTCCATCAGAAATCACCAGAATGTAACATCTATTTTTCCGTATCTACCGCAGAATGCCCAAATTTAGCACAGCAAATCCTCACACCTTCAGGTGCTCATCCCAAAGTATTACAAACATCCAGTCATTCCCATGAGCACAAGGACAACATGTGACCAGCTCTCCTCTGGCTGCTCCAGCCTTTGTGAAGGCCCCTCACCTGAAACCCTCAAAAAAACAGTGAAGGAAACAAGGGGGAAGGTCAAAACAAAGGAGAAACGCTGTAATTTCTGAATGTTCATTTCTTCCCTCTTAACCACAAAACTTCAACAGAATAAAAGATGGTGGGGAAGCTGGGAGAACACAAATGATGCCTTCGGAAAGGTTTTCCATGGCTTTTTAATTTTGAATAGCTGATACATATATTGTCAAAGAGATCCAGAAGAAGAAAAGCTCCTGTTTCCCATCAATCACAGGACACAGTCGAATCTGTAAGACTCAAAAAAGGCCTTGGAGCTGTGCAACCATTCCCAGTTCCTCTCTGGTTCCCAGCTCTACCTGTGAGGAGCTGTGGCAGTGACAAGGACTCAAGGGGTGAAGCAGAGCTCACCTGAATCAAACTGCTCCCCGTCACCGTTGGCCGGGATGGGATCCTTCTCTGGGGAGAGGTGCTGGGTCTCTCTCATGCTGGCAAGGAAGGATGCCCTCGTCTCCATGGCTCAGAGGAAGAGGCTCTGCCTTCCTAATTCATGCTGCAGCAAGGAGGACAAGCTAAAGGAAAAACAAAAAAAAGCAGTGAGTGATTTGTTCTACCTACACCAACCCATTCCCTCAGCCTTTCCCAACAGTTTTCACGTCATCCCATCTTGATACACTTGGAATCAAAGACCTCAGAGGTCCATGACTCTCTGATGCTAACCCTTCCACCCTGATCTTGTCTCCAAGCTGAAGCTGGAAGGGGATGAAAGCCACAATAAAGGACTTTAGTGGCAATATCGTAACAGCAATAGCAACAATAACGACAACAGAGGAGATAACAAGGTAATAAACAGCATCCACAGGCTTCATATCTCAAAGTTCCCTCCAGCCCCCAATGCCACTAACACAGAGAGAAGACCAGCCCACAAGGCAGCACGAGGCATGCTAAAAAAACAAATGAAAAAAAAAAAAAAAGGCAGGAAATGTCAACCCCACCATCCTCCAGCAAGTCCAGCCCTTCATTTCCAGCTTTTTGATGGCTAACACTGTGTGAGATGTATCTCACTCCATAAATATTCAAACTTCCAAACGGGGAAATTTGTGATAATAAAACAGAGGGAACACTGAAGCGAAAATACTTGTGAGAGAACAACTGGAGTAACTCTAGAAAATAAAATTGAGCATGCAAAATGCAGATAACCTCATGAAACAGTGCTGGCTGCAACTGTTTATTGAATGAGGACCGACCTAAGGTAACTGCACCAGTTTTAACATGCAGGGTAGCAAATACTAACTCATTTTAAATTGGGTTATGTTGGCAGAGGAGATTCTTCTAGAACGAATGACCACACTAAATTCAAAGTGGAATAAAAACACACAGAAATGAAACATGATATGAGAAAGGGCATCCAGGCTGGCCAGATCTTGCCTCAGATGCCAGACTAAATGAGAATTGTATTTCCAGCCACCAGACAAGCAATACCCCGAGACACACCTTAGGAGTAGATTAAAAAGAACTCCAAAGTGAGCTTTTCAGTAAAACTCTGAGATGCTGATGAATTATGAGGTGTCAAAGGACGACCGAAAAACAGAAACCAAGAGCCGGGGTTATGGGCACAGAGGGAACCAGCTATTCACACAAGATATGCTAAAGCAAAGGCAGGCAGTAGGGAAGGTGTGTGTCCAGAATATCTGATGGGGAGGACTGGTCCTGCTTATTAGAGGAGCCTCCAAATCCTGCACGACAGAGAGGACTGTGCTGGCAGTGCCAGTGCCAAATGCTCTGCAAGGAGTGTGACTAAAAGGAGGGAAGAAGTTTACTGCCAGGGACCAGGCAAAGCAGGACGTAATAAGATTGTAAAAATATATGGGATTTTTTCAACTTTTACTACGCTGGAGGCATATTCTAGAAGACTAGATATGACGGTTGTAAAATAGAAAGGAGGAGAGTGTTCTGCTGTGGATTTCTCACTCCCAGTTTTTTAAGGCCGCTCCAATGGCAATTTAAAAGAAGAAATGAGTATGTGTGAGCACTTACAGCAGAACTGAAAGAGAGGAGGAGCATGCCAAGTCCATCCATTAGCTGGACCATGGTGGGATTGTCTGCTGAAGCAATCACAGCTGCAATTACAACCCGCAAAAACTACGGGTGTTTCACAAAAAAAATCACTGGTAGAAGCAAGGCCCAACTGAAGGTTGTTTGGGCCAAGTTAGAAATTTGTGTTCCCCATCCCAACAGAATCTGCTAACGAATGAAAAAAACCAAAATTCTAAAAATGAAGACTATAAACCAGCTCAGATCAATATGGCTGTGGGTCTCCTCACAAAGTGCTCAGTAGACTTTAAGTACTCCACAAATACGACCCTTTTCCACTGCCACTACAGCGCTTTATCTTTATTCTCTGTTGACATGAGACTTGCTAATGAATTAAGTGTATTATAGACTCCAAGTATTCTGAGTGCAGCTAACCTCAGAACATACACATCACTCACCCCCAGTGTATATTAAGTTTCAATTAACCATGAAACTAGAAGTAATCAGTTTACTGAAAGTCAAAAAAAACCCACTTCTCCTTTGGTAGAGAACACTTCCGTAAATATCATTAATAATAAATTAGTTAAGTATCAGGATTTTACATCAGGTTTGTTAAATGTGACAGGAGGGGAGATGCCAGCTGAAGGTAAACCTTGAGGTGGATGGGGCTGTTTTCATTTTTGCCTGGGACCAGACAATAATGGAAGGTGACCTGGGTCTACCAAAAAAAATATGAAGAATGGGGAGAAACAGAGATATCAATTTAAACACAACAAATTCATCATCTTAAAGAGAGTTCAGGGATATCTATATAAATACCAAGAAGAAACATAATCCTCTTGGTATTGTACTTAAATCCTGTGATGCTTCTATGATGCTGATAAAATGAAGTTATGACCTGATAAAAAGCTGAAGGTGCTCCATCAGACAACAACAGTATTTGTTTTTTCATACACAGCCAAGCCCCAAATCTGCCACCACACTTATGAGGGGCTCATTCCCCAATCAAGGAATTTCCCATTCGAAATGGAAAATGGATGGGCAAAGCAGCAGCAACCTGCCCAATGACTGGGACCCATCCTCAGTGGCCCCATCTGGGGCTGGGTTTGAGCCCACTTCAATCAAAAGGGGGAAATGTAGAATCTCTGAGGCACATTCAGCAACACCATCGACATTCTTGGGTTTTTTAACTATTTGAATGTATTTTTGGCTTAAGCTATGGACAGCTCACTGGTTTTGAAATGTCATGTTGAGAGTCTCCACATCCCAATAAACTGGATCTACCAGAAGCCATAGCTTGGCTTCTTATTTTGGGAATAAACTGGTTTACAAGTTAGGGTAGGAGAGCACTTCAGTATTTTCCCAACACCATGTGAGAACAAGACAAACAACAGCTTCAAAACAGCTCTGAGCTTTAGTGTTGATATAACTAACTAGCAAAGAAAGCTGACACAGGGTATTAATTTTTCATTTCTTATTAATTGCTGCTAATTAACACTTCAAACAGAGTCCCCAGCCATACTGTTAACAGTAGCACACTGGCTGGTCTGCAATCATCAACATCACACAAGCAGCACACACCACTGTATTCCAATTCCTCTGTCAGTGTGAAATCCACTGGAAACCAGAGTATCCACTGGAAACCAAAGCAAGGATCACAAGCCACACTGCCAGCCTGGGAACAAGATGATGGGAAACAGCACCCAAAGAGGCTCAAGGTGACATTACACCAGGCAGGAGCACAAAGGAAAATCCTATGAAGTGCATTTGAAAGAGCAGGGAGGGGGGAAATTCCCTGGTTTCAGATCCCTTGCTCATTGTTTCTGCACAGTGGTGGTTCAGACTGATCCGATTCTTCCCCCCACGCAGCTCCCATTCCCTTGGTATTTAATTCAGATCCAGGCTCTTAATTCACAGGCAGGAAAAGCCAGGCAATATAATAATGAATCTCTTTTATTTCCTTCTTCTCACAGCTGTCAGTCTCAGCCCTGCCTTTATCTCCAACGTGCTGCCTTGTCATCTGTATCAATATTGGCTCTTTGTGCAAGCACCGGCATTGGCTTCTTC
The DNA here is from genome assembly GCA_013397935.1 of Dasyornis broadbenti. Classification (NCBI taxonomy): domain Eukaryota; kingdom Metazoa; phylum Chordata; class Aves; order Passeriformes; family Dasyornithidae; genus Dasyornis; species Dasyornis broadbenti. The sequence goes on along the minus strand of VZRN01003168.1, from coordinate 291,179 downwards.
GCACCATTTTACATTTCTCATCTCCTCTCGACTCCATCCTGAGTTTTCTTCCTTTGGAGTAATCCCCTGTAGGGAGAGGTCCCTTACCCACACACTCATACAGCACCCTAGGGCTCTTCCTTAACGTTACTCCTGGAAAACTTACTTTCTCCCTCTAATGCACACTTGGTTAATTGAGATTGACATACAAAAGATAAAAAAGATGCTGCCTCCTTGAAACCTCCTGCCTGAATAGTGAATCAGGTGTGCCAATGTAATGCTGAGTCCTGAAAAGTGGAGAAATAAATTCCACTGCTTTCCCAGTGATCCGGGATTGATTTTGGCCCCTCCAAAATCCGGCACCAGAACTTGACTGGAGGTGGTCCCGGCTCTCAGCAAGGTGACACTGGAGAGTGGCAGCAGGGCTGCAGTGCCAGAGAATCACAGAACATGCTGAGCTGGAAAGGACCCACCAGAACCATCAAAGTCCAATTCCTGACCCTACACATGACAACCCCAACAATCCCACCATGTACCTGAGAGTGCTGTACAAACATTTCTTGAATTCTGTCAGGCTTCGTGCTGCGGCCAGTTCCCTGGGCAGCCTGTTCCAGTGCCCAACCACCCTCTTGGTGAAGAACCTTTCCCAAATATCCAGCCTAAACCAAACCAAGAAATATCACGCCCAAAGGATGATTTAACTGGTCCAAGTCAGGCACCTGAAGTGCAGATGAGATGAACCAGCTCCAGGGAGTTCTTGTTCTTGCACAGCACCTGCTAAGATTTGAAATATCCAAATTTCCCAGCAAACAAGCGGAATCACAGAGTGGTTTGGGTGGGAAGGGGTCATAAAGACCATCTAGTTCCAACTCCCCTGCCATGGGCAGGGTCACCTTCCACTAAACCAGGTCAAGGGAGATGCTCAGATGCCATGTGGTACTGGTCCTGTTCATGGAGCACAATGAAGGGGGCCTTATCCCTGTGGGATATGATCTAGGATGCACTGCTAGTGGCAGCCTGCCACAACATTTACATCCCTGAGCATCTGCACAATGCAATGCAGGCTCATTCAAAAGGGCTATTGAACACATCAAGTAACAGTTTTACCTCCTAGAAAAAGGGCCTGTCTCTCCTCTCAGACAAAGTACCAGTTGGAAACCTTTTAAGAACCTTTTATTCCAAATTCCTGCGAGCGTTTTTTATTACTTATTTGAGAGCTTCCCTCACCAAATGTTTTCACTTACATCAAGTGACAATTTCTCTTTCATATTGAAGACCCCACAGGATTTTAATAAGGGAAATTTACTGCTTTGAACAGCTCTGTGTTGTACTCTGGGGTGGAAGAAACAAATCCCATGTACTCTGGAGGACTTGGAATGTTCACAATATTCAAATACATAAAAAACAGCTGAATGGGGAAAGCACAGAATTTGTTTTCCATGATCTTGGTGGATTGAAGAAGGCAGTTTAAACTGCAGGGAGGGGACATCTGATTTGGGCATGAGAAGAAATCACTAATAATGAATCTGGTGAAGAAGTGGGATAGACTGTGGGAAGGGCACAGAGCTTTGCTTTTCGGAGGAGTCACGATGCTGATCTTTCCAGAAACAGATCTTGGTAGAGTTAATCCTGCCCTGAGGTAAGGGATTGTCTATCCAAGGCCCTTTCCAGCCCTCGTGCTAGAGACACTCAACAGAGCTCATCTCTCTGCTCTTGAAGTCAGTATTTGTGCAGCAGCAGAAAATAAATGAGCAAGCCTGGAGGGAAAACATGCAAAAACAGGAAACTAGGGAAGCACCAGAGCAGGAATGGTCTGGATTGTCCATCTCAAAGTCAAAGAAGGACAGGAACCAAACTTCTCTAAAAGCACATGGCGGAGAAGGGATTATGCAAGGTGGTGGCAGACCCTGTAACTCCGCTGGTCCTTGCTCTCCTCTTTTCTTGCACTGGTGCCAGAAGCTTCACACTTTTGATGCCAACAGAGACAAACCTGTTTCACAAAGCAATTTTCTCATTCTCCCTACCTGACACACTCCAGAGTCCGGGACACACACAGAGATAACTGGTAGTAAGATAAGATAACAGAAAGCAAAATAAACCTAATTAGAGACTCTTAACGTGTTTACAGCAAAAAGTCCTGCAGTATTAAGAAGAGAGAGACAGATGACCCATGTTAAGTACCCAACATATACCAGCTACTTGGAAATGTGGGATATTTAAGATTGGACATCTTCTAAAGCTCTCAGCGGAACCATGGCCATGAAAAAGATTGGGGCCATGTCGTTGATGCCCTTTATAAAAGGAGAAAGTGCAAGGAAGAAGCATAGCAACAATCATGTGCAATACTCTGTCTTCTCCCACCTCTGTATTTGAAACTCAGCTGAAACCAGGAAGCCTTTGAGACGGGAACTTGAAGACACAGAGCTGCTTTATCATCCTGAGACATCTCATCTTGTTAGGTAAAATCACACAACAGAGTGGTTTGGGCTGAAAGGGACCTCAAAGATCATCGAGTTCCAACCCCCATCATCTGATGCTTATCACCTCTAAACACCAACCACATGGACCAAATTAATCAGTGAGACCCCCTGAGTGGGACCAATCAGCCCAGTGACAGAAGTCACCCAGTAGGAAACACAAAACACTGTTTCCATGGTCTTAATTCAGAGCCCAATTCAGAAGTCCCTCATCAACCAAACTCCCATTGTCCAGGGCAATCAGTTCTGCCTTCTATGCCTTTGCAGCACTCAGAGCCACTTTCAAAAAAAAAAACCAAAATGCAAACCAGAATCCAGGAAACATCTGCCATCTGATTCCAACACTTTTTAGGAAAAATGACATTTTAGATCTTGGCGCTGCTTGGTTCAGTTAAACAGCACAGCTGATCAGGACTTGGGCTTGGTCCTACATGCACTTACATCCCTGTCAGCGCTTCACATCCAGAAGCAGCTTCACTGACTGGCAGGATCTGCCAAAAAAACAAAAGTTAAAAAAAAGATCCAGCCCTTACAGCCATCTCCAGCCACCCTGTGGTACTACAGGAGGAAGAGGAGAACCCTTCCATTCGCCAAGCACGTGTGAGGGCAGCAGCAGACCCCTGCCAAGGTCTACCCAGAACCAAACTGCACAAGACATTTTAACTCAGAGTCCTACAAGTCACATTTACAGGGCTAATTCCGCCCAATTTCTCCCAGAAAAAACAAGTGCTATTCCCTTTCATGTGAACATGAGAACTGCTGCAAAACATCCAGGTTTAATACCGCACCACCATCCCAACAAAGCAGCCTGGAGTCTGATCTTACACTTGCACCAAGCTCCCATGCTCAAAACACCTTCCAAGAACCAGCTAATTTTTGCTTTTTCCTGAACTTTCTTTAAAGCTGTATTTTAACACACCTAGGCAAGCTATTGCTTTCTGCCCAAAAGTCACCACAAGGGACTTACAACCCTTTAGACTCTAAGAATCCTCCGCTTGTGGTTGTCCTGCCTGATCTCCTACACTGCAGGAGCAAGCATAATGTCACCTCCTGGATTTTAGAGGGGATTCCACTTCCTTGCCGAGCAAGAAAATGCATGACTTTCTAAGAACTTACATTCCAATTGGGTCTCCGAACTTCACCCAGGAATAGAGGGCTCCTCTGCACAAGCCACAAGTGATGCTAAGAGTATTAGTCATGAAAGCAGGAACTGGGAGTAAAAATAGCAAAGATTCTGCACATACCTTTTTTTAAACCTCAAACCTACTCAGAATTGATCTGTGGGTCAGCTGTCAAGAACTGCTTGGTTTTGGGTTTTTTTCCTTTCTTTTTATTACGATTTAATTTTAGAGCAACACTTCTGATTCATAAAAATGGGAGTAACTGTTAACACATTTTCCAAATCGGCCTTCACAAGAATGCTTTGTTGAGGTCTTACAAAAGGCCAATCTCAAAATAAACTTTTTCAGGAGTTTTTTAAATGTCAGTGATGAAGTCTTCGCTCTTATTTCTGTGTTTCCTTATTTTGCAACTCAAACGTTTTTAACCACTGTAGGAGTCATACCCCAAGACACAGAAAATAGAGGAAAGAGAGATCTTTTGGCAAAAAAAACCCCCATAGGATGGATTTGACAGGTTTCATCAGGGTCTGTCACGCAAAGATCAACAGTTTCAAACGATGAGTTTTAAATATTGACAAGGTACCATCAGCTAATTTAATCCTAAAAAAAACCCTGCTCCCAGGAGCCAGATGTTACAATGATAGAACAAACTCCTATTTACAGGTGGCATCACTTTTATCAACAGCATTTCATTTTCAGCACTGACGACCCTGTTGCACTAGCTGATATACTCTGCATCAATATTCATAATAACAATTGATTCTTTTCACCACATTGATTCTTTTCAGTGAGCCCTCAGAAACACACCTCTGGCTCCTCTGCTCAAAGTGTTGGCTACTTGTCACAAGTTTTGAAGTTCTCCACAACTCGTTTGTCACTTGGGCAGAGCCAAGAGCCAGCCACCTCCTCCAAACATCCCCATCCTTGTAAATCTCCCCAGACGCTCTCCATGCCTCTGCTTACTCACCACCAACACAAATTTAACCACAAGAAATCTCTGAAGAGTCACAGAAACACAGAATGGTTTGGGATGGAAGGGATCTTAAAGATCATCTCATTCCAACCCCCTGCCATGGGCAGGGGCACTTTCCATGATCCCAGGTTGCTCAGAGCTCCATCCAACCTTGGACACTTCCAGGGATCCAGGGGCTGCCATAGCTTCTCTGGGCACCCTGTTTCAGGGCCTCACCACCCTCACAGCCAAGAATTTCTTCCCAATATCTGCTGCAGAAACAAGATGGCACCATCTCTACCATGTCCTGTCCTAACAACACATCCCCTCACTGATGCTCATATCAGACCACCATTCCATGGCTCTGAAAGGCCAGAAATAGTGACCCAAAATACATATGTCCTATTTCATGGGCCACCAGCTCAGCACAACACAAGCCAGGAGTGGAGGAAAAGCCTCCCCAGTCTGAAGTGTTGACAGTTGTGGTGTTAACCCTTTCTAGTAACACTTCCTTGAAGTTTTAATAAATGCTTCATTAAAACATCAATTGTCTGTCCAGCCAGTCAATTATCACTCACAGTCACAGCTATATAACTATATACTGTCTTCTGCAGATGTTCTTACATCTGTGCAAAACACACTCTCCACCTCTGCCACACATAACATCTGTTGAATATTTGCAAATGTTTTCTCAATATAGAAATGAAATTACACTGTCTTGCTTACAATGTACTTACTGTCCCACTACCCTGTCCACCCCTTAAAGTCATCAAAAAGGTATTTCCTTGCTGTTTACAAGGTACGAGTTTCTCGATAGCTCTTTGCTGCATTTATTTAAATGGCTTCTAGATTTTCACTTAGTAACAGATTACACCAAGCCTCCATCTTATCGCAGGAGTTATTAGGACCTAATCCTTTATAAGCACTGAAGTTATTAGACTTGTGAGGATATTTTCTTCCCTTTCATAAATAATCTGTTGGAGAGCGGGAAAAAAAAAAGAAGAGGAAAAAAAGCCACTTGCATCCCTGCTCACCCAGGCAACAGTGCCAACCCCAGAGAAAGAACCTGCCTCACCTGCTCTTACTTTGCCACCAGCAAAGGGAATTAAATTTGTTTTCACCTGAAGGCTTCTAGGGAGGGAAAACAAATTTCACTAAATCCTGGCCAGCATCCTTCTTTGCCACTGCAGGAAGAAACTCCTTGGAGAAGGTTTGCCCCATGTTCAGAGGGAGCTCCAATGACCTTCTCAAATCCCCTCCATCTCCATGTCCCCATCACACAAGCAGGTGAAGCTGTTTCTCTGCTCAGACACCAGCTCACTGTGCTACACCACTTTCTTCCACAGAGCACCAGGGGCACAAACTGATTTTAGAAGCTGTCCTGTCCAAGAGACAGCAAAGTTGGAGATGGAAAAATGCATGGGGGGCACAGGGGGAGATACCTTCCCCTTTTGCAATGGTTCCATCCCTTCTCTCCCCAAAGAAAACCACACTGACCGACACCACTCCACTGCAGCTCTTGGATTTTGCCACCCAAAGTCCCTCCACAGTTTGACAACTGCCTTCCAAGACTCTCTGCTTATAATTAATGTAATTTTCTGCTATTTTGATAAGAAATTTCATCCCCATCTTCTTCTCTGCCCCCCTCCCCACCACCATATCCTTCAATGTGAGTTTGCTGGATCCCTGAGCCAGCTTGGTCCCGGCAGGGGCTGGAGAAAGGAGGGGAAAATGGGTGGGCAGATGGATCAGAGCCCTTTTGGAATGGGAGAGCTCACCCTGCATGACAAGGCTTGCAAACAGTATCGCCAACCAGTCCTGCTAAATAAAATCACGGTGAGGTTCTGGAAAGCATCTCCAAGAGACACGGGGAAATGAGCAGCAGATCAGCTCTTAAGCCACTCCTGGATTGTCCCTGGCTCCTCCATCCATACCCAAGCACTGACAGCCTGCGATGCTGGAGCATCCCATTTGCCTCCCACACTTCAAAACACAGATGCTCCAAAGTTAACATCTCACAACCACGGTGAAACAACACCAGAACAGCAGCAACAAAGTGCTCCTTGCACGGAAACAGGGAAGTTTTCCCTGTCTCTGAGGCAGCCTCACTCCTCCACTCCCCTGGAAAACACATTTGGAAAAGGCAGCCGGGAAGGGCACAAACAACTCCCTGAGAACTCTCTGCAAACTCCTTCTCCTGCTTTGCAAAAGCTGCGATTCGCCTCCGTGGCTGTGGGGTTTTTAGGGTCTCTCTGCAAAAGAGCTGCAGGTTGCACTGCCCAAGTTGCTTGTTTGCCACCCAAATTTCTGTGTGGCACAATTCAAGTGAGTTTTTGCTAAACAAAAACATGCAAAAAGCAAAAAAAAAAAACCACCCCAGACATGCCCAGCTGACTGCGCCCAGGAAGGTTTGACAGCTCCAACAGGACATCTCATCCCACGACACGTCTACCGCTAATGCAAAATAAATCAGCGCTCTGTCTCCCGGCGCATTTTATTATTTTATTTTTTCTTCCTCATGGCATGCCTGCAATTTTGGCATTCAAAGGCAAATCGGCCGGGCTCCCAACTCCGCACGTCCCTTCCCAGCACACACAAATGCCCCGGTACTTTTCCCACCGCGGAGTCCTGCGGGGGGAGGACCCCGAATTCGGATCCCATCCTCATCCCTCCGCACTGAATCCACCAGCGCACCCCTGCGAGCAACAAAAGAGAGTTGAACCAAACGCGTGGCACCCCGCCTTCCCTCTTTTTCTCCTCTCAAAATGTTATTTTCAGTTTTTAAAGACACCTTAACCCGCCATGTTGAACAAGCTTTATAAATATTCATTTACCGCAGTTCGGGAGCGCTACGGGAAAATATGTCTAGATCAGGGCTGCACATTTTGGCACAGCTGATTGCTTTCTTCTCTTTTCTCTTTTTTTTTTTCTCCTTCCCTCTCGCCTTTCGCAGCAGCTTTTTCTCCCCTCCTTTTCCCCCGCAGATTCTGAAGAAACCCACCCGCACCCCCAAAATAACTCTTTCCGAGAGACGTACAACAGCCTCGTAAATTTGAAAGGAGGTCGCACGAGCATTTTGGCAGGAAAGCAGAAAAGCGACAGGT
>VZRN01003168.1:101252-282737 GCA_013397935.1 Dasyornis broadbenti | reverse complement strand
AAGCATAAAAATAATCGCGCGCGCATCCCGACCCACACCGCCCCGGCTGCGCCGCCCTGCGCGCCCGCGGTGCCTCCGCGCCTCCGCCGGGGATTTGGGCTCAGCGGGAGAGGGGAGGGATGGAATCCACACGTGGAAGCGATGCCGCGGTTCGGCCGCGCTCCGCGGCGCGGGGCAGCGCGCAGCGGGACCGCGGGCTGGCCGCCAGCGCGTTAAATGCCATAAAATACCATAAAGCCTTCAACACCGGAGCGCTGCCTCCCAGCTTCCCCTCCCCACCGCTCCCCGCAACCTTTTAGTTCGCTTTTCCTCCTCATTTCGTGTCGCCAAGAAACTTCCAGGGAGGGAGATGGGGAAACAAGACGGGGAAAAGAGGGAAAGCAAAAAATGCGGCGCATCCCTCTGCCCGCCCGTTCCCTCCGCTTCGCCGGGCTCCGGCATTACCTGTTTATTCTCTGTTGCAGGAAACAAATAAAATATATCAAGAAAAGCCGGCGAAGGCACAAGGCAAGATGTAAAATCAACTGGTGGCCACCCTCCGCCCTCTCGGCGCGCAGGGACACGCACAACTTTCCCTCCTTTGCTCCTCAGGTTATTGGATGTTTTTTTTTCCTTTCGGGTTATTTGATGGTTTTTCCTTTCATTGGCGGTTGCGGGGGATTCACGGCGGAATCGCGCTACACGCCAGTGTGCGCGGCTGTGCTGGTGCGGGGGTGTTTGCACGTACAGACACACTGCGGGATTTTTCAGATTGGATATATATTCTTCTCTCCCCTCTCGAGAAAATCAGCCCCGCTGCAGGGCTGGAAAATCATGCCAGGCATCACTGCCCGTGCCTCCCGCCCCGGCTGGTCCTGCTCTAGGGGGGGCCAGAAAAATCCCCAGGGCTGGGTGGGATGGGGAAAATCCCCCTTCTGGAGCCGCGATTTCTCGGGATGCTCCGACCGCCGGCAGATCCCGAGCTTCCCCTACCCTGGTTTGCTCAGCAGCGGGGCTAGGGGTGAATTTTGCAGGGTTTTCGCCCCCGTTCTTTCAGCCCTGCTCAGGGACTGCATAAAGCATCTCGATGGGGAATTTAGGAGCCCCAGGTCCCCTCTCCCTGCGGGCAGGCGGGGGCCGCACCCCGGGTACGATTGAGGATTCACGTGGATGCTTTCGGAGCATCCTCCGGGGTGGGGGTTGGTGCAGGGCACACACATTCAACAGGTCTGGAGGAGAGCGGAGGGAAGGGGCAGCCTTGTTTCGAGGCAGCAACCAGTCCTGGGCTTTGTCCTTTCCAGCCCGGAATTAACCCCAAACTCTGCTGTGTCCATCCCCACGCCCGGGCTGCCAAATTTACGTCACCCCTCAGGCTCAGATGCAAGTGCTGTCTCCACTTGCCTTTCTCTGGTCACTTCCGAGCCAAGGTTTGAAGTTTCCAGGTGGATTTTGTGAGCATCCCTTCTTCCAGGAGCAGGGAGTGCTGCAGGGAGGGTGATCTCACCCCTGGGGCAGCACTGATTTCCCACGGGTGACCCCAGCTCTTTTCTGCCCCATTACAAGCACCCAGCACCCTTTTCACTGGTTCTCGCTGGGGATTCATCACTGAACCTCCCCAATCCCTTTCTTTCCACTCTCTCCAATCCCTTTCTTTTCTTCTCACAGACACCCTTGCACACCACATGGATTTTGTGCAAGAAGACAAGTGAGGAGTGGAATAAAGCTGAAGAAAGATTTGGATTCTGGGATACATTTGAGGAGAGAGTGAAGACTGGGAAAAAAGAGCAAATATTGCAGAGTGTTTCTTCACCACAACCCATGTTCTTGCCATTCACACTCTGTCTCTGAGAGGCCATGGGCATGGGCTCAGCCTCTCCTGTTCCAGCAGATTTCCTGGAAAACATACAAATCAAGTCGTTCCTATTTTCAGGCTTTGGGCTGGATGGGATTTCAAAACAGCAAGGGAACACTGTCAGAAGTTCAAAATAAGACCAAAAACCCAACCAGATGCCAGGAGAGCACTGAAATCCTGTTTCTCCAGATGATTGTGGAAGTGGGTGACATTTTCAGCATGGTGACATTTCCAAATTTCAACCTATTTTTGAAAGGACGATGCTCTGCAAACACCATATCTGTGTTCTCTCTCCTTTTAATCTGCTCTGAGTTAGTTTACTCTGAGATTCCTCTGGCTGCAGCCTATTTTCATCTAAAGCTGGTGGGATCATCCAGTTTAGGGACACAGCCACAGTGGCTCTCACTGCACTTCAGGTGTTTCTCCACCTCCTTTCCTTTAACACCAGATGCCTTTGTGCTTTATTTCCATTCATGCTTAAGTGGTCTTCTCGGAAGTTTTAGTTCCACTGCCTTCTCTGGAACTTCTTCTTCCCTCTTGACCTTGGTTTTCTCTGTCCTGGCCTCTCTCAGTTTTATTTAGAGACTATTTCTGAAGCACTGAAGGACTGACAGTGCAATTGGCCCTGTATGGAGAGATGTGGCAGGAAGCATTCTGCTTGTCCAATGAGTTTGTGATCTAAATTAGGTCTGTGGATGGTATCCAAAGAGATAGTTTGGAAAAAAAAAAAATTAGTAATTAAAGCTGAGGAACAAAATTCCTTTGGAACTTTTCTAAGTGGCTGCTACAACAAAGCTTTCAGATAACAATGAAAAGGTGCAGATTTGTATCAGGTCTGATCTGGAGATGACTGTAATAGCTTCTGTTGGCAGCAAAGACTTTGCATCTTGCTCATAGCTGAGAGTACAAATTGGTTTAGTGGACATGAACTGCAGTAATAGCTGAGAGATTTCATTTCAATACTACCTTTGAGAGTGTCATTGGGACAAAAAAAAAAGTGCTTTGAGAAATACTGAATTGTGCCAGTGTAGTATCCCAACATGTAAAATGGATTTAAGCCCTGGCAGAAAAACCACACTGAGATCAGCTCCAGTTTCAGACTCAGTGACGCTCAGGGATGTATCTCCCACTGATCTAAAGCAACTACATTAATCTCTGCTGTCCATGCTCCTTAGTGCCACATCTGTTGGCAATCACACGACACCTGAACTTGTATTTCAAGTTGGGAACAGAGGTTTCACATCTGAATTTTGGTGTTGTTTTCAACTAAAGCACTTTTATGCAAATAGAACTGACAAAAAAAGGAGATTTACCTGTGCACCACATACCCAAACTGTGATGAACATCCATCTGCCCTTGCCACTGATGACCACTCCCAAAGGATATAACTGTTCATATCCCAAATTTTCCACAACAGAACACAAGAAACATGTCCAACCCAGGGAAATTCGGACTGTCCCATTACTCTAGATCAGATATCAGCAGTTCCTGATCTGCAGGATAAGATTATTAAAACACAAAAATTTTCCCATTTTCCAGGCTGTTGCCTTCAGCAGGTTTGGGTTTTTGGAGGATAGATGAAGATGTAAAAAGATCCCCTACACAAGGAGGCACAAGCACACACACAGACAGAGATGTTCTGGCATTAATAGCCCTAATTTCTCTCTTTCCTCCTGTCTTGGGAAGATAAATGCCCTGGGGGACATTGTGGGATTTGTAAGTGGTTGTGCATTTGGTTATCCATTTCTGGTCCAAATTTAAGCTGCTGCCTGAAGGACTCAGAGCATCCCACAGGCTTAACATGGTGCTGAGATGGCATTTGTGTTCATAAATGGCATTAGCCTTGCAGACAGTGCAAATGGGGGGATCTGAGCCAACCTTTCCACAGGTCAAATGGCAAAGCTCAGGCTCGGGAGCTTCATCCATGATAAACACAATGAGATTGGGCAGAAGTTAAAAGGTTTCCTTTTAATCCAAAGGATGTGGTTATCTCCACTGTCAGAGGTATTTGTCCGCTTTTGGGATGCTGACATCGAGCTGCCCTGCACTGACAAAAGGAAAGGCTGTGCACCTGATCCCGGTGTTACTTGGGGATGGTTAGCGGTGTCCAGCCTGACTGAGCTGAAGGATGGAGAGTGTCTAACAAGAGCTTGGTGACAGAGAGGAGACCAACATGGCGTCACCTGGGGCCACCTCCACAGCCACGTGCAGCTCCTATTAATTCCTCCGCCATACACATCTCCTGGGACTGCTCCTGGGATCACAGTGAAGCTGCTCTGCATTTCACCTCTCCTCTCAACAAACTGTGGCCTCCAGCTTCTAAGTTTCACAGTTTTCACACCACCTTATTCACAGTCTTTACAGGAGGTAAAGACACCGTCAGGTCCTTATTTCATTACAGTCCCTGGGCCAGGGCTTTCACTGACAGCTTTGTCTTCTTTTTATCCATCAGCCCTAACTCAGAGACAAGTTGGTCCCGGGGAGGTGGCATTAGGATGCTGAAAGACTTGTTTCACAGTGCCATCTCCTGGAGATCTCTTTTAGGCTGAATTTCTCAGAGACCTTTTTTTATCCGATGTCTCTGAGCTTTGAAGGCAAGTGTTTAAGGCATGATCTAAAGAAGAGATTAGCATAAGTGAAGTTTATCCAAAATTTAAACTCCCTCTTTATGCTCCACAGTAAAAGTCCTGTTTCTCGAATGCTGTGAACAGCAAAGAGATTGCTGGCTTGGGATTCATAAAATATTCATTGGGTTATGGTCTCACAGGCTTTGCACCTCTTGGCAGCACCAGCCCTGTGTGCAGTGATTGCAGAGGCAAAATGCCCCTTGGAGAGGTAAAAGGTCCCTTGGTGTAGCCCTTCTCCTGCAGGAACTCACGGAATACCAGGGAAAAGGGATCAGCTCCTCTCAAATGGGAGGTCTCAGGGCCAGGCATCCCCACAGCCTCCAGCACTTGCTGCCCTACAGATCCTGCCCTGGACACACACCCCACACCAAGACCCACACACCAACTCCACAGCCCAAAGCAGTTTACTTACCCAATTTTATTTATTTTTATTGCCTGTTGATTAGAGATCCTTGCGTAGGGGTTGTGGCTATTCAGCAGAGGGGCAATAACTGGCTTTAATATTAACTGGAAAATCTGAGCCAGCACCTCATGCCTGCAGCTCAGGAATGCCCAGAACGCGAGGTCTCTGTGCTAAACAATAGCTCTTCCACCTTAGCAGTAAATGAAAAGGAAGCACATGTTATACCCAATAAATCACAGCGCTGAGGTTCAATACTGAGGCTCACAGCTATGAGCCTTATTGATCGTGCCAGCACTACAGGAGAGACCCACTCCCATATCAAAAACTTGCTCATTTCTACCATTTTCTAACAGCTTTTTTATTTATTTCAAGTATTTACAGGCTTTTCCTGGGCAGGAAAAAACCTCCTGGTTTTTAGTCTCTACGAGATGGTGTTGGGAAGGAAGTCTGGGGAAACTGAGGCAGGAGGAGCTGAGTTCTTGCACACAGATGTGCTGTCCCAGGGAAAGACTGTGACAATGGAAATGGATTTAGACCTCAGAGGCAGCACAGCGGTTATAGCTCTCACTTAACACGGGTGTTTCTGCCCATCTCTGTGAAGTCAAACAAGTCAATTCTCCATATCCCTCCCCTTTCAACCAGGAATCTCCATAACGGCAGAACAAGACCAAAATCCTTGACTGACAAGGATGACCAGGAGCTCATGTTTTATTAAAATGTAAATTATGCATCAGATCTGCATTTCTCTTCATTGCTGCACATGGAGCGAATTCTGTATCATAGGATGTGAAATATTGAGTCAGTGCCCTGCTTGCATGGTGGGCTCAAAAGCCAGCTCAGGCATTCCCATGGGTTTGGTACTTGACAGGATTTAGGAGCTGGTCATCTGTGGGCAGAAATGCCCCGGCACATTCTCACAACAGCCCAAAAGCCCACCCACAACATGATTTGTGCCCAAAATTTCTCTGGCAAACATCTCACCGTGCAACAAAACCTAATCCTGCAATTACCCATTCAACCTTCTCCTCCCTCCTTCCAGCTCCACTCACCACCACCCCCAAATTCACAGCAAAGTATTAAAAGGTCGTATCAGTAATTCTGGGGATTCTTTTTTACAGTACAAAGAAGAAAATGATGCATTTGGAAGCATCTCTCTGAAGCGGACTATGAAACAGGCTTGTGGATGGCTTTTGCTCTTTTAATGGCTCCTTCTGTATTAAAGAGGAAGATTAAGAATGAAATGCCACTAATTGCACATAAAGGCCCCCGTTTCCACAACAGAGTTACTGTACATTGTATTCAGCTTAATCTCCATCTGCCCCTAAGAGCATAATTGATTTTTTATTTTAATTTGAAGAGGCTGACACTTGTACTTCTTCATTGCCAGGTTGCTAAGCACATTTAATAAGGATGCATATGAGTGGAGGAGTCTACAGTATGCCATTAAAGGTAATAGGTAACATATTTAAGGTCATAATGAGCTCAGGACTGAGTATCGCAGTGCAGGGATCAGGAGGGAAGGTGTATAAATACTTTTCTTACTGGAACTCTGCTGAGCAAGACAATGCTGTGGGCTTATAAGTAAAGAAGGAAACAGGTTTTTTTTCATGAAGTGAATTTTCCGATCTCATTTCAGACCATGACCCCTTTGGTAGTTCATGTCCTGCCTGCAGGTGACCATGGTTTTACCCGAGACTGGCTGACCCGTGACAAGTGACAGCCTCTGTGCCTCAGTTTCCCTACCCCTGAAATGAAAAGAGGAATAATGCCCTGGTTTTATAAACTGCTTGAAGAATTCACTGCTGAGAAATGCCATATTCTGTACCTTATAAGTATTCTGTACTTTGTCTTTAGAAAGGAAGCACTGTACAGATGGGAGACTGAAATCCAGACAAATTAAAATCCAGGTCCATAAACATATATAAGAATTTTAATCTCTCTTTGATTTCCTATTGCAAACAACAGGTTTTAGGAATGTACCAACATTTTTAAGAAACCCAAAAGGATGCAACCAGTTGTGGATGAGACTCCAGGATCAAGTCAGTTCCACAAAGTCCTTAATTTTATTATGACATTGACACTTTTTCTCCACTTCTAAACTCTCAGTAAGCCTACTCAGGACATGTCTGGTTACAGTTAGGCACACCCAGCCTTGCAGGAGCCTTAGGAAGATCTGGTCCGAGAGCAGCATCTGCTCCATTTGAAATTCACACCCGCTCTGAAATCCTGCAGAGAGACTCAACTCCTACGTCTGTCACAAACTTGCAGCCAAACCCCCCCCCAAAAAATTCAAGATTAGGAAAAAATTGTAGCTGCTGCCACACATAGAGAGGGTGAAAATCCACAGCACCCATCCTGGCTGCTCAGAAACTCCTCCTAAGGGAATGAGAAACAACTTCAGCCCCCAAACCCAGGATTCTTTCCGGAGTATCCCATCAGTTAAAAGTGACTTGGGCTTTGTGGGCACAATAAAGGCTGTACCCTTTCATAATTCACATAACAAGAAGGATCATGGGAAAAAAACCCTGGATTTTGGCTGTGTGCAGACATCCTCACACAGAGCCCACAGTGCCAGGAGAAGAACGTGCCCTCAGGCACCAACTGTGTCATCTGAGTAAACCACTCTGATTTATGTGCTGGAACTGATCTGATACCCTAAAACACGGCATGGGACATGCTCAGTGAGAGCTGGTGGCCTTTAGTGAGATAGAGATTTTATGCAATTCAACCTAATTGCTGATTCCCTTTTGATTTTATAAACTGGCACTGCTGGAGGCCAGGATTTACAGAGGGATCTCTGGACAGGGCTGTTTTCCAGTGGGCGTATCTTCTGACATTCATGCCAGCCCTACTTTTCTGGGGATTCAGCTGTAATGTGAAAAAAAAGACCACTTTTCCAGATCATTCCTGCCACGCACCATAAATATTACTCATCTTCCAGGTTTTCTTTTGGATTGAACCAGGTCATTCCCTGATGAAACCAGGGTGCATTCAGGGGTCACTTGAAGGATTTCCCTTTGCACACAGTGTGGCTGAGGATGAATTTACCTTCCTTGGTCCTGCATGTTTTGCCAACACTATCCCAGCAAGCCTCAGCCTCAAGAACCCTTAGGAGATTCTGCCAGGTTCCCAAGGGAGGGATGTGCCACATCAGTGCCACCCTAGTGAGCTGTATTTTCAGTCTTTTTGCACTGCAAATTACCTCTTTTCTGGGGGATAGAGAGATGCCTCATTAATCTCAGAAGAGACCAAGGTGGACATGGCCAGTGGTCTTGGGAAGACGCCAGCCGTGAGCTGGATGGAGAAGACTTGGCCTGGAGGATGGAGATCTCCCCTTAGAGCAAACAGCAAGAGGAGGGTAGGTGCAGGCAATATTTCCCTGGCACTGGACAGGATTTTTAGGATCTTCGCTGGGGAAGGTGCGTTTCCAACTGCTCTAACATTTTAACACGAAAAAATTCCCCTCCCTCCTTGCTTTGTGATCACCTCTCATTATAAGTGTGAGATATAAACGTAAAAGCTTCTTGGCATGGTGTTTTGGGAAAAGAATAGGTTTTAGTACTCTGAAAAAAGTTTTTACCTAAAGGAGCATAATTCTTTACACAGGACAAATCACATTTTTGTTTGCTCAGTGCAAACAACTTCTGCTTTCTTGCTCACATCTACAATTTCATAATGTAAAATGAGATAAGGTTTTACCCTGACAAATCTTCTTAGTCCTCATCTCAACGTCCTTTAAATTACTTCCTTACAAACCAAAGGATGTTGCACAGTCCTGTCAAGAGGAAATGCTTGCTGACAAGCATTGGATTTAAAGTACTGTTTAGGTAAACAGAACATGATTGCAGTTGATTAATTGATTATGTTACTGTCTATGAAATATCCTATTTATCCAGGATCCACAAAAGGCAGCTCATTCGCTATTAGCATAAACAAAGAGTAAAAAGTAGGAGCTGTGGCAAAGGGGGACTTTGGAAGAGATGCCAAGACAGGAACAGGGAAAATATTTTCTGTTTGAAAAGCAATGTCAGGGATGAAAGTTCACGTGACAATGCCTTCTTAAACTGGCCAGTGCAGCGTCCCTGTCACATATTTGGGACACCTCAATGGATGTACCCAAGGCTGCATTCTTAAAGAAGGAATTGGGATTTTTTTCTGGGAAGATGTCATTACTCTGGGGATATTTCCATCATTTCCATGCCCATCCCTGGAAGTGTTCAAGGCCAGGTTGGATAGGGGTCTAAACAACCTGGCCTAGGGAAAAGTGTCCCTGCCCCTGACAGGGGTTGGAATGAGATGATCTTTAAAGTCCCTTCCAACCCAAACCATTCTGTGACTGTGTAACTTTTATGTCCCTCCATTCCTATAAAATGACTTGTGCCCAGCCCAGTGGTAGGATGGGAGCACCGAGAAATGTCCATGGAGACAGATCCAGATCTGATCAACGTGACAGCACGGGGCAGAGAATTCATGTTCCTCCACTGGTGGGTAACAAGAGGTGTCAAGGTAGGAAAGGGATTTGATTTTCCTTATGGCAAGCTTTCAAATACACTTGATTTTCAGATCAAGTTTCCAAAAAATCAGGCCAGTAGAAGCTTTCAGGACAGGGATGGGACCGCATTTCCTGGCAGAACAGGCTCCAAAGGCTTTTCCCCAGCTTTGCCACAGAAAAAAGGCAGAAAACTCAGCATGCAAAGTCATTCAAAGGCATTTGCACAGCAAAGGCAGCACTTTCAAAGGAGACCGAGAAAACTCAGACCCAGTAGGAGAGGGTCAACATTTCCTTTGGACTGCTTGGAAAATCCTCCCTGTATGTGTGCTCAGAGAGGTGGCCCTTGTGGGGGCAAACCGTGCGATTACAGAGAAATTTCCCAAAAATGATTAGTGCAGGTTGGAGGCACAGAAAGGTGACTCCCCCACGTGACTGGTCACAGTCCAAGGATCCATCATTAGGCCGTTCTGCCTCCCCATTTTTCATCTCACCAGGTAGTTTTAATGCTAATCTGCTTAACTGCCTTTTTATAGCTGGTAGCTCGAGGCTGGTTGAGTTAAGAAACCTTTACAGCTGTACAGTCGTTTACAGGGCTGCTTTAAGACATGGCATATATTATGTATGAAGCTTTATAACAACCATCCATATCAGAGCTGATGGAGAACATGAAAGCAATACAGCACCGCTCCTTCCTACAGCACTTTGTTACAGGTGACAAGAGATAGGAGATCCAAAGGCTCAGTAAAACCAGGAGCAGGAAATTATTTTCCTAAGAGACTTCTAAGGGATTGAATGATAAATAAGACTTTTAGAGCCACAGTGAAACAAAAGGCTGCTTTAATTAAAAAGAAATCTGATCCCATAATATGTTGAAGGTTGTATTCATCTGTCTGAGCTGTGAGATATTGAGATAACTGCAGCTGAAGTATTAATCCCCTTCATAATTGGGGTGGGGGAGAAATCACTGCAGGGACCTGGAAAAGAAATGCATCTCCCTCCAGGGAAAATAGCAAGTATTTTATCCATACTTGAGACTTCCAAACTCCCACACTGAGTATTAACTGTGATCTGTTTCAGTACAAGGAAGACTGGTTTCCAGAAGCAGAGCAGCCTGTGAGGCCCCTTGGTCTGGACTTTTGGGTGAGAAGAGTCCCAAATCCAACCTAAAGAAGAAAACTCTGGTCCCACAGATTCCAGTAAGGAGCAGAGAGTCCCCACAGGATCACTACTCATATGACAAAATTATGCAGGTACTTATAAGTTTTGCTGCACTGGAGCTACACTGTTTTGAACTTCTTGGAATTAAACTCTACATGAATGTGGTAAGTGGGAAGAGTTTTCCCTCCAGGATACAAATCAGTCTGCAAAACTATATTAAATTCACTGTCACTATAATCCTTCCCAAAGCACACAGTTTAAATCATCCTCCCCTCTACCCCAAAACAAAGCTCTCAACTCCCATCTCCATTTCGACGCTGATTATGAACAGAAAGTCTTGCTCCTCCTGGAGTTTAATCAGTTTTGCTCTCATGCCAAAGACAAGCACAAAAGATGAGTTTCTTCTTAGTGGTTACGGCCTTTTTCGTTCTGGAGGGCTCAAGAGCCAGCTCCTGTAAATAAAACCACTTTCTAGCACTAAATACTTCTCATTTGCACCCACAGAGCACCTGAGCCAGCTTTTCCAAGAAACCCATTTGTGTTCTCTCTCCTCACCATGGCGGAGCATACACAAACTTGTATAAAGGCAATATAAGACGTTCATGAGAAAGACACATGGTGTAATGAGACTAAATGAAAATATATGTAATGAAAGCTTGGAGAAAAAGCATTCACACACTGGTTACGAAGAACTAATGTCCACTTTAAGTGGTATCAAGAGCTGGAGCAATTGAAAGATAATAAGGAGAAAATGAGTAATGAATCAATTTTATTGTGTGCTGTTGAGCAGTCCTCGCTGGAAGAGAGTGTGTTGATACTGCCTGATAAAAGGGATGGATGGGAACTGACAGCAGCAGGGACAAGTACTCCCACATTTTCTGAAGAAATAAATGATTTCTGGAATTATTTTTGCCTCAGCCAATAGGATCCCGCTGAAAAAAAATGGGATGTTTTCTTGTGGAGATCAGTATAGACACAGCAATTGAACAGCACAATACCTATGGAGAACGAGAATTCCAGTTTTACTGGCGAGACAAACTCACTTTGCATTTTTCTTGAATGTGGCTGTGCTGACTCCCCCAGAAAAGGGGACACTCACCCAGCTCTTGCTGTGGGACTCCTCTCTGCTGGCACACCTCCCTTTTTTATGCATTATATCCCTAAGCCACCCCTTTCCACTTCACCTCTTCAGTTTGGTATGGGTTCCAAATTCCCACTTGCCTCCCTGGACTCACAGAATGCCTTGGTTTGGAAGGGACCTTAAAGACCATCTATTTCCAACCCCCAAGACATGGGCAGGGACATTTTCCACTAGGCCAGGTGTCAAAACCTGCCTCAGGAGGTGACAGTAACGCAGGTTCTTGTGAACAGAACTTTCAGGGCAGGTTAGAGTGAAACAACACCACACACCCAAGAACGCTCTTCCTCCGCCTCTGGGGGTGCAAACCTGGCACCAGCAAAGCACAAATGGGCAAATGTTTGAGACATTAACCACAAACATTTCAGTCTCTCACACCAGGCTGCTCAGAGCCCCATCCGGCCTGGCCTTGCCCCTGCTGCTGACACACCTATCTAGAAACCATAAAGCTGCTGTGGTACATCCCCTGTTGAAAACAGGGGAAAATGAGTCCACACGGGCATTTCTTCCTGCCACAGCAAAACTGATTCCTGTAACCAAGCTGATTTGGGTGTCTTCACTCCAGTTTGAAGGGCGGAAATCCATTGGGCAACTGTTGTCTTACTGTTTCCCATGTTTCAACGTTTTCATCCCTGTTTAATTCTTCATCAAAGCACCATTTATGCCTAATTGTGGAAATTCGAATCAGTTCTGAATCTCACTGACTAATATTATTTCATCCATGCGTTAACTTGCAAACATCTGTGATGGCAAGCAGATGTCTCCTGGCCTTTGGAAATCCCTGGGCATTCAGGGTTTGTGTTTGAGTTGTAACATCCAGAAGTGATGGGGAGGAAAAGAACATATGGCCTACATCAACATCAAGCTAAGGGGTTGCCTGTTACAACAGCAGCTGATTAGGGAGAGGCTGAAAATAGAAAAAATGCAGTAGAAGAAAGTAGTAACACCGTTTAGGCTGAGTTTGAAATAAGTTTTGTATGGGTTTGAGAAAGCTTTGGCTGCAGGGCTACATCTCAGAGACCTTAAGTGTTCAAAAGCAACAGACCCAACTCCCTGCAGTTACAGCCTCCCCTCCAGTGCTGAAGGAGACTCTGAGCTCAGTATGTGTACAGATTTATGCTATAATAATTCTGCTTGAGAAGAAGTTGTCTGTTGTGGCATGTGTCCACTGTTTGGGAACTAAAA
Organism: Dasyornis broadbenti; assembly: GCA_013397935.1. Classification (NCBI taxonomy): domain Eukaryota; kingdom Metazoa; phylum Chordata; class Aves; order Passeriformes; family Dasyornithidae; genus Dasyornis; species Dasyornis broadbenti. The sequence goes on along the minus strand of VZRN01003168.1, from coordinate 269,903 downwards.
TGTGAAAACACAGCTCCGGTAAATGGATACTTTCAACTGAGATTGTTTTGTATCAGATCTCATCTAAGGGTGAGATTTACACATCTGATCTAGCGCCAGCTGGAACCAGGAAAAAGATTCCCCTTGAGTTCCTAAAACACAGGGCTGGCCTAAGTAACCTCATCACTGTGTTCAGTGCTTTGGAAAACCACTGGTATTATCATGAAAAAAAAATAGCAACACCAAAGTTATTATTTTTAATAAAATACATATTTTAGAGCAAAGTGTTTTACTAAACACCACCAGATTTGAGGTGGTTACCCATCAGAGGAGAAATGAGCGATTTCCCCCTTGGTGTTTCCTTTGTGGCTTGTGTTCCTTGCTTAACTACATGAAGTCACTAAGAAGGGATTAAACCTAAAATCAAGATCCCAGCAGGTGTTCAGGAAGAACTGGCTTAGCCGAGCAGTTCTCTGTGCATTCTGCAGGCCACACCCAATGTTTGCACGTTGGATGATGAGCTGAGATGGGGCTCACACAGACTGGTTTCCTGGATCCTAAGGAAGGTATCACAAGTCTCAATGCTTACACTTCTCTCCCTATTTAATATCCAATAGGATCATTATGGGCTTCCTGTACATCTTTGTGCATGTTTCTCGTCAGAGACCAACTAGGTGAGTCAAAACCAACAGTTTTGAGACAGTTGATGGGGTTTCTTTAGCAATCCCTGGGAAGAAACACTCTAGGTGTAGCACAAGGGCAGATTTGACTGAGGTTTTTAGGCTGAAGTCAGTCGGCTTCCTGAATTTTAAGAAGGCTTGTTTGTTGCAATACTTGTTGCATCATTTCTAACCCAAACATTATTAACACCCTTTCTCGTCCACATCCGAGTGTTTTCTCTCATGGAAATTCATCCAAGTGAAATTTTGCCAAGGTCAAGCCCTCTTCCGAAAGCTTTTTTTTGTACCTGTAAGGATCCATCATGCTCCTGACCTGTAGTTCTGCAGCTGAGATTGCACAGTGAATGTGAAATGGAGTCCTTGAGCAGGTTATTAGCTTAAGGTTAGGTAGCATGTGCTGTTTTGGAAACACCTCAGGAGAGGCAACCAAGGTCCCTTCCAGGATGACTCTTTGCAGCCTGAATCGAAATAATATCCCTGCTGCAGCTGTAAAAAATGCATTAAAGGGAGTAGAAGCGATGTCTCAGCTATGACATTTATAAAACATCAAGGATGGCTTGTGAAGGAACCTGTGGTTTTCAAGTGCTAATGGAGAAAGGCTTGGAAGCATGGAATATTCGCCAGGTCCTGGCAAATTAGCATTTTATTTCAGGGCTCTCAATGAGCGATAGAACTCGGGGGGAAATAATCAAGGTCCTCTCTGGTTCGTGCTACATGAATGTTGTGAATATTTAACACCTCTCCAATAGGGTAGGTCTCCATTTCCTAACTGATCTTTTTTGCATAAATAGTTACCCAGGCTGTCGGATTCCGACATCCAGCTAAAGACCTGAAAGGATTCATCCAAACCCACGACTGCGCAGAGAAAAAAGCTTCCTTTTTCCTGAGGCAATCTCAGGTCTGCCAGAGAGACAGAAGAGCTGTAAAGAACAAAACCATATTTGATGGGATTTTTTCTCTTTACCTTTTTTTTTTTTTTTTTTTTTTTTTTTTTTTTTTTTTTTTTTTTTTTTTTTTTTTTTTTTTTATCCTGAGGAAGAGTCTGATCTCCCTGAACTGGATGAGTGTTGAGAGGAGGAAGATCTCCAAAGGCACAGGTTTAGGACACTGTCCAAAAAACAACTGCATCACAAGGTCAGGCTGGAGATACAGGCTGGCAAAAAGAAGCAGGGCCCAGAAAATGCAGTTCATGGAGAACTTCGGAGACCAGCTCCTCAATTCTCGCACCTCAAGCAGGAATTACCCAGCTGTCCCTGAGAAAAGACTATTTGCTGGACTCAATTAATAGTTGGACTTTATGCTCTTAAGGGTCTTTTCCAAACTAAATGATTCTCAGATTCTAAAAAGACAGATGTTCTTAAAATCCTCCAATGGCAGAATTTCTCCCTCTGCCCCCAACAACTTATTTAAGAGAACTAGCCTTAGTCCTGGAAAGGTGTCCTGATGCCAGCCTAAATCCACGCTATTGCAGTTCAGATCCAGGGAATTTTGCCCAGGTCTCAATGGCCATAAATTCAAACGTGTCATACGCTTGAAGGAACTTGTATCTGGCCATTCTCACATAAGAATAACACAAATTTCATTTTCAAGAAAGGAACTGATTGCAAAAGCAAATGTTGAGCCTTTCTAGCAGTTCTATCCTCGTCCAAACAGTCACAAAGCTAAGGACCATCTTAGAATCATAGAATGGCTTGGCCTGGAAGTGACCTTAAAAATCATCTAATTCCAACCCCCCTGGCCACGACAGGGACACCATCATCTCTGCAGGAATGTGGGCGATCTATGACCTTGAGAGAGTCAAACTTGAAGCAGGGACATCATCCCACAGGGAGGGTGGGACCTGTGGGGGTTTCATCTGTGCTGTTGGAGGACCTCCCACTTTTGCCTCCAACCGCGGGTGAAGGGGTGGTCATGCAGAGCAGTGGGGTGTGCTCAGGGGCTGATTTGCAGAGCTGAGCCGTTCTGCATGAGGGGAGGGGGAAAGGGAAGCTGAAACCTGCCTCTTTCTGCCTCTCACGGTTGGGCACAGACCTGACAGCCACTGTCTCCTGCCCCTCTGGCTTAATGGCCAGGGTGAGCAGGGCAGGCGATGTTGGAGAGCCTCAGCTCCAAGCCCAGCACAGGCAGCCAACAATGCCACAGTAAAGTGGGGAATTATTCCCATTCACCCAGAGCGAGACATGGAACATCTCATAATAACACAGCTAAAGCACTTACGGAAAATAGAAAAGAATTACTTTGACAATTACTCCTTGGAGTATCCTGCAATACAAAGTCCTGGCTGATACAAAAATTGGTGTTGGCCTCTTGCTTATGAATATAACCTGGAACTGATTGTTAAATGTGCCAGGCCTTGTAAGATGGGTAATTCAGCAAGAATAAGGTCTAGCTACTATTTAATCAGCAGGGATCATTGCTGCTGGCAGCACGAATAAAGTCTGTTCTAAGCATCAGCTAAAAGTTCTCTCAAGAGATCTTTTTTTCAGAAGTAATTTCTTCATCACATGAGAAATAAAACCAGATGAATAATTTACATGAGCATCATCCTGGAAAGGGCAACTTGGTGTGTCCCCCTCCAATTTACCACAGTAACCATCCACAGGCCTGCCACTGCCTTTTCCTCATCCCCACCATCATGCTGGGGACCCTGGGGGTACAAAACACCTGAGTGTTTTGGGGGCAAGGGAGTTGAAGGAAACAATGTTGTGTTGCTATTAAAAAAAAACAAAAACAAAACCAAAACCATGTTTTTGTGGCTCTTTTCTGACATGGGGCCGCCACTGAACTGCCTGAAGCTGGAGCAGACTTAATTTGTCTGACCAGGATGGGTCAGAGGAAGATGCCCTGAGAAAAGTTATTCCTCTCCAGCGGCTATGAAAGGAGGCAGGAGATCTCTCCAAAGGAGACATCTGAAGCCAGGTAAGGTGGACCTCACCCAAGAGGAACTTGTGCAAAGCAGAGGTTGGATTTTTCATCCTGTGACTGCACCAGGACTGCACTAAGGGCATTCAAGGCCATGGCATTGTTACAAAAAGCAGTAGACCTAAAAAAAATGTATCCCTCTGGATCCTAGGCCAGCAGCTTTTCACAGCTGAGTGCCCTTGAAGTGAGGAAGCCTTGAAAAACGCATCCTCCTCCCAGGTCTGTTTTGAACTCAGGCCCAGCCACAGCACAGGCAGCTGAGTGTGAGCAGGTTCCTGTGTGGCGTGTCAGATATGGGCTGCACAATTTTCCCAGTGCTGCAAAACTTTTTTTTTTTGGAAACAAATCTGATTTGTCTTTTCAAGGCAGAACAATTCCAGTAACTTTAATAACTTTTTATAACTATACTGGAATAGTTTTGCCACAGAGCCTGTTCGTCCAATGACACCTATTATTCCTGCAGATTTTTCTGGAGGAGAAAACATCCCATTCGCTTTCTGATTCTTTTTTTTTTTTTTCAACTGCTTGCCATTCTTCTTTGCTTTCTCCAGGCTCCAGCCTGGGTACATCTTTATGTGATAGCAAACCTGGCCTGAACCCAGCAACTACACAAGATTTCTATAAAACACTCCAGATCACCTCCCAAAACAGGATGTGCTTCATTGCAACACCTTTTTTGTTATCAGCTCACATTTTGTCTGCAGGCCACTTACATCTCCTGATGCTCTTTCCAGCCACTTTCTTCCTCCTTCCTTCCCTTAGCACTCACTGCATTCCCTTCTATTGGCTTTGGAACCATCCCTTCAGTTTAACGAAATAATTCCTGATTTTCACCCTAACCTCATGAAGACTTGCAAACTCTTCTAGTCTGAGATCTTTCACCCTCTCCTAAGGGTTTAATTTACCTCCCCTAAGTTCAGATGCCCACGTGGAGCCATCACACTGCTCCTGGTGGAACTGCACACAGCTTTTGGAGCAGCTGGGGTGGGGTTTGTCTGGAGGTGGTGCCTCCACAGAGCTCATGGGAGCTCTGTATTCCCTTGGTTTTTACTGGGGCAGCAAGACAAACCCTCCCCAAGTCAAGATACAAGCATGCATCCTCTCAGAGCAGGAAATAAAACTCCCTTGACATGATTTATTCTTGTCTGGTTTTTATTACCTTATTACCCGCTAGATGCTTATAAATTGATTATTTGATAACTTTTACCAGTGTCTTCCTGGCCACTGGAATAAAGCTGGGGGGTCTCTGATTCCCCACACCCTCATTCCCCTCCTCACAGCCAGGCACAGCATTTACCCTTCTCCTCTGATAACCCCTGAGGAGCCAGACTTTACTCTCCCAACTTCACAGCTACTTTTAGGTTTCTTCAGACCCTTGAATCCATCAGCCTTGACTCCTCTCATCTTTTAACCTGTTCTTGTCCTGTATTATGGCTGCTCGCATTGTTTTAAGTTAATTTCACTTGCTAATCCTTTCTGGAAGCATGGAAAAATGAAGGTATTTTCTGCGGTTTCCATTATTTGGTTTTCCATTCTATCCTAGACTATATCATAGATCAGAATATTGTTCTTATAGAGAATTCATGGATTCACTCCATCCTTCATTTTCCTTGTACTTTCACAGAAATAGCCTGGGTTGGTTTTTATATTCCCCATCACTTGAAATCACTTTGGTGTTTCTGATTTCACGCTTAAGCACATGGCCCAATATTTTAATTCATTTTTCTTAGATAACTTCTTTTCTTTAATGATTCCTTTACTAAATTCTACTTCTTGCATAAGTGCTTACTTGGTTTGCTTTTACTTTTACTGGGTGTTTTTGAAATTATAGAAATATAGAATGGTTTGGGTTGGAAGGGACTTTGAAGATTATCATGGGCAGGGGCACCTTCCACTATCCCAGGTTGCTCCAGGCCCCATCCAGCCTGGCCTTGGACACTTCCAGGGATCCAGGGTCAGCCACAGCTGCTCCGGGCAACTTGTGCCAGGGCCTCCTCATCCTCACAGGGAAGAAATTCTTCCCAATATCCCATCTAAACCTTCCCTCTGTGAAATTAAGTCCATTCCCCCTTGTCCTGTCACTCCTCACCTTGTCCAAAGTCCCTCTACGGCTCTCTTGGAGCTCCCTTAGATACTGAAAGGGGCTCTAAAGTCTCCCCAGAGAGAGCAAAACCTTGGGGATAAAAAAAGCAGGGAGCCAGTGGTAAGGCATCTTAATTGTCAAAATAATGGAGCAGAATTTAATAACCAAAGCTCCTGGACTCCACCTGGGATACAGAAAAAAGCTGCAAGACTTTTTGCACGGGTTCAGAAAATACAAATATTTTGAAGTGCAAATGATGCATTTGATAAAGCAAAGCTGTGTTTTCACGTAGGAGTGTGGAGCATCAACAGCTGCTGAAGGATATCTCCCTCATCCTGCAAGGAGTGGGGAAATCAAGAGGTTCTGTTTATTGGCCTCCCGTAGCCTGAGTGTTTTCACACATGGGAGCCACTCTGCTCTCTTGTAAAACTATCAGCACCTGGAAATAAGGCCTCAGACAACTTTGTCCTGCTGATAAAACAGCTGGGAGAAAACACCATTAATTGAGCTTGAAAAAGGGGGAGGAGGCAGTACTGGCTCTGAGGGAGTCTTTGAAAAATTCCTTGGGCAAGACCCTGATGTATCCCAAATACTTTACAGATTATCCATAGAAACTGAGATTTTGTTTAAGAAATACCCATCTTGTTTAAATGTCTTTTTTTTCCCCTTTGTTTTCACCAATTGCTGTGCTGTACCTGGAAAAATTACCATCTAGCAATTCTTGAAAATGTTTCTTTAGCAGCAGCCTAGGAAATCTGAGAAAATGCAAAAAGTGAGAGCCTGAGGAAATGTATGTTAAGATGTGTACTTGCTTAATAGATGATTCCACACATGGCGTGTTCAACTGGCTTATATAAAAGTATCAACTTTAATATTTGATTTAGAATTTAATATAAAGGCAACTGACTGCGAAACACAATCAGATTTACCAGCTCAGGGGAATGAACCTTTTTATGAAACTAACAATTGCACATAAAAAATCAGCTGAAAATGAGTTAGTGAGATGAAGCTTCCACCTTCCTGGCAGAACTCGTGATTAAACCATGATTAAAGTCAGTGAGCTAAGTGAACATCTATCAACCCAAAATTCAATTCACCCTTGGAAAAAAAAAGAGGAGGGACTATTTTTGTTATTTCAGAGATGTGCAGTCAGGGGAGGCACTGGCTGAGTTGAGGAGGGACAAAACTCCAGTCTAAACTGCCTGGCACTAATGACCCCCCCAGAACAGGAGATTCCCAAGCCCAGGAATAACAATTCCCTCCTGTGTTGTAAACTGGACCTACTTGGGAAGCAGGCCAGCTCCCATGATTTACTTGTCTCGTAACATTTACCGCTGTTTTTAAGGCCATTGCTCAGAGTCATATGACAGGATGAGATTTGCAGCCTCTTTGGTTTTGTAACTAAATACAAGCTCCTACCCTGCAAAACCAGGGAGGAAAACTTCAGTGTGTGACCCCAGTGCTCCCTAAAGATGGCCTCAAGTCTGTTGAAAAGAGAGAGAAAATGAAACCTGCCCTGTGGGGAGGAGGCTGTAGTGCGGAGTGGCAGCAGGATTACACAGAGGAGCAGAAGGAGATTTGAGGCTGCAATTTGAGAACCAGAACCCATCAGCAGACCCAAAATCCCACTAGGACTCCCCCCAGCCCAGTACTCTAACCCTGCTGGGACCCTCTCCAGCCTGGTACCCCACAGCCCACCAGGACCCTGTACCCCAAACCCAGCACCCCCTTCCCTGCAGGAGCCCCTCAACCTGGCACCCCAATCTTGACCAGGATGCCTACCAACCCTCCCCAACCAAGCATCCCGAACTTTGCCATGACCTCTTCAGGCCAAGCAATGCAAGGCCTGCTGGGACCTCCACATCCTGGCACCTGAAATACTTCTGGGACTCCCTCAGTCCAGCATCTTAAACTCCAACAGGACCCCTATCCACCGTCCTCAGTCCAGCACTCCTATCCCACCAGGACTCCCCCACCCCAGCACTCCAAACCTCATCAACATTTCCCCAGCGCAGCACCCAGTTCCCTCTAAGACCCCCCATCCTCATCTCCATAATCATCCCCACCTCTGTCTCTGTCCTCATCCACATCCATCACCCTGTCCTCATTCCTGTCTCTGCCTGCATCTCCATCCTGATCCCCCTCTTCATCTCCTCCACCATCCCCTTCTCTATTCCATCTCCAACCTCATCTACGTCCACATCATCATCTCCATCTCTGTCCAAATCCTCATCCCCATGCTCGTTCCCATCCCTGTTTCTATCTCCATCTCTGTCCCTATTTGCATCCCCACCTCCCACCCCTCCCACATCACCATCTCCATTTCCATCTCCATGCCTGTCTCTCTCTGTCTGCCTGTCCCCTTTGCAGCCCCATCTCCATCTCTGTACATAACCTTGTCCCCTTCCCTATCACCATACTCATCCCCAACTCCATCTCCATTCCCATCCCCATCTCTGTCTCCATCTCTATCCCCATTCCAGTCTGTCTCTATATCTGCCCCCATTGCATTCCCATCTCCAACCCCTTCCACATCCCCACCTCTGTCTCTGTGCCCATCCTTGTCCTCTTCGCTGTCCCTGTCCCTATCCTCATCCCCATCTCCAACTTTAACTCCATTTCCATCCCCATCTCCATCCCCATCCCAGTCTCCATCTCTATCTCTGCCTTTTTTGTAGCCTCATCTCCAACCCCTTCCACATCCCCATCTCTGTCTCTGTCCGCATCCTTGTCCCCTTTCCTGTCCCCCTCCTCATCCCCATCTCCAACTCAACTCCATTTCCATTTCCATTCCCATCTCCATCGTCATCCCCATGCCCATGCCTGTCTGTCTCTATCTGTGTCCCCTTTGTATTTTCATCTCCAACTTCTTCCACATCCCCGTCTCTGTCCCCATCCTTGGCGCCTTCTCTGTCCCTATTCCTATTCCCATCTCCATCTCGATCTCCATCTCCTCTCCCGTCTCTCCCCTGCCGCCCCGCCCCGGGTGCTGCTGCCGGCGGGGCGGGCCGGGGGCGGGGGCGGCTCGGGGCCGCCTTTGTACGCGTTGGGGCTGTCCCGCTCTCATTCCCGTTCCCAGCCCCGCTCCGCACCATCCCATCCCTCGCATCCCATGGCATCCCAACGCTCCATGGCCGCCCCCCGCCCGGCGCACGGCTGCGGCAGCGGAGCGCTGCTGGGGCGCTTCGGGGTGCTGCTGCAGGCGCTGCTGGCTCTCTGCGCCTTCAGCACCCTCATGCGTGAGTACCGGTGGGCTGGGGGCACCCCCTGCCCGCGGGGGGACCGGCGGCACCTGGGAGCCGCTCGGGGGTTCGTGCCCATTCGCTTACAAAAACACCAAGTTTTGCCCTAACTCCCGGCTGGGTTTGGGAGGAAGGGACGGGCTGTGGATGCTCCCGAGCCGGCGGTTGCAGCGCCAGATGCTCCTTCTTAAAAACTCCCGTCCCCAGCCCTAATCTGATGGTAATGAAGCTCCGCGGAACGCGCGGCTGTAATCTGTTAAAATTGGCTGCGCTTCTGTGAGCCATTGCTCAGTCACTTAGAAAATTTTAATGAAGGATAAAAACTACTGGTGTGACCCCGCGAGTGGCCGGGGAGGAGCTGACAAAAACGGGGTGGGTGTCCGGTCCGGCGCAGCGCGGGGAGGGTGATTTAATCGCGTTGTGGTGCTGGTTTGTTTAATTTTTGCTTCAGCTGCGAAGTTTTACCGCTTGAGGGGCTGCGGAAGGAGGTTACAGAGAGAGCGTGTTTTGCTGGTTACCGGGAAGGGGTGGTAGTGGGAGAAATCAGTTGAGGAGTGAGAAAAATCACCCGGGGTGTGATTTCCAGGACCAGAGGGAGCGGCCTCAAGTTACACTGGAGAAAATTTAGAGTGGATCTTTGGAAAAGCTTCCTCCCCGGAAGGGGAAGGCATTGGAATAGGCTGCCTACGGTAGTGGCGGAGTCACCGTCCCTGGAGGGATTTAAAAGACAGTGTGGATGTGGCACTTAGCGACGTGGTTTAGTGGTGGACTTGGCAGCGCTGGGTTAATGATTGCTCTTGATGATATTCGAGGTCTTTTCCCACCTCAGTAATTCGGCGATCCTGCGAAAAGGTGGGGAACGCTAACGCTGAAAGAGCCCTGAAAATTTGCTGTTGTTTTGTGCTGCAGCTGTGTTTTGCTCAGAGCGATGTGTGTGTTGCTGCTCTTCAGGGTTAAGTGGTTTAACACAAGTTGAATCAACATGCCAGAACTCGATATGTTTTCCTTGTTTAAAAGCCTGTGGTGACAGTGAACCGAAACTTCCAAGTTTTCTGGCTAAGTAGCTGCAGATTTTTGAGGTTCTCTTGCCCCCCCCCGCCTTCTGGAAGCCACTTTCAAAGGCTCTGGCGCTGCGGTTAACACCAGGCTGCCAGGGAACACTGCAACAAGTTCTTCCAGCGATAACTGATACCTTCTTCCAGCTCGAGCAGCCCAGTTATGACATGTCTCTGCTTGTGTTTCACCAAATATCGACGGAAAGAATAGAATAATTTCTTTTTCTGTTCCTCTTCCCCTTGGTGATGTGTGCATATGGATTACTCGTCCTGTAAACTCCATGGGGTGTCCCATAAAATCAAGGACTCTGGCAAATGATGTTGGAATGCCTCTGTGGATGAGGCTAACTGCTGTCCTCCCCCTGGTGCAAGGGCTAGTATTTCTGTGAACATTAACAACCTCTTGGTTAATGAAGAGAAACCCGAAGCTGATCCTGTGCGGTTTTGTTGTGACTCAGCTGTGGAGGCACTGCCGGGTGGGACCCCAAGGGCAGATGTGTTTACAGCCCTGAGATCCCAACCACAGCCCCTCCTCTGGCTACAGCTGGGGTGGTGGTCCCTAATCCACCCCAGATGGTCCTTATCTGTGCTCCAGTCACACTCTTCCAGCTGGAGGCTTTCTTGGATCTGCTGGAGAGGCTGTTTCTGTGCTGACTCTGGACCTGCCGTGCTTGTGGTGGGGTTACCAACAGTTTTATGTTGGGCAGCAACTCACAGCTTTTGGGCTGTTTCTGTGGCCCATTCAGTTGGTAGCCTTCTGGGAAGGAGAAGACTCCAGTGTCTGGGAGGTATGGAAGCATCTGGAGCTGAGGAAAAAATGTTCCTGGGAACTTTGATTGCATCTTCAGTGCATCCAGCCCAGCATCAAATCAGGCAGTCCCAGCTGGGTGAATATATAATGTAGAATTCGGGATGTTGCTGTTGTTGGAGTCAGCCCTTTGATAGTTCTTCCTTCAGTATTGTGACATTCTTGGTGTGTGTTTCTGTTGGTTTTATTACTGTGATTTCTGCTTTGCTGGGGTGTTGCAGGCCAAGGGTCAATGAGTAGAAAGGAGATCCATGAGGGTGGTGAGGCCCTGGCACAGGTTGCCCAGAGAAGCTGTGGCTTCCCCATCCCTGGAAATGCTCAGGGCCAGGTTGGATGGAGCTCTGAGCAACCTGGGATAGTGGAAGGTGTCTGTGCCCATGGCAGTGGTGTTGGGACTTGATGGTCTTTGAAGTCCCTTCCAACCCAAAACCACGTTATGAAATTCCTGTCCAAACCCAAGCCAATGCCTTTTCCATTCCTTCTACTTTAAAATACCAGTTCAACTGTAGGAACACCTGGATTTGGATAGATAGCATTTCCAAATCATGCAGATACTGTTCAGAGCTCTTAAAAACATCTAGAGGAACTCAGACTAGCAATAATGTGGCATTCTGCAAAGTTTTGCAGGTGTGTGTGCATGGGATATGCTCAGAGTATCCCTCCAGAATGTGGGTCCCCAGCATGGCCATTGCAGGAAGCATAAATTTGTTTTTATCAGAATAACTTGTTGTTGAATTTGTGTTTCTTGGGGCTGTGGAAAAATTCACTGCTGCCAACCTAGTAGGAAAACCTATTGGAGGAGGAAATTAGTCTTGAATGATTGAGTGGGGTAGTTGCTCTCCATTGCAGTGGAGTTTGTGAAATGTGTTCTTTATGTGGTGAAAACAGGACCCAGAAGTAAATGGTGCCCAGCATCAGCAGGGAGTCAGGACAGCTGTTTAGTGGAGTTTTGTTATTCTGTCAACTCCCGTGAGCAGTAGTGATGACAGAGTTCATTTCAGCCTACAAACACTCTCTTGCTTTTCCAGCAAGAAGGTGTTGAAGGTTGTAGTCAAGCCTAACCCCAGTGTGGTCCAGGGCTTGCTCTGCTTGCAAGTTTGTCCCATTTGGGAATCAAATGGCAAAGAGGTGTTGTCCTTTCCACCTGCCTGGGGTGGCTTTGGAGGCACTTTGGCTGTAAGGGCAGTCCTAGAACTGAGACACAAGCGCTTGAAAGCAGAGGCAGGGGAGCCCAGCAGCTGTGTGCGTGTGGCAATCTGGATTCCTGTGCAAGAACGTCCCCTCGGGGAGGTCATGACACTGAGGAGTGGGGATAATTGTGCAATCCCATCTGAAACAGTTTGTAATGCTTTGCCTTGAGTATCACTCAGCTGAGCGGAGAAAGCTCCTTGCAGTCATCTCAGCTGCAGAGGCCGGGTGTGACTTTGAGGGCTGAGTCCTTGCAGTTGCTGCTATTATTTGGAAAAAAAAAAAAAAAAATTTTTTTGAGGAAGAGGTTCTAGACTAGCAAAAGTTGTCCAGGTTTGCACAGGGGACAGCAAACTGTTTGAAATGAAGGAAGATCTTTTGTACAAATTAATGTCCATAGCCTTCTTTGTGAATTAACTGGAGTGGGGGAGAAAGAGATTTTTGGGATTCGCATGATTTGTCTCCATTGTGAATAGGAAGAGCTTTCCCTGGAGCTGGTATGCTCATTTTCTACTCTACTACAAACAGTGTTGAGGATGCACATGAACACTTATTTCTCTTCCAGCTTTTTCTTTTCCTGAAACTGTCTTGGCAGCCCTCTGAGCTGCTGAATGAGGTGTAGTAGCACTTGTGATGTTGACATGAAAATAGATTTTGCTCTTGGAGAAGTCTCATACTGCCAGGCAAGGAGAGCTGGACTGGTCTGAGCTCCACAACCCGCCGGGAAACCTGGTTTTCAGCTTGACTGTTGAAGATGTCTTCATCCTGCCTCGTGTGACAGCAGTGTCCCTCTCTCTCCTCTTGCACATCACTGCTGGACACGCTCTTCCAGCGCATCTTGCTTTGAGCGTAGCCTTAAGAAGGCAGAGCTGTTTGCAGTAGGGACCCTGCTGCTGATGCCCCCAGACAGGATGTGGTGATGGAGATGCTCTGTTAGCACCTGTGATGGTGTTTTATAAACTGATCCAAGTAGCTTGACCTGAGGCAGAACCACAGAAAAGGAGTTTGCCAGACTTCCTGTAAGAGAAATTGTGTCTCTGTGGTAGAAAACAGTTAAAGAACATCAGAAGTATCCCCTTGATCTGTGGTCTGTGTTTTCCTGATCCCTGTGGGTTTTTCAGCTGGCCTTTCAGTGTTGTTTTTCTCCTGGATGGTAAAGTGGAAGAGAGCATCCTTGTGTGTAGAAGTGTCTGAACTTTGAGAGGGGCTAGTGAAAGCTATTGTTCTCATCTCCACCAGATAAATCAAACTTAATCCACCTTTTGTGACTTTTTAGTGGGCCCAGTAGTGATAGGAAAAAGGGTGATTGTTTTAAACTGTAAGAGGGTGAATTTAGACAAGAAGAAAATTTTTACATTGAGGGTGCTGAAACACTGAAACAGGTTGCCCAGTGAGATGCTGGATGCTCCATCCCTAGAAACATTCAAGGTCAGGTTGGATGGGCCTCTGACCAAACTGGTTGAGTGAAAGATGTCCCTGCCCATGGCAGGGGGTTGGAATGAGATGACCTTCAAAGGACCCTTCCAAGCCAAACCATCCTGTGATCCTGCCCCAGTGCTAAGTTCAGGCTGGTTGCTGTATGTAGTTTGAAGTGAAGTGCTTTTTCTGTGCTTCAAAAGTATCCTGAGTGCTTTCTGTTTGGTGTTTTGATTTTACACTGACAGTATCTCGTAAGTGGAGGCGAGAATCCATGTCAGGAAAAAGAAGAAATAAGTGGTAGAACACTTGACCTGTCCAGACTTCCATTCTGTTGTGAAATGAATCTGCCCAGGACACAAGAGCACTGCAGGTTTACCATGCCCAAGACAGGTTCTGCTGGCTTTGCTTGCTCTCACACAAGTGCATAACTGAGTGTAATTTTTACTGTTCACACACAAGAGCATTTAAATTCCAACTTCACCCGTCTAAGTCCTTTTCCCTCTAGAGAAAAACAAAGCCACAGAGGTTAACTGTGTCTCTGGCAGTGTGAAGCACGAGGCCTTGCTGATTTACGTGTAGGTTTGTGGGTTAAGCAACGAGCTGCACATGGCAGAGCTCTCAGCACGTTTCGTTTCTGCTTCAGTACATCTGAAAACTGGATGAGCCTGAGAACACGTGTTGCACTTTGTGGGCTGGAAGGTCTGTGCAGCGCTCAGTGTGCTTCATTAAGCTGCACACAGCTTTCCACAAAGCTTTTGAATTGCAGCTGTTGATTGCTCTGACCTCTCCTTGGCCATCACCCCTTGAGCAGCCAAACCGAGTGGTGGAAGCTGAGTGGGGACTGGCAGGCTCCTGGTTTCTGAAGGAACAAAGGGGTTGGGGAAGATGAGAAATGAGCTGGCAGAGTAGAGCTGCAGGAGAAGTTACCTGTGATCCACAGGCAGCTGAGCACCTTGCACCTGGCTGAGTTGGTTCTGCAACATGTGGTGAGCAGTTGATGTTAAGGGTGACTTAAAGAGACAAGAAATTTTACAGGGAAATTAGTCTTGTAATAATGAGGTGGAGCGTGTAAAGCTTTAAGGAGTCTGTTAAATTTCCAGCTGTTTTTTTTATAACAGCATTTGTAGAAAAACTGTGTGGCAGATAGACTTTAATGATAAAAAATGGGATTAGATAAAATGCTGTCATTAATGCTAAAAGGGAGTAGAGAGTAGACGATTAAGGTCTCTTCTAACCCAAACCATCTGTGATTCTATGGTAACTACTTGTGCAGTTGCATCACTTCATTCTTCAGGTGTTGTTCTCTTAATGGTCTTGGATTTTATAGTCTTATTTTTATCTTTTCATGTCTAAACTATATTTTTGAAGGGACTGGCTTGCAATGTGGTGACGCTTTATATGGAGGGAGTCACTCCTGCCTCCTCCAGGACACTCTGCATTTGAGCTGGAGCCCAGCCGCAGTCCAGGTGTCCTGTAGGACCTACTGTGTCAGCAAATCATGTGTTCTGTTCTCAGTGCGCAAAGCATCACTGATGCTTGTTATCTCACAGCTTTGGTTTGTGACCACCTGGCATTTGGCTAAAATGAGAACTTTAAAAATCTGCATAGAAACAAGACACAGGGGGTAGAGCTTAAAACTGAGAACCATGCCGAGGTACTCTGTGGCCTTCACTGGGGCACTCGGAGTCTCCAGAAGGATGAATGTTCCAGATGAGACTCCTGGCCAGCCTGGTCTGGTGGGAGGTGTCCCTGCCCATAGCAGGGAGTTGGAATGAGATGTCTTTAAGGTCCCTTCCAGTCAAACCATTCTGTGATTCCATGAACATAACCTCAATTTCTGTTCCTTCCTCTGCCAGTTTTGTACTTGCATTCTTGTATCTGGTACAAGGCTGTTTGGGAGGGAACAACTAAACACAGCTAGTGCAGAGCAGAGGATGGAAGTCAGCAGCAGTCCATGTTATCAAACCACTGACAGGTGTTTCGAGGAGGAAAACCAGGACTTTTGCTGCTCCCTGAACTGATGGGGGATATATGTTTCACACTTTTCTGGCCAGCAGCGTGTTGGCTGCTCTCTGCAAACAGTGGCTACTGCTTCCTCCCATTGTGTCTGGGGTCGAGCTGTCTGAGTGGCTGCATGCTCAGGCTAAGAATAGTGCAGACCCCAGGGTTTTGGCTCTGTATCCTGCATGTTGGCTTCTTTCCTGCCTGGGACTTGGAAAAAGCCTGGGAAAGGGTGTGTCCTGCAAAATTGGTTGAAATGTGTTATTGGAGACTGTACTGCTGAAACTAACACAGAGGCTGGGCAGGGGAAGAGCTGCTGTTTCCTCCCTGGTACAGTAGCTCAGAGTCTTCTTTGACACAAGCAGAAATCAAGTCCTGACCCTTTTGCTACTGGGATGTGGCCTCAGAGCTGGAGTTTATGGCAGGCAATTTACTCCCCTCTTAAAAGGAGGTAACAGTATCCCCAGTTTTAGGCATTTCAGCCTTTATTTTTGGTGGACCTTTCACAATTTAAGTGTATAAATGCATCTAATACTACTTCTCATATCAGGTTCATTTTCAGTGTCCATCCCCTGGGCCTGTGGCTGAGCTCAGTGGGGTCGGGCTTGCATCCCTGTGAACCAGATCCCCAAAGCTTTATTGAGTAAACACCTCCCTTCCAAACATCAGCTTCAGAATCCTGTGGTTGATTGCAGTAAGATTTGTCAAGGAGGTGGTCTGGCTCTCAGCCAAGCATATCTAACCATCTCCTAAGGAAATAAGTTTCCCCCTATAACTTTGGAGAAACCTGACTTGGTAGCCAGTTTTTCTAATCAGCAGCTGGTTGATGCTGCAGCTAATTCTGCTTAAATGAGGGGTTTTATACCTGTGACTTTGCAGCAGATCTGCCTGAATGCAGTGTGGGGTTGATGGGGGATGCAGGCAGAATGTTTCACCATGAATGAGGTGAGAAACAGCATAAGGCAATAGGGTTGTTGCTGTTCTCCTTGTCTTTGTGGATTATTATAATCTGAATTTGTTTTAGAACAGAAGCAGACTGTGGGACATTGCTGCAAGCTCAGGTAACTTCAGGGCAGTTACCTGTGTCTAGGGTAGGCAAAGGTGTCTATCCCCTTTCTGCTGCATCCAGAGAACACCATAATGAATATTAACCTCTATATTACCCTGGAAAAAGAGTGAGGACAGCTGTCACCGAGCTTTTATCTTCTGGCTTTCTGACTATTTCCAGATCTATATTGAAAGACTCCTCCAAATCTTTTCTCTTTTAACATTTCACAGGTTCTCTCTCAGATGTCAACTTCCACCCAGCCTGGTGGTTCTGAGGCAATTTCAAGCATGTATGATCTTTATTGTCCTTGGCTGAAGAGGAAGGGCTGGGAAGTATTTTGTTTCCTGCCCTACCCTTTCTCAGCCTTGGGCAGTGGATCTTTGAAATTGTTACTCATCTTCCTTCCCTTTTGGTTCAACTTCACAGCTTTTTGTCTGCAGCAGCTGGAGCCAAGTAGGGGAGGAGTGGTCACTTGTGAGGGCAGACCCTGAGGAAGGCAGGCTGTCATCCCAGTGGTGCTTTGCTGGTGCTTAATGGGATAGACCTGGGTGCCCTTCTCCTGACTCTTACAGAATCTTGGAATCATAGAATGCTTGGAAGGGAGCTTAAAGATCATCTCATTCCATCCCCGTGCCCTGGGCAGGGACACCTCCCACTATCCCAGGTTGCTCCAAGCCTGGCCTTGGACACTTCCAGGGATCCAGGGGCAGCCACAGCTTCTCTGGAAAACCTGTTCCAGGGCCTCACCATCCTCATAGTAAAGGATTTCTTTCCAAGATGTGCAGTAACATTGCTTCCTTGCACAAGCCAGCTTGCTTTGCACATGGACAAAGCTGAGAAGGGAAACAGAGTTAAAATAATTGATACTGTGGTTGGAGAACTGGTGGGAAGACAAATTCCTGAATCTGTCTGTTCTGGTATAGACCAGGTACATGCCACTCTCATTTTCAATCGGATGGGAGTTCTCTGCCATCTTGTGCAACTCTCTGTGCAATAATCTAAATTTTTAACTGGTATCAGGTGCTTTTAAAGAGTTTAATTTAGTTGTGGGTGCTTGAACTTAAATATCACATTTTGTTTGCTTGATGCATGCACAATTCCCTCTAAAGTAAATGTTAAAGATGGACTGACCTGTCTGAACCAGGGTAGCAAACCCACACCTACAGCTGGTGGGAAACGGAGTTGACTTCAGTGAGTGGAAACATGTTTTGAGAAGAGCAAAGGAAATTTCAGCCTTTCTCCAACCTCATGTCTGTGCATGCTATGGCTTGGCTCTCTGTCGGGCTTGGAAGAGTAGAGGGAAGCTTTGCAGTTGCTGCTCGGTCTCCAGAGCCCTGCTGTGCTCACTGAGCACAAAAGTGCTGCTTCATAAAGGGCTCCATCATCTCCTTGAGTCTTCAAAGATGTGGTGCTGCTCCTGTGTGGGTTTAACATCCCCCTAACCCTGGGGCACAGCTACCAAACAGCTCTGCTCCCTGTTTAAGCTCTGGTAATCTTGGCTGGATTTCTGGTTTAATTTGGAGACAGCCTGCTGCAGCTCTGCTCAGTAAATGCCCTATTAAGCAGTTAATTATTTCTCTATAATACTAGCTTTTATCTTTAATACAACAGTTTTACTGTCTCTGATAATTACACAGTCTCAGATAACTCTCTTAAATCTAATGAGGCATGACAAGCTGTGTTCAACAAGGCACCACACCATTAACTTCTTACCTCTTGCTTGTCATCTTATCACACTGAATTACTGTACTTCTAGCCTGAGTGGCTGTGGATACATAACATGTCACTTCTCATTAAGAAAATAATGAAAATCATCCCTGGTGCCCCTGTGGTTGGGCTAGTGGTCAGCTGGCTGGCCTGGTGGCCTGAAGACCCCTCCAACAGCTTCTCTGCAGCGTTGTGCTCTTTGCCCCATGAGCTGAGGCGTGGTTTAAACGCTTCTGGCCACTCGGTTAGCCCATGGGTCTGGTGCTTGTGGGCTGGTGAAATGCAAATGGACCTTGGAAGGGCATCAGTGATGATAAGCCTTGTCTGTGCTGATGGAAGTCATTGCTGCAGGGATATCTCGTGGTGGGATTCAGCTGGGTGAGGGAAAATAAGTTTTTTTTCAGGATCAGGGTAGAACAGAAACTGCTGCAGCAATGCCTTGACTGATGCTTTGCAACTCACTGATGACAATAATGGATCCAGGTCATTGGAGTGCTGGTTTTTGGTGGATTTGAGAGTGCCTGACTGAAGTCTTGGGACTGGGGAGATCACAGGATTAGAGAATAGTTTGGATTGGAAGAGGACCTTAAAGACCATCTCGTTCCACTCCTTGCCTTGGGCAGGGACGCCTTCCACTGTCCCAGGTTACTCCAAGCCCTGTCAACCTGGCCTTGGACACTTCCAGGGATGGGGCATCCACAGTTTCTCTGAACAACCTGTGCCAGGGCCTCACCATCCTCACAGGGAAGAATATCTCCCCGATGTCTAATCTAAATATCACTTCTTTTAGTTTAAAGCAGTTCTTCATTGTCCCATCACCTTGCCAGTAAAAGCAGTACAAAGCTGCACTTCTGAAATGTCAAGGCACCTGTCAGGGAAGTCCCTGCATCCTTCCCTGTTGCATTTCCCAGGGGAATGAGCCCAGGCTGTCCTTTGGGGGGAGCCTGAGTGCTCAAACACAGCTTGGGAGAACAGAGCACTTACCTGACCTTGTGTGTTTTCAAAGAAGGAAGAGTTCCTTTGCTGTCACTACCATAATTTCACATTGCCTGGAAGGATTATTAGGGCTGGTAGGTAGTGATGAACCCTCCCTTAGCTTTCCTTAAGTCACTTCCCATGGCATGGGAATGCTTTTCCTGAGGGATGCCAGGAGCACACAGCTATCTCCAAACACCTCTGCTGTCCATCCTGCTGGCCTGTGGATGCATTGCCTCTGGCTGGTTTGCATCCAGGTCAGAGAACAGAATCATGGAATCATTAAGGCTGGAAAATCCCTCCAGGATCACTAAGTTTAGTTATTAACCAGCACTGCCAAGCCACCCCTAACCCATGTCCCTCAGCACCATGGACGTGTCTTTTAAACACTTCCAGGGATACTGATGCCACCACCACCCTGGGGACGTCCTTTGGCTTTGCTCAGCTTTAGGCTGGCAAATGCTGAGGGTCCTGCATGATTTTTTGACTGTTTTTGCAGTGAAGATGGGTGCAGGCTACACATGGAATGTAACCTCTCTAATTCTCTTTGCAGTAAAACGATTTAGGGAACCAAAGGCAGAGAGGCGTCCCTGGAGGATATGGTGAGATTTTTCATTTGAAATTTGAAAAGACCATGTTTATAATGTTATTTTATCTTATACTAACAATCTTCTAGACCCCCTGTGTATCCTGTATGACATTTAGTTGTTGAATGAAATGTTGTGCTGCTGCTTCCCCAGGAAACTTCCATAAAGTAGCTGGTGCTCCCTAGAAATAAAACTCCCTGCACAGCTCTTCCAGAAAATCTTGGTTTTTCTCCCAGGTTTTATGATACCTCCAAGCAAGCAATAGGTGCCCTCTTCATCCACTTTGCCAATATTTTTCTGTCTGATCTCACTGAGGAGGACCCTTGCTCTCTGTAAGTACACAAGGCTCTTGTAATCATGCCCTGCCTCTGTGGAAGGGAGAATCATGTTGGGAAGGGTCATAAACAGTGGAAATGGATCCATTTGAAGCATTGCATGGGGATAAACCCTGCTGAACTTGTTTTTGTGGTCTCTGTTGTCTTCTTTGCTGGTCCTGTTTGGGGGATTTCTAAACCAAACTTCAGACTTAAGGTAGAAGTGCCACCTTTACTTCAGCCACTTTGCAGATAAAAAATGTAGTTTCAGAATTACCCTCATCTCATTTTGAGAAACTCCTCTAGGCTTCAAAATGCTCCTTAAAGCCTTCTGGCCTGCGTCCTTTTTACATATTAAAGTGCTGCAGCTTGATATGTTTCTTTAAGCAGACACAAGTTTGGCTGGGGCGGCACATAACCTCCAAAGTGATGTATTGTTTTTTTTTTATACAGACAGTGTTTTAAAATAAACCCTTTCATGCTTGTGCTGTGCCCTTTGGGTGTGTTGTTTATTTTTGATGTGTGTTTTATGTTTCCCTGCACTGCCTGACTTGTCATCCTGAACCAGGCAGCTTAAAACCCTCCAGCCCTATCCCTGGGCTTTGAGGCTCATACTCTGTGTCCTGCCCAGTGTAAAACCACCAGAGCCTCATGTTTGTGTGGAATGCTCTGATTTCAGCAGCTGGAAACTGTAAAAAGCCAGTCTGAGCTTTTGGATGTAGAAAAACTTAATGTTAGGCTTTCAAAGTGGATATCAAAAGCAGATTGTTGTTTTCAGTTTCTTGGTTCAAAGGCAGTATTGAGTTCTGGAAAAGGAAATGTTCACTCTTATAGCTCTGTGCTTGGCATTTTCTTCGTGCTGTAGAAATCTGGCAGAAAATACTGCAGTAATGAAAACTGCATAACAAAACCACATTAGTCTGTGTGATTGTGATTTTTTTTTTTCTTTTTTTTTTTTCTTTCTTCTTTTGGAGGTCATTAAAATACCAAGCCCTGGATTAGAGCTTGGACCCTACAATCCCCAGAAGGTTCCTGCAGGTCTCCTGCTCTGGCAGTCTGCCCAGAGACATGGAAACATCCAAAGCTGCAGAGCAAACCCATTGAGCCCAAATCTCCTGGCAGGGATGGGTTCAGCTCCTGGATCTGCACTGGGATATGAACTTGAGGCGTTTGGGGACCTCATGGTTCCTGCTGCTGAGCCAGGGCCCATCACCTCTCCCAAAACCTGCCTCTCAGTCTGTGTCTCTGTTTTTGGGAGCCTCTTGCAGCTGCTCAGGAAAATGGACTTTTTGTCTCTTCTTCTGCCCAGTTTGTAGAGCAGCTGTAGTGTCCAAAAAGCTGCCATTTTCTTGTGTGAAATTCTAGAACAATTTGGTTCTGTTTCCTCTGAAACTTGGCATTTTGCTCTTTTTAATAAGAAAAAAAGATGCTGCAAATGGGAAGTCTCTATTTTGGGGCTAACTTTTAAGAAGTATTTATGGCTATATGAATAAATGAGCAGTGCCAGAGAGCTGGTGAAGCCTGTCCCTTCTCTCCTGAACAAGCTTTTAAACAAAGAAATTGCTGGTAAGGCTTAGGAAAATGCGATAAAAGAGAAAGGAAGCGAGTTTGGATTGTCAAGTGGGGTTAGTTAAAATCTTAGGTGTTTTCTTATCTATTTCCATATTGAAATTAAAGATTTTGAATAAGACTTAACGCAACTGAGACCTGAATTTTCCTCTGCTCCTAGCTACCTTATTAATTTCATCCTTGATGCCACGCTGGGGATGCTGCTGATCTGGCTGGGTGTGAAAGTTGTCTCCTGGATCGTGCAGCACAAGAAATACACGTACCTGGTCTTTGGAGAATATGGTAGGTGTCACCTGCTCTGCCCAAAGGGGGTTGGTGTGGTCCCAGCTGGGAATGGGGACAAGAAAATGTCCCCAGGAACCACAGTCTGGGGCTGAAATGTGACCCCAGCTGCCTTGTGTTATCCCTTCTCCAAGGAGCTCATGAGGGTGAGTTCGATCGAGTTAAGTGCTGGGACCACTGGAGTGTGTGTAGCAGGGTGGTGAGGGAAAGCTGAACATTTCCTTGGATGTGTAATTTACCCCAGGACATCCATGTGGTAAATTAAGATGTTCGGGGTTCTTCTGTGGGGTTGTTCTGTGGGTTTTTCCCCAGCCTCTCTGTTCAAAACATGGAGGTGGTGTTGCCTTTGCCTTGAGCTCTAGTAGGCCACAGCGTGGGCCCAAAACTGAGTTCCCAAGTCTGGGCCCTCTCCTCTTAAATTCCTGCCTTGACATGGAGAAGCATTTTCAGAAAAGCTCCTCTCAGGCAGCCCCACTAGAGGGTAGCAGTTCCCTTCTAAAAGGCAGAGCCAGCTTCTAGGAGAAGCTGCGAGAAAGGGAAAAATTAATGCTTTGCCTATTTTACATTGCATCTACTATGCAGATGAATTCAGTCGTACTTCAAAAAATACATCTTATTCATACAAACTGTATTCTTGCCTTTAAGACCTTAATAATTAAGTCTATTCTGAAGCTAGTCTGGTTCCTTTGTATTTTTAGTAGCTGGTCTGACATCTGAGCTGATGTAACTTGGGCCGAGCTAGGATTAGTTTGGAGCTCCTATTGCCTGGTGAACTTGCTCAGTGTGTGCAGATGGGTCATGGCAGAGCATGAAGGGCATGGCTGGGTTTGTGAGGCAGCAGAAGCAGCTACAGAGTGGGAATGAGATGAGAGCAGATGGGTTGAGATGCTGTGATGTGGCAGGGCCAGCTCTCCTCAAACCTGAGAGTGGCTTTAAAGCCTGATCTCGAGCAGGTTCAGCATCGTGACAGCAGGCATTTGGTGGAGGGACTAATGTTTGTATTTGCCCTAATAGCTCCTCTTTTATAATAGATCCCTAAAGTCAGTCAGATGAGACAGCAGAAGAATCCAGGTATTCTTGGTTCAGGAACTGGAATTTTTCCCCATTTTGAGCAACAAAGACTGGCAACCCAACCACAGCCATCCCAGGGCATAGCTTCAGTTTCGTGTGCCACGTCTGCAGTTGAGCAGAAGCAAGGAAACATGAAAAGTGTATTGGCAGAGCAGTGATGAACTTCTGTTGAGCTGTAGCTGGCCCCTCTTTAGGGCTGGCTTAGACCACAGAAACAGCTTGCTCCTTTGAGAAAATCTTGCTTTCATTAGTAAAAAAATAAGTTTGTGCTGTTGTTTGAATTTGGTTCTTGGATTGGGGGTTAAATACCTCATCCATCAGGTACAGTTTCTGGTGCAGGTCTCTAGCCAGAGTGACCCCAGTGGAAAATTCAGGTAGGAGCCAAGTGACATTTCCAAGTCAATTCTGTGGCAGGGCTGGGGTAGGAAAACACTCCCGTCCTCATCTCGGGTGTTAAGTAACTTCCAGAACAGTTGGGAAGACTCTTGTAAACTTTGTACAGTTTGATGCGGGCTCCAGGAATATGATTCATTTTCTGGGCTAATTGCTCTACCAGACTTTTGCTCCTCAGGAGAATTGAGGGAAGCAACATAAGTCCTGCAGAGGAGGAAGGGCAGAAAACCAGGAAAGCTCCAAATCCATGTTGCAAACAGCAGTCAGTGCCATTGCTCCAACCGTGTGTTTTTTGTCCAGTAGAACCAGTACCCATCTTTCTGTATTAACTTAGAAAAAAAAAAAAAAAAACAAAAACCTGTTGCAGCTGTGTCCTCCCAGCTCATGGTTGCATCCCTGGAACTGATGCAAACCACTACAGTTGTCCATTGGTTTGGGCTGCAGCGGTTCCTCCTGCTCCGTGGTTGCTTCTTCTGCCCCCACAGCCCTGTCTGGCTCCCCCTGTGCAGCTGCATCAATGGAGAAGAAGAGGGAGGGGAAAGCACTTAAATCTATGCTGTTATTTTAAGCACTTAGCTGTCCAGAATTGTTTAGAAAAATCAGTTACTTCCATATTTCAAAAAACCCAGAACAGGCATTCTGAGATCAGCCTCTCTTGTGCCTGAGCTTGTGGCCAAACACTGCTGCAGCCAGGAATGACCTGTTTTATAGTTAGTGGGGAATCAAAAGCTCCTGTTTGCTTATGTTCCTCCATCTTAGCCCAACAGCTCTTGATTACTCTCTGAATTGCCTCTAAGCACAGGAAACTGCATTTTGAAAGGGGCTCTCTCTTCTAAGGATGCCTGGGCCCTAAAACCAAAGATTGAGGGAGTGTGTTCTTGGCACAGGTGGGCTTTGGGGAACGATGTTTGCCTTACACCTGCTCAAAGCTAACAAACTCTTAGCCCTGGAGGTGTTGAGGGCCAGGTTGGATGGGACCCTGAGAAACTTGATGGCATCCCTGCCCATGGCAGGGAGTTGGAACTGGGTGATTTTTATAGGGTCCCTTCCAGCCCAAACCCTTCTGTGACGATTCTGTGAAATTCCACAAATGGACTGTTGCTGCAGCAGGTCATGGCTGTGTAGATGCTGTCATTGTAGGGATCCAGTGCAGGGAGGAGAACAAAGCAGCGTTGAAACTTCAAAATACGTGGGATATGGATGACCAAGTTCTTGGAGGTGCTGTTGGGCCTGTACAGACTGAGCAGGGGAGGTGCTGGCTCCAGTCAGAGCATGCAGACCAAGCCTGGTTGAACTTTGTGCCTCATCTCCAAACTGGTCCATGTCTCTTCTCTCTCCCCATGGCAATGAGCAGCTCCTTAGAGGGACCCTCTGGATGACTGAGCTGACATTTTAATTGTGGCTAATAATTCTCCAGGATTACTCCAGTATTTCTTCTAAGTAAGCAAATGCTATGAATTTGCATTAAGAGAGATTTCCTGCGATGTGCAAGTAAAATTTTCTAGAGGACCATTAAGAAATGTGGGGGAGGAAGAGTGTTCTCACTGGAAAATGTCCCTCTGGATGCCCATCTGGATGCTGATTTGTGTATGGCTGTACTTGTGGTCACTGGCTATCTAAGCCTGATGCTTTGTTCTTGTTCAGTGTCTGCAAATGGAAAGGCATCTTGCTTGGAGGCCTTCAAAGTCTGTTTAGCGGCCTGTTGAACTCTGCTGGTCAAATTTAGTTCTAAGAGAGTATGCTCTGTGCCAGCTGCTGAGTTTAACTGAGGACCTGTGTAGGCTGCTTTTGGCCCCGTGGTGATGTTGTACAAAATTTCCATAACAAATATTCCCACGTCCTGGTGCAGTCAAGGGAGCTGGCTGCTAATGCTTGAGGAAATACTGCTGGAAATAGCTCTAACCTGAGGGGCTGTCCTGTCCTCAGCCTGCTGGGCCTTTCCACCCCTGGTGCCAGGAGGGAAAAGTAAGGAGAGGACTGAGGGTGTGTGGTTGGATCCCGTGGCTCTGAGCAGGGATGCAAAGCTCTGAGCCTCCTGGAAACGGGTGACAGCAGCACTGTGCCTGGGAATTGGAATTCCTGTAAACTCCTATTCCACTGCAATAGGAATACCCCCAGGGACCAAAGATCCAGAGCAGTGGTGTGACACTGCACACTGGGGGCAGATTCCAAGGGTGCTCTCACTTTTTCCAGTTCAGCAATGCAACAGGTTGTCCAGAGGAACTGGGAATGCCCCATCCCTGGAAGTATTCAAGGCCAGGTTGGATAGGTTTTGAGCAACCTGGTCTAGTGGGAGGTGTCCTGGCTCATGGGGTCCTTAAAACCCATACCATTCTATGATTTATTCATTTTAGTTCAGGTGCAGAACTTGCCAGAGATGGTCTGGGGTGTCCACTGGACCCATCTGGCTGCTCTGATGCATCACATTCCCATCTCTGAAAGCCTGGTTTTATCCTCCAGGTAAGCACTTCCATGCAATTCAGAGTTTACTGCCCTTTCCTACCTTCCTCTGTACTTGGCACTGACAATTGATCCCTTGGTTTTGGAGGTGCCGTTTAAGTATCTCTTAAGTTCTTATTGACAGTTTTCTACCCCCGCCTTGCCACCTAGTACAACTTTGAATGCTTTCAAATTTTTGTCTTTCCTCAAAGCCCCTGAACCCTCCACTCTGGCCGTGCTTACGCTGTTTTCCTACCTGCCCCTTGTGCTCACAGTCCCCAGAAGACTGTAAATAAAGCTGTCTGGCAGTGACATGTGGGCTGTGCTGACAGCTCGGTGCGTTAGGCAGCCTGGATTAAAACTAATCCTGTTGTGTGGTAACAGCTCAAATACCTCAAGCACTGCTGCCCTGGCTCCTCTGCAGCTGGGCTCCCACGCACAAGTGGAATATGAGACACATTTGTGTGAGGGAGCCACGGGCTCCAGTGGTCCTTGGGCTGCTCCAAGGAAGTTTTACTGATTTTGGGGAGCCCCAGCAATGCTGCTGGAGGAGAACAGTCAAAATTCAGTGCATGCACTATTCAAGGTGAAGGAGGATTTGAATTTCTGTGAGCATGGGAGGTGGCTGTAAGAAGGTTTTAGCTAAAGGGAGAGGCTTGTGATACTCAGTGTGTAGAGCTGAGCTGTCCTGGGTTATCTCCCAGCTAGAACTAGAGACAAGAAACTGGAAGGGTTCAAAGGGAGTGTAATAGATATAATTTCTTAACAGGTGTGATGTGGAGACTGCAAAGATCATTTGGACCAGTTCCCCACTCTGCTTTGTTCAGAGCTTTCCTTTCCTTATAGGAAAGAGGAGGACATCTATTTGATTTTAGTTTTTTTTTTTTAGCCTCCAGACAGCAGATTAGTTTTTGCTGGCTGGCAATGTGATGTGGCAGAAAGTCTTGTGGGCACTCTTTGAGATTTATGTAATAGAAACACTTCCTGTAAGAAGAATCCTTTCTCATCCACGGAGCAGGCCACCTCTGGACAGTGCTTGATCCATTAAAGACCTCAGGTTGAATCTGAGGATGCCTGTGAGCAGCTTTCTGTAGGAAACCAGCACTTACATGAGCTCAGCTCAAGTCTTCCAGCCTTTCCTTGCTGTGGAAGGAGGAGATGGGGCAAATCTGTCTTATGGGCTTGTCCGGGGACCACACCAAAGGCTTCCCTGATGAGATTCCAGAAAATGCTGGCTTGAATGTTCCTGGATTTAGTCAGAGTTAGGTGAATTGAATCCAACCTAAATGATTCTGATTCTAGGAACAGGTTGCAAAACAGTGACAACTTTGAGCTGCTTGAGGTGATAGAGCAGATGGCCAAATGTCCTCTGGGTGGGTCTGTGGGTCTCTTTCCATATCCTTCCACTGTCTACCCTGGATGTGTCAGAAGTGCTGATGTCCCTCCAACTGTGGAAAAGATTCACAGCGTCTTCCACAGGTAATGCAGAAAAGACCAGAGTGAGAAATAGGAATATGGGAAGCTATGGATGGATGGATGTTTCTTTGACAAGGTGGGATGTGGTGGGTAAGGGGTGCAGGTCTGTCATGTTTAGTGGCGCAGGCTCACTGTACCACAGGCCCAGTACTCTCAGCCAGTGGGGCTGGCCTAACTGGGGCAGACTGGTCCTGGAGAAGTGGGGTTCACCCAGAGGGATCTTGCAGTTGCACAGTAAAAACTCCTCTTTAGCAAAGGGAAAAAATATTTTCTTTCTCTGAAGGAAACCTCAAGAAAATGTACGAACAATTTGATGGCTTTCTTACAAACTGAAAATGAAAGCTTTTGGGGTGAAGGGCTGTTAACCTTGAATACACAGGCAAGTCCATACCTCGGGTGGGCTAAAGCAGGTTGTCTTTCCTAGTGTCTGTGTATCAGCTTGGTGAGCCAAAACCTGCGTCAGGCTGTCCATTGCACAGAATGGAGAACCACAGCCTGTTGTGGTGATGGTGAATGACAGGGAACCTGTCCCCAAAAGGGTGTGAGGGGGCAGGGATTTGAGAGGGATCTCAAACTTGCTGCTGCTTTTTGAGCAAGCTGAGATGACAGAGGGAAGTGCTGTCACAGAAGAGCTGATTCACAGACGGTGCTGTGGCTCTTGGCCCCGTCCCTCCATGGGGGACGGAGCACAGCTGACAACACAAAGCGAAAGGGAAAGAGTTCAAATGCAGGAAGGACACAATGGATGTGTTTGTTTTCCTCTTCTGTTGTACTTGGAGCTCTGATGGGTGGTGGTATTGTGGAGGTTTGTGGGAGAATTGGTTGGTTTTGGGGTAAGGGGCAAAAAGGTTTACTAGACCTAATATGTGCCAAAGGCATCCAGGCATCCTGATCTATTCGGAGAAGCTTTTAGGAGGATCAAAGCCTCTCTGACACCAGCCTGTAGCTGCCAGCTGCCTCTACCGCTGCTCCCATCTTCTCACAGACCACCCATTAAGCTGTTGCCTGCCAGGGAGTGGAGATTCTGCTCTCCGAAATCCTCTGCGGGCTCTGCTGGGTGTGCTTGTGCATAGCCTTCCTGGCTCCCTCTTCCTGCCCTCCCTCTGTGCAGTTCCTGCTGGTTTGGCTCTCTCTGCTTGCTCTCCTCATCCCTGCACCTTTAGCGTCCCAGTCCTTCCCTCTCTCTTTCTTTGCTTCCTTCTCAATCATGGCTTGAGCAATTAAGAATTTGGGGTGCGAGGTGATCCTGCCTTGGACACTACTAGTGTGCTTCTACTTTTTAGCTGTAGCTTTGCAACAAGGCAGGTGTTCAGGTGTGTTGCTAACAAATGACAGAGTAAGGAAGAATGTTCATGTAAACCTGTTTTGCACTTGCTGGGAACCAGATCCCCACGGAGCTGGGGCTTGGTTGGACACCAGCTCTTACTAAATCCCAGTGTGTGCTGCTGGTTTTTTGTGGCCCCAAGTTTTTTTTTTTTTTTTTTACTGGGGTGGATAAATGTGCTATTGCAAACTGCTGGTGTTGTCTTCCCCTGCCACACCTTGACTAAATCGTGCTGAAAAGTGGGGAAAAGTGAGAGGGAGCTCCCAGCCCGCTGCCACCTGACCATGTCAAGCACTGGCATCTCACAGTGCCAACTGCATGGGTTCCCTTGCATGGATGGAATTCCAAATTCCGGCCTGATTATGCTGGGAACAAGTGTTGCCAGGGGTTATCTTTGTTTTGAAGCGGTAAGAGGAAATGCTGCAGCTTTCCTAAGGCAGATACAGTGGCTCAGTTTTGCAGAGCTGAGATATTCTGGTGAGCCAGGGAAGGTGATAACCAGCTGGCAGAGTGCTTACAGAGGGCTGAAGCAAGCACATGTAATAGATACAGAACCATTATTGTTAACAATACAAATATGCTTTTCCTTATTACTTGGTGAGTACCCTGTTGGAAACATTCATATTTAATTAGCATTGATTCTTTTTAAGTGAATTGCTTTAAAACCTGGGGTAGTGGAGCCCCTGTCTCTTGCTCAGACAATATCACATAACCAGCCCTTCACTTCATCAGCGAAATAAAATAATTCTGTTCAGGGCTGAGAAGTTGTGCTGCTTGTAGTGAAAATGGTGCCTTGAAATTTTCAGACTGTTTCTGGCAACCATGTGGCTTGGCAGGGAGCAAATTGCAGGTAGGTGGTATCTTTAATGATTTATTTGCATTTACTTTATTTTATAAAGGAGTGTGCAGGTTCTGGCTGGTCCTTTTAGAGAGGAGGGTCAGTATCAAGCATGAGGCTACTTTTCTGCAAGGCTGTTTCCTCCTGTCCTCTAATCCAGATTCAATGTTTTTTTTTCAGGTGACCCTCCACAAGCTGCTGCCTGGATTGGACAGTGTATCCTATACTTGCTGATAATGGTTTTTGAGAAGACTGTGATTAGCCTTGTCCTGCTTATCCCGGGCTGGACAAAGGTGAGCGGTATCTTTCTAGCCATAGCTGTTGTGGTTTGTTTTTTGTCCGCTTTGCCTGATTCATGGTTCCCATTATTGAAGGCCTTTAATCCTCACACTTGTTGACATCCCTCTGTAATCATTAGCTTTTACTTAAATTTCGGGAAACATGACTTTCATAATGGTTTGGCTTTGGGTGCATTCTCTTGCTAGTCAAAAACTGAATAAGATGATGCTTTAATTTTCTTTCCCATTCTTGGAAGGCTAAAATGGGCTGGGCTGGCAGCTGAGCTCCTTCAGTTCTGCCAGAGGATTTCTATGTTATTCTGTCAAGTCAGTCCACGTTGGTGTTTTGTGATCCTGTATCTAAACCAGGGGGTCTCTTAGAGATTAATTTGGAAAGAACTATCCAAGTAGTATGTCTTTTCCTGCTCAGCTGCTTCTCCATGGTTCCTGATGCAATGTTAATTGTGTTTATCAGAAGTTTATCTTTAAAAAAATAAAAATAATACCCTGTGGGACTTTTAGCCACATACCTGGTGGCAGGTAGGTGTGATGGGTATAAAACCCAGTTCTGGGAAGCAGTGGTAACTCAGGTTTGGAGTGCACTCACACACAGTGCCTGGTACAGCAGTCTGGGAGCACTGACCTGTTCAAGGGTTGTCCTTCAAACCCAGTAGCCCACAGTGCTCACACTTGGATGTGAAATTGTTCAGCAGCACAAATCCAGATCCAGAGATGCTGCTGGATTTTCCTCTCCATGATTACTGTTCATGGCTGGTGTCCTTATTCTGCAGATGAGCTCTAGGGAGCCAAGGGAAGTCCCACCAATTGTTGTCATGGTTAGTTACACTGAAAGACTTGCAGTACTTGTTTCTGTACAAAATCATGTGTTTGGCAGCTGGGCTGAGGGAATATCCTGTGTAATCTTTCTAAGAGCTGGGTTGAAGCAAAAGCTGCAGAGCTCTGGCTGCTCATGTAAGAGGACAACCAGTTTTCATCAAAGGTTTTGCAACAGAGCTGTTCAAATACTGCTTCTAAATGTTTTCTCCTCTGCAGCTTCAGCAGATCCTCCTGGGTTACATCCCAAACCCCCAGCTGGAGCTCGTCCTGGTGATGTTTGTTGTGCCTTTCATAGTCAATGTAAGTGGTGCCTCTGCAAGTACTGGGTGGGCTGGTTTGGAAATCATGGTCCACCCTCATGGGAGAGGGCACAGGGACTGGCTGGGAGCAGCCTTGAAGTGGCTGGGGCAGGGTAGAGGGGTGTGGAAATAAATATATCTGTCACAAATCTGTCACTGCCATGGTCTCCGTTCCCAGTTCCCATCCCTTTCTCTGAGCTGCTGCAGGGTTGACTCTTCACCTCTTGGAGTAAAGCTGGGTCTTGGTAGCTGAGGGCTGATCTCAGCAGCAAGCTGTGGGCACAGAGATGCCAAAAAACCCTTTAAGCTTATTTAGGATGGCTTGTGACCTTGACAACCTGCTCATGCAGTCATTTGGCTGCATTTCAGATTGTGTTACAGCAAGATAAGGTGCACAGGGTTACCCAGAACTGTTCTTCTCAAAACTAGTTTGACAAAGCCTCTTGAAAGCTCAGCTCTCTCCTGGTTCCCTTAATCTGGGTAATCCTTGACATGCTGCTCAGTTCCTAAGATGGGAAGGGGGAGCAAAGTGTTGACACTCAGATGCTCCTTGGACAAGCAGGGAGTTGAATTCACTTTCAGCTCATCCTATGCACATTTCAATGGATGCAGCACTGGCAAATTTGGATTGACCTGCCTCTCTCCACCATCCCAGGCTGAATTGCCTCATTAGAAAGCAAATTCTGGTCCTCAAAGAACTGACCAGGGACTGGTTCAGGCAGATGAACCTTGGATGGAGCTTGGTTCAGTGGTTATGTTCTGGTGGAAACTTGGCCTATCATGGTCTTTTTTACCCTGGGTCTTCAACAACTGTGGAATCAATAGGACTTGTATAAGAAAGGACCTTAGGAATTTGACTCATCCAGTCCCCATGGACATAGTTGGTGCAGGGTTGATTTAGATATGAGGTTTAGATATGATCAAGGCTGGACGTCTGGAGAACCCAAAAGGAGAAGAAATATCTGTGATGGAATGACTTTGTGTTTTGGCGTCTGCAAACTATTCATGTAACTTCTTTCTCCCCAAGGCCATTATGTTCTGGGTTGTGGACAGCTTGATCATGAGGAAATACAAGCAGAAGGATACCCTGGACATCAATGGATCCACAGAAACTCCTCGGGCCAGGAGGACTGAGGAATCTCAGGTAAGATCAGGGATGCAATTTTGTGTTTTCAGACCAAGCTGCAAACTTGTGGGATGGTCTGTGTGTTTTACCACAACCCTGTAACAGAACAGCACATTGCCTAGACCTGCAGTGGTGCTTCATGAGTGTGGGTGATGACCCTGCAATTTCACCCTTCTTTCCTTCCATGTCAGTCTTAAGCTTTGTATTGTTTCAGTCTCATGCTCTGCCTTGTCTATTTTCATGGAGTAATTGTTTTTTCCCCCTTCTTGTGGGATAGAAAAAGATCTGTCTCTCATGCCAGTCTGCATCCAGTAGTATTCAGCCTGAGGAAATTAATTCATCTGCAAGGCCCTTATTTTTGCTCTGAGCAATGAGCAATGTCACAGCCCATGAAGAGCTGCTGAAATATCACCCTGAATTATGATAGTATCTTGGGGGGATGAGCTGGGTTCTGCACTGATCTGTGTGTGCAGGCTGAAACTGTCACTCTGAGCTTTGCTATATTTAATTGTAATTCATTTTGGCTGGGAAGAGCTTACTGTCCTCACTGTAATTGTTAGCATCCTTTTTAGAGGACAAGGCTTAGCTGGGAATCCTGTTTTTGTCAGCACTTGGTATTTTTTTCAACCAGAAAATTATCCCTGAGCTGGAGGAAGCTGTGTTCTGTGTAGTCTGAGCTCGACTCTTAAAAGTTATGGTGGGGAAGGAAATGCTGCAGTTCCAGCAGACTTTGTTCTTAATAATGTGTGGTTTTCTGGGTAGGTGGTGTCTGCTTCTTACTGACCTTTGGGCAGAGACCACAGTCTTGGTCCCTGGGAGGAATTCCCTTCCTTCTCCTGGCATCCAGGCCTGGTTTCAGTGTGTTCTGTGTACGGCTGCTGATATCCTGCAGTGCGCTGGCGAGACTCACGGAGATAAGATAATTTCTGGCAATCACAGACTGGCTCCTGGAGGAGCTTCTGCTGAGGAATTTAGGATGAACAGAAATAGCTCTTGCTCTCTGAGTGCTCTTTTCATGAGGAGTAACTCAGCTCTCGTGCTGATGGGTGAGATGGCCCATCACTGGTGAAATTGCAGCACACACTGAGGTAGTAATGTTTTAACTGTGTGTGCTTGGCCGTCTGCACAGCAGCCAAGGCTTCCATGTCCCAGGAGTGCAGTGGGGAAGTGGCCACTGCTTGTGCAGTGTCAGAGGAGCCCTTGCTCCGGCAGGGAGGGCAGGCAGATGTGAGCAGCTGTTGACACAGCTGAGTCACTCTTCCTGGCCCTGCCTCCGGATAAACATCTCTGACGGGGTCACTGGTGGTAGAGCCCTGCCCTGCTCACTGGATGTGTTCCTCAAGGCCCAAGGTCAGTTAGAATTACAGCAACTCAGAGGCAGAGGTACGGAGGTGTCATTTGTCGTTGAGGCACAAACCTCCTTCACAGATTTTGGAACCAAACCTTGCAGCATCCACTTCCATTGGTGCTGGGATGTGCAGATGATGTCACAGGGACTGCTCCTCCATGGAAATGGAGCTGGACTTCTGCCTTGTTCTACTGGAACACTGTGAGTGTTTTGTGACCTCTAGCTCAGTTTTGGACAATCTGAAGGTTCAATACCTGCTAACTTCCAGATGCTAGGAAAGCCCCTTCTGGCAGGTCAATAGACAGGAAGTTTCAAGTGGTGGAAACAATTCCTACAATCTGCCTCCTTCCCTCAAAGGCTTCTCCCATCTTCCAAGTACTTGACTGCTTTTCTCTGAAGACTTCAGCAAAAATTCTGCAATGTGCATGTCATCTGTCCACCCTGAAACCCTTTGATCCATCACTGCAGTGGAGCTACCAAGGGGACTGGTTTCTGCTCAGAGCAGTCTGCAGGGATTGCATCCTCTATGCTCAGGCATGTTCCTGTGCCTCTGGCCTGACAAATATTTTGGGCAGAGAAGGAAGATAATGAAGAAATACAGAAGGGGGTGACCTGTTTTCCAGCTCTTTCTTGGCACTGGGCCTTGAGGAATAGCCATAGGCTCCTGCTTCATGTGTCAACTTCTTAAGCTGTGAACTAAAGATCATGTTGTCTGGCTGAGCCCTACAGCTGCATTGACTGGAATTTGGGCTTGAAAGCAGAAAATGAGCATTTCCTGGGCTTGTTGCTGCTAAGAACCTGTTCAAGTGGGGGGATTTCTCCCCTCCGTGCTGCCCAGTGGAGGAGGAAGGGGGGCTGAGGGGTGTCTCTGTAGGGCAGAGCTAATGTGTCCCATGGTTTATCAGGGTTCATCAGGGCTGTCTCGCTGCAGGCGCCACCAGCTCCCCATCTCGCTGCTGACTTGAATTTCAGCCCTCTGCCTATCTCACCAATGGAGTGTCATTATTTTCACATGAACTAGCAGTTCGTGTTTGGAAAAGGAGGGGGAGAGATAGGAAGGAGAATGGTAAGAGTGGGCTGAAGTTAACCTGTTCAAAGCCCACGCTCTGTGTTTTCTCTCGGGAAAACTCAGTTTTGTCCTTGGCTTGGTAGTGCAGCTGGGCAGCAAGAAGAAACCCAGCAACAGCAATCCTGCCTCTGGTGTCACTTACTGGGTGTGGCTGCAGCCTTTTGAGGATGTTAGGGCTCCTCTGGTGAGCCGGAGGATGAGCTCTTGCTACTTCTTCCATACTGAATCCCTGAAAGGGACAAACTCCCTCTCATGGTTGGAAGAATTTCACCCTTCTTTCCTTCCATGTCAGTCTTAAGCTTTGTGTTGTTTCCGTCTCGTGCCCTGTCTTGTAAATTTTCACAGAGTATTTTTTTTTTTCCCTTCTTGTGGGATAGAAAAAGATCCCTCTCTCGTGCCAGTCTATATCCAGTACTGTTCAGCCTGAGGAAATTAATTCATCTGCAAGGCCCTTATTTTTGCTTTGTATGTGTCCTGCCCTTGACCCTGAGGCTCTTTTCCCTTGCCCTTGTAACTCCCAATGAACTTAAGATCTTATCAGTGATTTCTTTGTTTCCTCCACTCAGGAAAACAAGGCATTTTAATAATGTTTTATTTGATCCTTTTTCAGTTGTTGTTTTTTTTTTTTTCCCCAAGGGAGGTGGATGAGTTTCTGTTCCTTTCCTGAAGGCTTGTGTTTTCAGAGACAATCCTTAAAGCAAAAGTCCAGTACGAGTGGTACTTGTGAGAAAAAATTAAGGTGAAACTAGAGGCTGGTTTGAGGTTGGGAGGAAAGTTAATACTCCACATGGGGGCCTGCCTTTGGTCAACATGGAGTTCAGCACCTGTCCTAATTGCCTTCATAAGGAACTCTGAATTTTTGCATTCACTAGACTGAAGATGCTGATAAACACCAATACAGCGCTACTTGCGTCTAGGTGTTGAAACACTTAGAAACTCCAAGAGCAAGTTGGATTTGCCTGTTGCTTAGCTGAAAAACAACTTTGTTTTTGATATTTTTAAAATTTTTAATTAGCTCAAACTCATGGTGAACTCAGGTGCCAGGTCTTTACAGGAGAGATAAATGAAGGTGAGCACAGAGGTGCCTCTGGAAGGAAACTGTCCCACCTGTCAGTCTTACCAACTTGTGGCAACTCAACTTGTGGAATGTGTAAGGTATTTGAGAACTGCTGAGTAAGACAGACGTTGTCCCAGGACTGGGGAACCCACTCCCAGCTGTGCCACCAACCTGCTGTAATCCTGACCTGGATGCATCTGCAGGGGAAGAGCCTTGTCCAAGTTGTGCTGAAAACTCCCAAATTAGAGTTGGGCTTGAAAATGATATCTGAGGGCGTGTCCTGTGACTGTCACGCTGGGTGATGAGGTGCTCTCTTGTGATGATGCTTCATGGTTACTCAGGGACTGTTGGCTCGTGTGGCTTCCTCCAGGTGTATGGCGGGCAGGTAGCAGCCTGAATGGGTCTGGATGCACAACCCTGTGTCACCATCCCTGCTTGGCTGCCAAGAGGATTTGCGTTTTCAGCTGAAACCCACCCAAATCCCCGGTTTGTCAGGCCCCACAACCAGTCTGTTGCAGCCTGTCAGAGCTCAGTGAGTTCACAATGCTGCGTGTGAGTCATTACCCACACATTTTTTCAGGTTCAACAGCATCGTAATATTAATGAGATAAACAGAGGAAATCTTTGCATGAGAGAGATGGAAACTTTCCAGTGTGTGTCCTGAACCAAAAAAAAAATTCCTTAAGACCAATGAGAAGGACAACAAGAGAGCTTAATCCGGTCTGTTACTGTCCTTTGGGTGTCTGACCGTGAAGATAACAACATTGGATGGAGGGGCTGGGGTGTGTGAGAGGGTGGGGAGGAGGAAATCTTCCCCTGCGGCTCTTCTGCTCCTTTGAAGTCATTGACTCACTGGAGTTTTGTTTTTCCTGTTTAGTGGTTTTGTTGCTGGGGTGACTGGCCCTGTGGTGCTGCCTGAGTGCTAACAAGTGAGAGGCACGTGAATCCACAACTGCGCGTGGACATAGATATAGGAGCAATTCCCCCCGCTCCTGGTTTTGCCCAAGGGATCCTGGGCTCTGGGAGTGGTTGAGCTGTTGGGGATGTTCTCTCTGTGTGTAAAGTCCATGTACCATCCCTGGACTTGGGCCTTTGAGCTGGAAGGCTGCTGAGTGAGACACTGGGAGACTTCGTAGAGGCAATGCAGCTTCCCTCGCCCAAACCTGGGTGTTTGAGGTCAGGAGAAAGGTGTAGGATGAGGTTGAGCAAACAGCCTGGTCTGGAGCACACGTCTGATGAGGAGCAGCTGGAGATGCTTAGCCTGGAGAAAAGGAGGCTCGGGGTGGCCTTGTTCCTCTCTACAACTCCCTGAAGGGAGGTTTGTAGCCAGGTGGGGATCAGTCTCTTCTCCCAGGTAACAAGAACAGGACAAGAAGGAGCAGCCTTCAGTCACACCAGAAGAAGTTTAGATGAGATATTAGGGAAAATTTCTTTACTGAAAGGGTAGTCAGGCACTGGATCAGGCTGCCCAGAGAAGTGGTGGAACCACCATCCCTAGAAGTGCTCCAAAAACATGTAGATGTGGTGCTCAGAGACATTTAGGTTTAGTGGTGAACTTGGCAGGGCTGAGTTCACAGTTGGACTCAGTCCAGGAGGTCTTCTCCAGCCTTGAGGATTCAATGATTCTAATCTGTCTAGCCATGAATATTACCCATGTGAACTGCTGGCTGGCTGGCATTGGGTTTCAGTTCTTCTGCAGTCAGTGCAGCCATCACCTGGGTACAATCCAGGCGTTTTCCTCTTCCAGATGATGTGGCTGGAGGATGCCTGCACGTGGCTCTGTCTGTATCACGCAAATGCTCTAGGGTGATGGCAGTCAGTTTAGAGCAGCCTCTGGTAGCCCCAGGTGTGGAGTTAACTACTGAGGGTCTTGGTGTTCCTGGGGGCAAAGGGCAGCTTTTGGGTCCTGCAGCAAAAAAAAAAAAGTGCTTTTTTACCTCAAACAGCAGTGAGAGGTGTCAGTGCTCTGCTTTGGCTCCCACAATTTGTACTGAGACAGGAGCTGTTGTGCCAGGCAGAAATGAGGTGCTGCCAGGCTTAGGACACTACTGCTGAGCTGGCTGGCCATGGCTGAAGCTGAGCTTGTAGCCCTGCTTGCCCTTCTGGCTGAGCCCTGGAGGTGACAAGTGGCTGGGAGCCTGGGAAGAGGTGTACATGGGGTACAGCTGTTCACAAAATATGTGGCCTCATTTTCATATGTGTTCACTGAGGCTTCAGCCTGGCCTGAACATCCGTGTGTAAGTCCTGTCCCATGGGGAACAGAGCCTTCAGCTGCCCATTCCGCTCTCAAGGAAGCGGGCTGGGACACCAGATGGTCCCGGTGTCTGTGCCCGAATCTGCTTGGTTGCTGTTGGAGAGATGGTCCAGGTGACCTTGAGACCTCACCCATCTGCCAGAGCGGACTGGATCTGGCAGCAGACCCCTCTAAGGGGTGCTTGATTTGTTCAGCAAGCAGGATTGAGAAATCGGAGACCTTTCACTCCATCATCATCTGTCGGTTCTCCTTTCTAGGTATTGCTCTCTCCTGACATGGATTTTGATCAGTCTGAAAGTGACCAGGATATTTCAGGACTGCAGGGAACCAACCAGAAGATGAAGCAGCCCAGCTATCAAGTGGTCATCTGACAACACCGGGACAAGGGAGGGGGACGAAGGAACAGCACTGTGATTTTTTGAGCTGGCCAAGGAAGGGCAGGGTGGGGAATGCTGGTTGATCCCTGTGGATCTGCAGAGATCCTTTTGCCTGCCTCATCTTAGACCTATCCTGCAGTTGTCTTGGGGATGGTATCAGTGCATCCTCTACAGGCTTGAGCAGTACCTGCTTTACCTGTCTGCCCCACACGCAGGCACGTTGAGGTTGGGGATACAGGGATGTATCTTTCCTGGCTGGCCAACTGGGTGTGACTTTTTTTTTTGTCAGGGCTAGAGACTGAAGTGAAAAGATTGTCTGCTTTTTTTTATAGAAAAGGAAAAAAAAAAGACTATTTAGTGCTACCTGAACTGTGACACTTTTATGTGCACAATACTCAAAAGAATTGGTTTGCAATATGTATTTAAATGTCTTGAATTGGGAAGATTGTCTCAGTGGATCTGATTCTTTTTTTACTGTTTTATAAGAAATCCAATAAATATTTGACCTAAAATTGCTTCATAGATTAAATGCCTTCATGTGCTTAATGTTCTGCAAAACCCTAATGTTGTGAAGGGGGAGGAAGAGGAGCTTGGAAAGATTTCCTGACCGGGGAAGATTGTATTTCTGCATCAGGGCTGTCCTAGTCACCCTACAGATGAAGAGCTGAGCCACAGAGTTTGGTTTCTGTGGTTGAGGTGAAGGAGCTGCATCAGTGCAAAGCCCTGGTGCAGCATCAGCCTGTGCTGGGCTCCAGAACAGACTCCGAGATGGATCCCTTACAAGGGAGTGTTTACTGGAAGTTGAGAACTCGCCTTTTACTTAGTTTAAAATAAACACCTGAAATGTCTGCAGGATCTGATTCAAACTGTATTTGAAAGCCCCATTCGCCAGCCCTGATCTGGGGTAAGGGAAAGCCTGGGATAGTTCTGGTGGTGGAGAGGACCCTGTGTCACCCAGGAGTGGCACTTTTTGCTCCAAGTGTGAAGTGCAGGGCTTTGCCCTGTTTGCTCTCCTCTTGAAAAACTGTGTTTGTCTGTAAACACAAAAATGCAAAACACTTTGCAGCTGTCCTGGGGAGAGACTGAGCACAGAGCAGCTGCATCACCCGACTCTAAGGCTGGGGGCAGAGACACAGCTGTGGAGAGAGCCATCCCGAGTCCAAATGGGGTATAGTCCTTGAAGCAGCGATCCAGGATCCACTGGACTGGTATCCCTAGTGGAGCCAGAGCCAGGCTTTGCTTATTGTAAGACAACTCCCCTTAAGTGATGGATGGGAATGATCTTTTATTTTTCCTTTTTCCCTTTTATTTTTCCCAAGAAAACAAACCCTCGTTAAGGGGTAAAAGAGAAAGGATTTGGATTTTCTAACTTGGATGGATTTAGACATAAAGGTTGCGCTCAGAGCATGTGAAGATATTTGGTGGAGGTTTTTTGGGGGTTTGGTTTGCTGTTTTTTTCCTGACTTCAAAGTGGTTTGAAGCCTTAGATGCAAATCAAAGTCTCGGATGCCCCTCAGTGAACTAGACACGCTTGGCTACACTTGCAGCTGTGCAGCTTTAAACTGTTTTTCTGGAAATTAAGTCCTTTTTTGTTTTTCTTCCTTAATGAAGGGTCAAAATCCTACTTCTGCTGGCACATCAAAAGGCTTTTGGAACACATGGCACACAGCTCTCTGAATAGATTATTCATATTGCTCAGTGCAGTTGGTTTCACAATGCAACTTCTGCTTGTCTGGGGAGTTCTGCACTGGTAGGGGCTGGAGTGAGTCCTGTTCTGTGTAAGGTTTTGATCGGAAATAAATTAAAACAGCTTCCATATTAGAAACTTCTCCCTGTTTTGAGGTGAACTGGTATTTGGGGTTTTGCTCTTGCTGTAGGGGCTGCACAGTGCAATCCTGCAGAGGGTGAAGGAGTGCAAATTTGGCCACAGTGAAGTTCCTTGTCCTAAAGTGACAGGCCCTTCATCTTAGCCCTTAGTTGAGGCTGGCTGAGAAGGTTCACTACTGGCAATAGCAGGACAAGAAGAATGTGGGGGAAGGTTCTCCCTCAATCCTTGTGGTGCCAGTGCTGTTTCAGCAGCCCTGTTCTGTTCCCATCTCTGAAATGGGGCCGTGCAATTGTTTCCATTGCACTCCAGAGTGATTGCTCAGCCTCATGTCTCAGCAATGTGCAGTCTTTAGCCACAGTCCTGTGAATCCAAGTGCTCTGTGACACTCTTGGAGATGAGAACAAACGCAACTATGCAGCTGTTGCAGCGGAGGTCTGGGAGCTCTCTGGGATAGCATGAAGGGCTGTGAGGACCAAGCCTGGACATATTCTCCCTCGTGAGAGAGGGAAGTGTTGTGATGCCCAGTTTACAGCTGAAAAAATTTGAAATGTACAGTCCATGGCCTGCCTTTGCTCTTGGGGCAGCAGGAGCACAAACTGTTTACCCAGGCCCTATTCTACTCTATTTAAAGTCTGTGGTTAAACTCTCATTTTAATGTGGGAGTAGGACCCTAGGGTCTGTCCTTGCCTCCTACCAAGTGTATAGAGACTAAAGAACATCAGTGAGCTTTAATTTTTCCCTGAAATTACTTTGGCTCCCCACTTACTGTTAACTCGTGAATGGTTCTTTCAGTCACCTGGTAACGTGAGCCTGTCCAGCAGCATGAAACACACACAACCTTAGCTTCAAAGCTTGTTTCATCTTTGCCAAATGAAAGCTTCACTGCAGCATTCACTTTAAAATATTTATTGTGAAATGGATAACTG
This sequence comes from Dasyornis broadbenti, assembly GCA_013397935.1. Classification (NCBI taxonomy): domain Eukaryota; kingdom Metazoa; phylum Chordata; class Aves; order Passeriformes; family Dasyornithidae; genus Dasyornis; species Dasyornis broadbenti. The sequence goes on along the minus strand of VZRN01003168.1, from coordinate 229,104 downwards.
GAGCCCTAAGGAGACCTTGAGTATATTGCTCCAGGTGCTTCATATTGCTGAGACGTTGGACTTGATCATTGTTATCTTCAGGCCCTGAAAGAAATACGTTTCCTTGGCTGGAGGAGGAGAAAGAGGAGCAATTATGCACCTGAATCATTAGCAGTAGGTGTGTGTTTATATATATTATATACATATCTATATACAGAAGAGATGAGAGCCCAAGCCAATCACACCCCTTAGCAACACACTTGGACAGCAGAATGTGGGAGGAGAGAGGATTTCAGTAAGGACAGTAATGGAAACACCTGCCAAACCCTGGAGTGTCTGGAAACCCACTGCCACTTTCCTGTTCACTCTGTGCCAGTGAAATGGGAAGTTGTTTTGGATGTGGGCTGATCTTCCTACTGTCTGCTTGGGCAGAGAAGCCAACTTCACAGCTGTTCTTCCTCATCTCTTTCTGGCCCATGAGCAAACTGCAGAGCATTAAACCTCTGCTGTTATTCCACACTCAGGACTGTGCTGAAGGTCTTGCCTTCAGTTCTCCCTCGCAGGAGAGCTATTTCTCAAGACAGCAGGGCCCAAAGCAGTAGTTTCTTCTTTATGTTCTGTTCCAAAGTACGAGCCTTGGCATGAGTTTTGTACTAACTGAGCTCTCTGTAAGGATCTTCCAGAGTGCAGTTAAATCTTGCTGGTTGCTTTTGGCTGTTTCCCTCTTCCCGGCAGCACATGGTGTGAATAAGAAACCAAGCTTGCCACCTGCTCTGCTGCCACGGTGCTTGCAGCACTAATGAGCTGATCAAGCAACTGGAAAATCACCACCCCACCCCCAGCAGCTGGAGCTCCTACAGCAACAATATGATTTAATTGTTAAATATGCAAAAAATCAGTCAAGATTGAACCTATTTCTGTAGGTCTCTGGCAACTGTTTTCTCCTAACACATGGATATAATTTAATTCCTGGAGATGCTTCCACACCCAGCCTCCCTCCTTTCAATTCTGGAAAGGCAGAGTATACATGAGCTCAGTTTGGCCTTGCCATGTAAATGTCTTTGTGGTTGTCAAGTCCTCTTTGGACAAGTTCTCTGCTAAAACTCCCCTGTGGCTGATCTATAGCATTGCTCAGTGATGCCTCACTTTAAAATACACCACAGCCTTGCAGTTTGGGGTTGGAGCACCACCTGTAGTGGGGGTGGCTGGCAGACCCTTCTGTAACCTCCTGCTGCCAGATTCCTGCTGCGCACAAATTCCTGCAGTGTAAGGAAGGAGAAGAAGCCAAGGGAAATCGGGATAAAAAAAAAATTGACAATTTGGAATAAATAAAGACTTCCTCCTTGATTACAAAAGCAGCCAGAAACGTCTAGTCAAAATTCAAGAGGCTGCTTTGAAGGCTCACAAGCTGTCGTGGGTTCTGGTTCATCATCCCTCAGGAAATTTAAATCTTTGCTGAGCAGAAGGGATGTGAGGCTCAAGGACGTGGCAGGTCTGTTGGAAGCTCATGGTGGAACTGTTTCTCTCTGAGGGAGAGAAACCCTGCACTGTTATTTAAATTGAATTACATTGAATTAACCTCTCCATGGAATGGGAGCCTGTGCACTGAGACAGCAATAAACCACATCAAGGTTTTCACCACTTTTTTAAGGGTCTGTAGTAGTTCAGGGAACATCATGCTTAGTGGCAAATCCAGACCTCATCCCAATAACCAGGAAAGCAATACCCTCCTGTGGCCTGTTGATTGATGTTCTTTGGTGCTAATGGGTCACTGCAGATGAATATCCTCTCCTCCCTCTCTCTCTCTCTCCTTTTCCCACAGACCACGGTTGGAGCAGGTGCTCCAAGTCACTTCTTTGCAGAGGATGTCACCTCAACAGGCACTGTGCTGTATGATGCGCCTCTCATGGGGTGACTCACCAGCCCCAGGGGGTATTGCACAGATCCCTGCATGGGTTTATTTTAAGGCCAGCAGCCTCTGCGCTGTTCACTGGCTTATTTCTCCCTCCCTTCCCTCTGGGAGAGCACCAATCATGCCTTTAACCACACCCTAAACCCTTTCCCCCAACCTTCTTGTTCTTTAGCAATTTGATGAACAATGTTCATCTAGCTTGAAAGAGAGATGGCTGATTTCCAAGGGCAAAATCCTTGGTTTCTTTGGCACCAAAAAGTAAGGAAATATTCTTAAATTGCCTAGTAGAGGCTCCAGAAGGGACCTGCTGTCACACGTGCTGCTGCAATGCATCCCTGTGACCAGTCTTAAACGCTGTTAATTGTCCCAAAGCTGGTCCCTGTGTCGAAAGGATGAGGGGCCAGATAGTCCTTATAGCTCCCATCGATCAGTTTGTCCGCGTTGTTTTTGGCGAACCAGCAGTCGACTTCCTGCTGGCCGTTGTAGATCCTCCTCTGCTTCCACACGACAGGAACGAGCCGTCCCTTCACTTTCAGGGTGTTTGTAGGGTTCGCCTTCAATGCCTCAGTTTGGTTCTGCCCAACCTCCTGACGGCTTGTGTTTAGAGACTCCTGAAGAAGCTTAACTTCATGGTTCAAGAACTGACCTGCAAGGCAAGATAAAGTAAGAGTCCATGACTGGCTGATTTGTGCCTGTTTATAACTTGTTGTGGTTTGGTGGTTTGTTTTATTTTCGGTGGGACATATTTGAGGATTCTCAGCTTAAGGGTTTCTAAAGGGCTTCTATGCAAGAACATGATGAATCTTGTTCCTGTGATTCTTCTCTAAATCCCACAAACACAGAGGTTAGAATAAAACCCCACTTTCTTTTTTTTTTTTCTCTCACGGGTCAAGATACACTGAAGAGCTAAAGAGCTTTTTTTGCTGCCAACAGTCAATTCCCTCCTGCGGGACATGATTACTAGAGGTGAATAACCCCCACAACGCTCATCAGCAAGCAAAAGGTTCTAGGCCTGAAGCTTCAAGTTCTCTTTCCTTGCCTTCTTGGGAGCAAGTTCTTCTAGGCCAAACCTAAGTGTGGATTTAGAGGTTTGTGCATGAGGGTGGCCTGAATCCAAAACCTCACACTTAAGGGATCATCTCCTGCTTCACCTGGGGTTATCAGAGTGGCACAGAAATTATGGCATCAGTTTTAGAGCTCTGCACCTGTCCACGACCATAAAACATTAATACTTCTCATTAGCTGAAAGGACTCAACCATCTGAGTCATTAGCTGAGCCTGCCTAAAGCTTAGTTCCTTCAAAGGGTAGGGGTGGCTCTTCTTTCACTTCACATTTGAAAGAAAGGAGCCACAAAAAGTTCTCGTGGAAGATTTGGTTTCTGTCTCTGTACTGGGAGCATCAAGCATGTGTATTCTAATAGCAACTCTATTGAACAATCATTAAAAGAGTGGAAATGTGAAAACCGGGCACAGCTGGGATAGGGAGAGATAGCTCATATAGGAAAAGACAGGAGAGAAGCTGGGGATACTAGAAATAGAGAAGTTGTTCGAGAGAGGATGTAAAAGTCTCACCTGGGAACTTAATCCCCACCTGCCTTGTTCCTTCCCTCTGGTCTCTGCTCGGAAGGATCGTTTTTGTCTGGTTTACAGCTCTGAACCTGAGAACCTGTCACCTACCCAGTAGCCCGTGGGAGTCAGAAGAGAGGCCTTTACTGCTGGAGATATAGAACCCCAGGTGATTCCTCTGGTATGGGGCTGGCTTCTTGTAGTGGTGGATGAGGATGACGAAGCTGATGGTGTCCCGGATCGTCACGGTGATGTTGGAGAAGGCAGAGATGGACACCTCAAGGCTCCTGCTTCGCACAACAGCGCTCCGGCCACAGGACAGGACAAGCCTTTCCCCATCATCCAGGATGACCCTCTTGGGTGTGATCTCCAGGTAAGACCTTTGTGGCTTATTGCTGAGGATGGTGATGGTGCTGAAGTAAGTCCGATGCTTCTTGTGGCCGTTGGGTGGTGCGGGAGCTCCGATTAATTGCCCATTCACAGTTACACCTTGCAGGGAAACAATCAGTGAATGAAAGCTGGAACCAAGGATCACAGAATCACAGAACAGTCTGAGCTGGAGGGGGCCCAGAAGGAATAGGTCTGTTGTCTCAATGGCACAAGTGACTGAAGACATGCAGGCTCGCCACCTCATGCTCAATTATTTCACTTACCAGTATCCAAAACCCTATAATCAGTCTGTTATAAAATTATTACCTCATACAGAGCACATAAATTTACCCAAGGTCAGAAATACTGGCCTTCTCAGGCCACTTCTAAGGTCCCCCCAGTCCCATTAATCCTAACACACTGTACACAATGCCTCAAAAAGAACCATTTTTGAATAGTCTAAGATGCAGATCCCACTGAGTCAATTAAAGCCTAGATGTCCACAGTAAGATTCTGAGTAATTTTAGCAATTTTTGTGACTTATTGTCTATAAGACAGAGACTCACTTCCCACAGGCCTCTGAACACCCACTGAACAATGAAAATTAAGGAAGAGGCTTGTTGCTAACTCAAGCTAAACCCAAGCCATTAACACTGAGATGAAATATCTCCATATCCTGTCATTCCTGATGGGTTCTCTCATTTCTGTCTTCAAAGACTCAATACCCTAGTGCTACACAGTCTGTTTCCCTCAAGCTCATTCTGCATTTGAACCACAAAATCATTCAAGCAGGAGCACAGTCTGTGAAAGAAGTTGAAGGGAAACATTGCCAGGAGCTGTGTCTTACTCACTGAGGCAGACATGAACACAGAAATATGGGGGCTAGACCATTGCCACACAGAACAGAATCCTTACAAATTTATTGTGGGGTTTTGTAAAACAAGTCTGTGAATTGTCTCTGGTTTCAATACCCCTTTCTCCCACTGTCACCCTGTTCAGGACATAATCTGCTTATTAGCTGCCCTGCTTAGAATTCCAGGTCGGATCAGACCACACTTTGGGCCCCAGAGGATCAGACCGGCTTGGGTAAAGCAGATCCTGAATCATGTGGGTTTTCTCAAAACTCATGACTCGCTAGCGACTTTAGTGGTTTCTCTACTAAAAGAGCCATGTCGCTTGGTGAGCCCGTTTGGGTACTTTGCTCTGTCCTAAACAAAACAGTACTGCAAGTAAAGGGAGAAATTCCCATAACAGAGCAATTTGGGTGAGTTCCAAATCTTTTATTTGCATGCTGTGACTTTGTAACTAGATGAAGTTGAACCGTTGAAGAAACTTCTAATTTCCTGTCCCCTTCTTGCCTGTGAAGCACCTTGGTGCTTGGTCTTACCGCTGCAGGGCTGGCCTTACACTTTGATTTTCCTCCACAAGAAACTGCTTGGCTTGGCTGCTCACCAGATTCCTTGTGATCAGAGACCAGCCGGAGAATGTCCCCTGGCTCTCCATCGATATTGAAGCAGACGGAGAACTTGCTGGAGGGGAAGTCAATGACAAAGTGAGGGTCCCCATCCGCTGAGAAGACATGGAAAAGGAGATAAATGTGAGAGGCTCACACAAAATTGCGGTGTCCAAGATTGCAACAAAACCACTGTTTAAAGTGTGTTTGTCCCTGTTTTTTCCCAAGTCCTCCAGGTTTGTTGTTTTTAGAGGGTCAGATGGAGTTTGCCAGGAAATGCCAAGTTTTGCTTTGTTTTTCGCAAAGATTGTTTTGTTTTTCTCACAGAAGAGGTTGGGTTTTCAATGACAACTCAAAACTCAAAACAGTATAGATGAAAACCAGGATATTTTCTTCCTGGAATATTATTTCAGTGATTTATGGGAGTTATCATGTAGGTGTTTTGAACTCTTCCATACTTTCTTGGCAGGCTACATCCCCCACAGCACACACAAATGTACTTCTAACCTAGGGCGGCTGCATGGGTGCACCTCACACTGACCCCTTCTAGCCCTCAGTATCAGATTGGAGCAGTCAGCAGCAGCTATTGATCCCACAATCTTAATTTTTCAACAATCCTTGATCTGTCATCAACCATCAGGCAGCTGCCATTAATAAGGCAAGCCAAAAATCCTAGTTTCTAAGGTAAAATTGATCTTACCAAGTGAAATTCAGTTCAAAATTATCGATCTGGATTTGTTCTTCAGTGTTTAATATATGAAAAGTTAAGCAGAGGTGCAGAACCAACAGGAAAACAGTAAAATATAGAATTTTCTTTTTTTTTTTCAGTCTTTGACAACATTTTTTATGTTTTATCATTATTACTTTATAAAATATTTTCTGAGTATTTCTACGTACAGAGAGGAAGTGTTTCCTGATCTCCTCTAACCTACAGAAGTCTCAAACATGAGCATCAAGTTTGCTTTGCAATGTTTGCTCACACTCCTTCACAGTACTGATCCTCTCTGTATTTTGTTTTGCTTTTCCTCTCTGCTCTGCAGGTCTAACAAACAGAATTTTGGCTGGTCACTGGGATGCTTATACCACAGTGACACGCACCTGAGGTTTCCATAAATCAGCCACCATTATTTTGCATTATTAAAGGTGTGAAAACAGGCACTGACCTGAAGTTTTGGAGATTTTTATTCTCTGTTTATCTTGCTCTCTGCGTATACCTAGAAGTGGGGAAGGAAGGCTGTTATGATGACTTACGAAGCAGCAGAAAGAGACATATTATAATAAATGTTCCCAAAATATTATTCAGAGAGATGATAGGATATATTCCTGCAGCCACTTCAAGCTTCATGTAGAACACCAATTTTTCAATAGTTTCTACAGAGCAGTAAGTGCTTCAAGGGGGTGAGCCAGGGGCCTAAAATGTTTGCTAAAGGTTACCCAGCCCACAGTTAGCAAAACTGGTATGAAAATCACAGCTTTACCCCTCAGTTCATTGTCTAGATCACCCCTGTGCCAAAGTCAGCCATGAAACATTGCCCATGCATAAAGATTTCTTACCAGCACAAGGTTATTCTTCTCTCCTACCTGGTGGGGCCCTGTGCCCCTGCAGGCTCTGCAGCTTTTCCCCAATGCCATCAGTGGAAGGGCTGATAAACTCCTCCTGAGGTGGCTCTGAGTGGAGTCCAGCCTCTTTCATCTTCAGAACAGTGAAGGGGGTAACAAAATTGTAAGCCAAGGCCATCGACTTGGCTTTTTCCATCAAATAATCCTTTTCCCGATCGTCATCGCTCTTCAGCCGAGAGTTGAGCAATTCCTTGATGGTGAGGTAACTCCACGCCCTCTCAATGTAATTATTATCACTTTTGCTGTCCTCTAGGCCGGGGACACCTCTGATGTCATTCCTGCTCGGCAGGTCAATAGCCACATCTGTTTTGAGGAGGATGTACTTCTTAGAATTGCTGGCAGTCACCTCCACGTGGAGCTTATCCGAGGTGCGGTTGATGAGTTTGCCGGCTATGATAATTTCAGAGCCATTGAAGTAGTTGGGGAAGAAGTTCTGGGTGACCTGCTCCACGTCGTCTTCAGGGTAATCAACACGGATGTCGGAGAGAAGGGGCGTCCCTATTTCATCATAGAACCTTAAACCAAGACACGTTTCTCACTGTTAGCACTGCTCATCCCAGTGTGGGAACACACCCTTGCACTTGTACATGGCCAAGGACACCGTCAGGTTATCTAACGTGGCTCCTAAGACATTCAGGGGTAGTTTGAGCCATCAGGCTCGAAATTTAACTCTGACATCCATTCTAACTGGGCCTAGAGAAACAGGGTGGTCTCTGCCCCTAGAGCTTTTCAAAACCTGAGGGGATCTGAGAAACCTCACCTAAACTTGGAGTTAGCACTTCTCAGAGCAGGAGGTTGAATTACAGGATCTTCAGAGGTCCCTGTCAACCAAAATTATTCTCTGCCTATTTAAGTCTTCAGTGTTCCTTAGACATCAAAACAGAGTCTCTCAAATACGTTCAGAAGCGCCCCCAGCATGGCCAGGCAGTCACCACCCTTCTGCTATGATTCCAGATCTCTGCAAGGAGGTATTTATGACCACTTCAGTGTGCTTAAGAAGATTTTTATATTAAAAGTAAGTTCTTGGCTTCCACAGTTCACAGAAAGCACTCCAGTTATTAAAAAATGTACTTAGGAGAGATGCTGTTAGCCATGGGTTTCTAGTGGTATTACACATGGTATCCCAGAGCCAGAAACTGTAAGGCCAAAATGTTGGGTCCCCAAAGCTAAAGAGAATCCAAACCAAAGCTTCTGAATTTCTGGGAGACCCCTAGATTGGGTTAGCCAGTACAGGACAGGCAGGAATACAGTTTTCTAAGGGCCAACAGAGAAAGAAAATCAAGAAGGAATCTCACCATGCCCCCCACAAATGAGGACATTTCCAAGGAATGGAGGAATTCAAGCTACTACACACAGGCACCCTGGCACAAGAGAACTCACCCTTGTGGCTGATTTTCTGCTGGAGCAAGGCATGGCTTCCATGGAACCAGGAAGCTTAACTCTGTAAAGCCTTGTTAACGTGACCTACCACACTTATGAGAACAACTCTCTCTGGACAGCCCAGAAAACCTTCACAAGACTCAAGGCCCAAGTTTACAGCACTGTGTTTTCCCTACAGCAGCGTGCTTTTGATGGTTCCTCCCAAGCTGCTCCAAGAATGCCATATTTCCCATTTAAATGCCAAACTGCTCATCTCTTGGCAAGTCACTTGAGTTTAATTTGGTAAATAAACAAAGAATTGGCCTCAGCCCTTTTTTTAGTTCAAGCTGCATTTATTTGACACATCTGGTTAAACAGATTGTCTGGAAGCTAAAGTCACACTTTCTGCTTTATTCTCTCTCCAAGGGAACACAAAGCTTGAATTGGTTGATTTTCTTTTAAAGTCTGACTGAGCACTCAGTGTCTTTCATGCAGAGACCTCACCAGATTTAAAAACATGACGGAATCAAACCTGAGAACTCTCTGCAAATTAACTTCTGAGTTGTAACAAATGGTGGAGAGATACAACCTGTCTTACAGTACAATTCAAGGAAGTGTCTGTATTAAAATACAACCCACTGAGCACAACACCAACAACAAATTACATTGGCACCCATTTAGGTTTTCCCTCCAACAGGTTTGAATTGGCCTCCAGCAGTGATTGTGCTTTTCTGTATAAATTTGGCACCAGATGCCAAATGGGTTTGCCATGACTGAGCTTGATAAACAGTGAGCTGTTCATCAGAGAGAGGCGTTTGAACAAGTACTTGCAGCGCTGGGCTCCTGCAGCCCAATCAATCAGAACATCCTCTGTTTGCCAGGGAATGCCACTTGCTCTCCAAAATGCATGTCCTGAGGAGGAAACTACATGGGTGGGGTGACAGATGGATCTACAGAATTTGTTTTGGAAAGAATTCTTGTCCACGCATAACCACACAGAAGGGAAAGCTCTGGTGGAAGGTGCTTGGATTCATTGCTCCAGAGGAATTAGGCATGAGCCAGGAGAGAGGTCTCTGCTCAATGACTGTCCCTTTTTGGTTTCTATGGTCAAAACATTAACATTTTGGGAGCGAAAGCCAAACATTTTTATTTGGAAACCCTGACACATTGCCAGACAGTTTAGTCAGAGCTATGGTCACTTATCCTTGTGCTCTTCCCTACCAGGGTGTCCCTTTGGACTACAGCTCCCTGATCACAGAAGAGGAACACAATCTCTGGTCCTACTGAAGGATGAAGATTGCAGGAAACTTACGAGGAGTTTGGGTCACAAAGAATGAGGGAATTAAGAGACTATATGGTTATCCCGGGAATGATCTTCCTGTGTTTTTCAAAGTCAAATACTTCGGAGTTCGGGCAAAAAGTTATCATTTCTTAAAAAATAATAATTTTTTGCTCCAAACTGGAATCTTCATTTCTGATCCCCTCCATGCTATGTTCTTGGTCTGATGTAAGAAATGCATCTCATCCTCCCACTATTTGCCTGTGAGGAGCTGGGACCTGTGCCCCTCAGCTCTCTGGGTTTACATGTCCAAAACAATGATCTGAATTAGGGAAACAAATGCCTTGTTCTGAGGGGCTGGGAAGCTCCAGTACAACGCAGGGGGTCTGCTGAGAAGAAGAAAATTTCTGCGTAGCCATGCAGAGTATCTGATCATACTCTGCCTCTCCCAACCAGAGTTGAGCCTCAAGGAAACTCCCATTTCTTGCTACGTGTCCTTAGAGGATTTTTCCATCCCAAAACCCTTTCCCAGAGCACAGAAAAAACAAAACAAACCCTTTGAGGTGGCTGGCTGCATCCTCATCCTCCTGGAAATGCCTCGTCATGCCGCAGTTCTCCAGTGCCATCCTCTCCAGCAGCTTGTGGTCCACATCATTGCCAATGCCGATGGTGAAGAGGCAGAATTTATCCCGGATAGCATCCTTGGTGTTGCTGAGGATCTTGGATGACTGGGTTTCCCCCACAGTCGGCCTCCCATCCGTGAGGAAGATGATCAGGGACACGCTCCTGGCATCAATGTCATTCTGAGCGATGTAATCATTCAGCAGCTTCGCCCCAGTCTGGAGAGCCCCGTTAATATTAGTGCCTGGGAAGGTACCAGAATGATTAGAGATCATTTCTCCTTCTAAGAGTGGAGTGAATAATTTCCCCGAGCTCCCTTTAATGAGGTCACAGGTTCTCTGTACATCAGGATGTCTCTTTTCTTTACATGAAGTTGCTCTAGCCCTTTAATTCAGTTCAGCTCTGTTACTCAGCACCAAAATTGAATTATGAATTTCAGTTTGTCGTGTGAGATTGCTGTTGAATGTCTCAATCGACAGCAATCAGCCTGGTAAACAGAGTCATACTATGTCTGGCTGGTACAAACAAAAATGGTTAAACTTAATTACAGGACTCTCTCAGATGACATCTGAACTAGGAAAAGTTCTGCTCATTTTTTTCTGATGGGCACAATATTCGGAGTCAGGAAAATAGCCTCTGAATGGGAAAACAAGTGGTTGGGTTTGTTCTTCACACCCCAGGGGATACAAAGTTTAAAGGGAAGAGCTTGGTTAGCTGAGGAGTGTGTTTGCACAAAACAACCGGCTAGTGAAGAATAGAACTGCCTGAAGTGGAGTGGGAGGGAGAAAACAAAGAAAATGAGGGAACAGATGTACATTAGAATAGCCGTGAAAAGGATCCAAGCCCACTGTGTGCTTAAAAAAAAAAAAAAAAGGAAAACCGGAAAATGAGTACAAGTATTCCCTTTCTCCATGTATTTCTAGTGCTAGTCAAAGCACAGAAGGATTGGCTGTAGGACCTTTGCAAAATCAGCACATCTGAGTTTAAAAGAGCTCTTAGAAAACAAAGCAGGTGAAATGGGTTAAGAGCCATACACAGCTGACTCCTGGGGTCGGGAAAGGGAGATCTAGGAAAGTTATCAACAGGATGTAATAGAAGGTCTGGCCATGCAGCACATACCTAGAAACTCAGTGTGCACAGCTCCAGTGACTGCAGCAAGACAAGGAACAGGAAAGTGGTGAAGACTTCTGAAAAGTCTTCAAAATCCCCACCCTGTCCTTTGCAAAATGTTTCCAACCAAAAAAACCTGCAGCTAAGTATCCTAACAATCTCTCAGCCTCCATGCAGGTTCAAAATTTCAGAACCTTTCCCCCAAAAACAGAAGAAAAGCATCCCATGTAGCAGAGTGTGTCATTTTAAACTCCATCGTATCACGGAGCTACCAAGTACTGAAAACTGCCTTTTGCCACATGCTCAGGTATTTACCAGCAGGATTTTCCTCCCGATTCTTTGGTGTATAAGTACAACACAGGGGTGTAACCACACCACGCTCTTTGTGTGTGTTCATGTTCACTGGAAGATACTCAAGGAATAGCATCTTTATAGGGAAAACACAGAGCTGGCCAAAACTGAGGTACCTGTGGTAGAGAATCACTGCACCACAGTCAATTATTTCCTTTTACTTTTGTTCCCTGGCAGGTTCATGGGCAAACTCAGCTGGTTCCTGCACAGCTCTCTTGGCACTTCAGGAGTAAAGCGCTTTGTTCTCTGAGTTTAGTCCCACTATTGGTAATTGTTTAACTGGGCAGATCCCTTGACCACTTCCTAAACAATTCCTCTCACAACACAAACAGCACAGCCAACCATCCTGTTTGCTGTGTTTTTCCATTAGAGAGTTTCCTCTGCTAGGAGTGGTCCCTGCTCAGGGGCAGCCATCGGAAGGCCCTATCTGACCTTCAACCAGCTGTGACTGCTTCCACGGGGAAGGATTGGAATAGGTCATTTTGCAGCTCTCTGGGCACAGCTGTTGGAATGTGTTTGATTCCAAATCTCACTGTAGTAGCAGTTTTTTTATACTTCTGTCCATAGCCTCACGGGAGACCTCTGAATCAAATTAAAAATCATGCCTGCACTCTGCCACCGTTCTGGGGTCTTCTCCTCTCCCCTCTCCCCTCCTGGCAACAAGGCACCAGCAAAAAGGGCTGAGGAATTCTTAAATATCATTTTGGCTGCTCTTTGGTAGAAGACAGTACTAGGTGAGAAACTAACCCCTGCAGAAGGCAATCCCACATCCCACAGCAGGTGCTCCATCCCTGGGATTTTCAGTTCAAGCAAAACCATGTGCCTGCTTTTACACAGGCTTTCAAAAATTGCACAAGTACTGGCCCTGTGTGTCCTTAAGCAGGGTATGTTTTTATCTGTTTCCTCAAAAAATAACCTTGGAAGCTTTCCCACTCCAAGGGTGTCACCAGATAAACAAGAGAATGGAATCAAATCAGGTTTAGCAAGTACAATGTTCCTTCCAATCACAGACCAGTTTTGGTTAGAAGGAACATTTAAAGGCCTTCAAGTCCAACTCCTCTGCATTGGGCAGGATCTGAGGAAACCTTCCCATCATGGATGTTAATAACATAACCCTGAGTGGAGGTGCAGAAGGGACCCCCTTGTCCCATGACCTAAATCCCAATGTCTTTTCATTGCCATATGCTCCAGGACCACATTCCGCACTCTCTGCTCTGTTAATTACTTAATTGGATAACGCAATTAATCCCACCCATATCTCTGATCATACCTCCAGTAGGTGACATGTTATGGATGTACTTTTTGGCATCCCTGATGTTATTTGGAGTAACTGGCACCAGCTGGTCCGGCTGCCAGACCTTGATTCGGTTGGAAAAGCCAATGATATTGAAGTGGTCTTCAGGCCTTAGGTCCTGGAGAATTGTGAAGAGAGCTTCTTTCGTCTAGAAAGAGAAGAAAAAGGAGACACAGCTGTCAGTGTTTTAGTGGGCAAGAATTTAATTTTAAGATGTTTACTGATCTTTTAGATATCTCCACACTGCCAGTTTGGCTGATGAAGAAAATTGGGATGTCCTTCCCTGCCTCAAGGCCTGTGGCCCTGTGGTGCCAGGGGCTGGGCAAATATGAGATGAAAGAACAATTCTTGCCCAAAAGGACTTAAAAGGCTGTGATGCACATCTAGACCTACCTAAACTTAAAAATCAGGCAGCACAATTAGGATAAAAGCTCCCAGTGACTGAGAGAACCACACTCTGAATTAGAGAGAGTGAATAATAATGATTAATAACAAAAAAACCTCCTAGAGTTTGTCTAACACCCTCTAGACTTGCAGTAAGCTGCAAGTGGCATAAAGTTAATATAGGTTACTTACAAGTTAAAATACCTCTAGAGATGTCAAAGGATGCACATTCTCTGTTCATAATTAGGATACTATTTGCTATATATATACTCTAATGAATAGTTTCAGCAATTAATAATGTTTAGGTTAATTTATTCAATTAATTCAATATAAAAAGAAGTCCTGAGTAGTCACTGCAGATTCTGCAAGTCAATTTTGTCCTCGCATGTTGTTTTTCATCAATATGCCAACTGTTCATCATCATATGTAAACACAGGCAACAGAGCAAGGAAAGCTGGTCACAAGATGAGTTCTTAGCAAAGGAGATTAAGGTTCCTGGGTTCTGGGAAAGCCAGACCACTGAGGAAAAGGCAAAAGGAAGACTGCAGAGGTGTCCAGCTCCCCTCAGTGTGACCAGTTTGGATTTAGCAGCCACGCAGCTGTGTTCACATGGAGACAGATTTCAGCTTAGCAAGACCCAGAGAAGTTGCCCAAAAGCAGCCTCTGTCCATGCAAACATACCCTATATTTGGATACAAAACACATGGGAGGAATATGAGGCAATATCTAAGTAGAGGAATCCGCAGATTCTCGGCTCAGCCCCTTCTTGGCCACCATTAGGCCTTTCCAAATTCCAAGGAAAGCTATGCAAGAAATAATATGGTGGGTTCACCAGCATTTAAAGGTTTCTCTCATGCCTGTCAGGAAAATATGTAAAAGACTTATCCAGAAAAAAATGTAGAAGTAATCAGCAGTGCTGGAAACTACATAAGCCTAGGCCTGATGTAGCTATGTAGACAGTTTGGAAAGGGGCTCAAAGGACTGATCAAGCTGTGTCATCAATATCCCTCTGGATTCTGCATGGAAAACGATGGTGCAATGATGCAACTGCAAACAAATCTAATGCTCACAGCTGGTGCCTTGGCTCCCAGTCCATTTGAAATTAAGGGGAATATTTCCCATAGCTTCAAACATTCTGGAGCCAGGTCTGGAGACTCTCCCTGCCTGTTTCTGTCCTCTGTACAAATCATTTTCCTCTGCAGGGATCTCAGGATTAATCCCTCCATTTGCTTAGCTGGAACATTCCTCCACGTTCCACAGACAAGAATATTAAAGCAAATGCTGGTGGATGAGGCTCTTTCAAAGAGGAGAGGAGAACCCCACTAGAGTCACATCATGATGTACACTAAACCTTCGCAAAGGTGTATTCCTGCCCCAAACATGGAGGCTGTCTCCAGTCTAACAGTCCATAGAAACTGGCAAATTTGGGCTAAATAATCAGCTGTTTGAAAAGAAGAGAAGGGTTTATGCTCTCTCATCTCCTCTTTTACAACACCCTTTGTATTGTAAAAATGCTTCAGATAACACAGGACATCACTCTTCAGAGGGACCCTCACTCAAAATCCCATTGTACAGAAAGGAAAACCAAGGCACAGGCTACTTTAGTCATTATGTCAAGGTCAGAAAGTGAGAGTTTTCCAAAACATGGCATTTCCAGCTCTCAATGCAGTCAGCCAAACCATACCACACGTGCACAGGCAGCAATCACACAGCGGAAAAAAGGACTCTCAGATTTATTCCGTGACAACAAGGTTGGCCCATGCATTTGTCCTTCAAAAAATGGATCAAAGTAAGCAGAAAGTGAAAATGGAGAACCTTCTATCCTGTGTGTGAAGAGGCCTCCATGCCAAGTTCTGCTGTGGGAAATTTGGGCAGGGTGTTAAAGCAAGGAACAGCGAGACCACAACAGCTCCCTACGCACAGCATCCTCCTCTACTCCCACAACGGAGAGAAACAGAGGTGCCTAGAAGCAACAATTTAAAGAAAAACTCCCCAAATCTCATTATCTTACAGCTCTGATTATAATTAACATTGCTTGACCTCTCCCATTACAAAACCCCTATTTTCAGGTTTTTTTTGCAATTCTGTCAAACTGCACTTTTCTCAGAGGGATTTATTGGGCCCAAATAAGCTCTGCTGTTTCTGAAAACAAGACAAGAGGGAAAATAATCTTGCTTTGGCCTACTTGCAGAGAGGCTGCATCTCACCTCCCTTGTGCTCACAAATTCCTTTTGACATTCTTGCCTGTGTTCAGCCAAAAGAAAAGGAAAGGAAAAGGTGAAACAACACAGAGAAGCAGTGTAGTTTGATGTACACAGCATCCAAGCTAAAATTGCTGAGAAAACCAGGAGGGACTGAAGCAGACATTCTCAGGAAACTCAGCACTTCCCCACACCCTCATACAGGGGCCAAAAGTGGGGCTGGGACCATCTCTCTCCGCCCTTCTTTCATTTCCTCTTTGCTTTTTGTCTCATTTTTGTCACTCCATGGAATTTGGGTTTTTTCCAGGAAAGACTTCTGCCATATTTTAATGGATATGCACTGACAGCCTGGATTCTGGCATCTGTATCCTGTGCTTGCCTCTGCAACTTAAATTAAAACCCTTTGAATTTATGTCATATACACACAAACACATGTACAAGTGTGCGTGTGTGCACATGGTTTTGCTCCAAAGCAAACAGAGCGAGGGAGCCCATATGGTTCATTCTCCTGGAGCTTTTACCCCATCCACAGGAAAAATAAAGGGTGGGATTCAGCTTTCCCAACTCAGTCATCAGAAAGCTGGGCATCACATCTAATCCTGTTTGAGGCAGGGGAAGTCATCTCCGGAGAATAATCCATCCCATCTGTTCTGGACAGGTTTTAGGATGGGCTGAGTCACGGTCTGGAAGTGCCTGTCTCCAGGCATTGCCTTCAAGCAGAGAAGGTGGGACTCACCTCGAGAACTAATCCTGCCCAGTCCTGAGCATTCTGATGCTTGCTGCAGCCAAAAGAAGCTGCACTGGCTCTCCAGCTCTCCCAGAGTGCTCTGAATTCCCTGGCTCATCCTGTTTCCATCTCTCTTCCCAGCTCATAAGTACTCCCAGGTATATCCTAAAGACTGCAGTCCTCATGGGGTGGCAACAACCCTTTGCTACCAGCATTCCTCACCCACAAATGGTTTATGAGAGAGATGTGACTTCCCTCCACAGTGGAATATGATTCAGGAGCTGGCAGGCAAAACCAGCTTTTAATAAGGAGAATATCTTGGTAAAAGTGCACTGCTTGAAATCCTGAAGGAGTCGGCTATGGCCAAGCACATTTGGTGCCCAACCCTCTCTTCCCATCTCCACCAGACCCCAGGCAAGGATTTGCAAAGCCCTTTGTGCAGGGAGAGCCTGGCAGCAGCTTCAGTCAGGATTCAGCAGCAGGTTTCTCCTCCTGGTCTTGTAAGGCCACAGCTGGAACTTCTCCTGGCTCTGAGGAGCCAAGAGCTGTGGCTGCTGTGGGGTTCCCAAACTGCTCTGCTGCCGACGGGGTCCTTGAACTTCCACTCCCACATGGCCCCTGTGAGTCATTGCAGTGATAATCCTGCCAAAGAGGCAGAAAATGAACCATGTCTTCCCTGCTGAGGGCCAGGCCGTTCCTCCATGGAACCACTCTGGAACCATGGAATCACCTCCAGCCACCACTTTGGTCTCAGTTGTCACCTCCCCACTGACACCTGGACATGCAACACAGCTGCTGCTTTTCTGGTGCTTGCTTTCCATGGGCCCTGCATCATGGCCAAGCTGTACCACCTCCACCAAGAGCAGGAAGAGCAGAACTCCCTTGGCTACGCTCGAGTTTGGCTGTGATTTGTCACCCTTGTGCCCAGCCCTTGGAGTTAGCTCTGACAGACCTCATCTTTCTTAAACACTGGTGGAGCAAAGCATGCGAAGATAGACACTCTTATGGGAAAGCTGAGAGCCTTCAGCCCTTTTTTTGGGTCAGAGATCTGCCTCAGAGACATCTGGGATGATGTCAGACCATCTGGGCACCTTTTAGGAGGAATCTGAGTCCTGGTGACATTTCTCTCACAGTCTCTTGTCTGTTTGGGGAATGGGGTGAGGGTGAAGCCTGGCTACCCTGAGAGCTGTGCAGCTTGAAGAGAGACAATACGTGGTTGTTAGAAACTGTGGCACTGCCAGACATTGGCCCTGCTAGGCAGCAAGGAGAGAATTCAAACACCTCATTAAAATGCATATCCCAAGCCCACGTAGTCACACTTTCCATTGCCTTAGGAGCACTTCTCAGTGTTTCATCTGTCCGCCCTCGCAACAGCTGGGCAGCAGGACTTCATCACCAGTGACACGGCCCCTGCCAGCACCAGGGAACTGCCTGGGCTCGGGATCAGCCGGTCTAGAGAGCACTGCTAGCAGAGAGGAAAGCATTCCCAACCAAAGCCTTTGGAAAACAGGACCCCTCAGCTGGAAGAGATGCATGAGAATAGCCTGCAGAGAGAGGACCTGGGACCATCTGCGTCCATGTGCTAAAAGGTCCCATAACTAGAAGACAAAATGTCAGCAGCCTTTGTCCTTCCAGATCCCTTGTGAAAAACCACATTTGACAAGAAAGGAGCCAAGGCACATGATGTAAGCTCAGAATGAATTAGGAACCCATAGCTCTGCCCAGTAATGTCTGAGAGCGCAACAGTGCAGAGAAGGGCTCAGAAATGAGATCTCCCACAGCATGAAGGAGAAAAGTACAAGTGAATCTGTTGTTTGGCAAAAGATTGTGAGGAAATACAGGAAGAAAAGAGCTCCTTCCTCCCCTTCAATATCCTCTGTGTTTTGGTTCTTCTCTTTCCCTTTTCAAACTTGCAGAGGCAGCTGATAAAAAGGTCCAGAGCTGGGTTTTCCAAACAACAACAGCCATAGCTCATCAATCTCCCCACGGTCTGTCAGAAGCATTAATCAATACTGTGACTTAAGGGAAGGCTGGCATCAAAGTCACACCTGAAACGGTGCTAACATGGTCAGACAAGGTGCTGTCATGGGCTTGGTTTGGGTCCAGAGACATGGGGAAAGCAGTGGGAGCACCACTGCCGCGTTACAGGGAGCAGCCGAGGCACAGAGAGAGCAAAAGTTTGGGCAGCATTCATCCTGCTGAGGTTTGAAGCCACATCTTGTGAGCTTTTCTTTCCTCCATGTCCCAATGTCCTTTCTGCCCACATAATGCTGGTCACATGTCAGCTGCCAGCAACAGGGACTTCTGTACCAAAACCAGGGTGTTAACCCAGAAGTGTATCCTTGGATTGTTTTACCTTCCTTCATCCCACTCTTACAGAGGACAATTGGACCTTTTTGTCTCCACAGGGAATGTCCTGCAACGGAGGGACTGCTGCTGCCCCTCTCCCCGTCAATGTATCTTTGTGCTTTCTTCCTGGCAGGCACGAATGGCGTAACCAAGGAAAACTCCTTCGCAATTCTGGACAACAAGCATTTTGTTCTATACTGCCACAGGCCAGTGATGGGAGGGAGTTTGAGTGCAGAGCTCTGGACAATAAAGGTCTGTCTCAAGTCCATGGTCCACTCTCTCCCTCCTGAACATCCCAGATCCCTTGCTAGTGACTTGAACGTTGCTGACTCCTTACAAGGCCTTAAAAAAACAAAAAAGTTGCTTTGTAGTTTCCCAGTCTGAAAAATAACATTCATTTAGAACAAATGTTTGTTCCTATTGCATTTTCTGAAAAAGGTTTTCCACTTAACATTAAGTAAAACACTTAGCTCCACATCCTTTCAGGACACTTTAGCACTGAATTTCTGCCCAGTGGATGATAAAACTGTCTTCAAGGACGTGATCAGTTCGCGTACCCTACTCCTCTAGCACCCAGCAGCATGGTGAGGATAAATACATGAGAAACAGATCTGATGAACAAAAGTTGATATGATTTTTCAGGAACTGGAGTTCCACGAGCCCGTAGGGCAGAGCAGATGCTCAGTCTTTGCAATCCCACTGCAGCACTGAGGATGTGAATAAATGCCAGCACGAAGATTTACGGAGGTGAGTTCTAATCAGCACCAAGCACCATTACTTGAAGCCCTTATCCACAGTGAGAATGGATTACAGCTGGAGCAGTAAACAATTCTGTACAATAAATAAGGCAAAGGGAAAAGCTTAAGGGCTGCCCCACAGTGCTATACTGAAATAACCCCACTGGAAACAACGGGGCTGCACGGGCAGACAGCCAGACTGACACAGCAATGTCTGAAGGCCACATTCTTCTCTTGTGCTTAGCTCATTTTAAGTTGAATCAGATCCCATAACATGCCCATTGCACAGTCATATCCCCATTCTGTCAGCTTGACAAAAAATTTCCATGGAGTTAGCAGCAAAAAGGTCAGCACCAAGGGAAAAATGCCCCATGGCCTCAATGCAGAGCTTGACATCGCTCCCTCTGCCCATCCTCAGAAGATGGAGTTCATCCCAGGGAAGGAAAACTGCTCCAATGACTGGAGACTGCTGTCACACAGATCAGCCCTGACACAGTGCTGGGAAGAGCTGACATGCCCAAGAGCTGTCCACAACACATCCCGTCAATTTCAGCAATCATCAGCTGCTGTGTTACACAGCAGGGATTGAGCTGAGACACAGATCACTGTGCTCTTCACATCGATTACCCTCCCTCCTTCATCACACAGCCACTCTCACAGAGAAGGTGTCTCAGCAGCCAGAATCCTGCCAGCTTGGAACCTTTCCAGCCCCTATTCAGAACATCCTATCCACGGGTGTAACCTGCTAGGAGAGATGTGCTGCTCTTCCCTCGTGACTTCCCCATTTTAATTTATTTTTACAGGATATGTGGTAGGGACTTTACAAGAAGCTCCTAGTGATAGGACAAGAGGGAATGGCTTTAAACTAAAAGAGGAGAGCTTCAGATTAGATATTGGGAAGAAAGTCTTCTCTGTAAGGGCAGTGAGGCTCTGTCACAGGTTGCCCAGAGAAGCTGTGGCTGCCCCCATCCCTGGAAGTGTCCAAGGCCAGTTTGGATGGACCAGGAGCAACCTGGGATAGTGGAAGATGTCCCTGCCCATGGCAGGGGATTGGAACTGGATTATCTTTAGGTCCCTTCCAATCCAAACCATCCTAGGATTCTTTGGAATCTGGTGAGTGAGGGATGGTGACAGTGGTTTGTTGGTTGAAGCAAAGACCCAGCCCTTTTGCTCAGGGTTAACATTAAGCAATGTAAGAGCACTAAATAGCTCCTTAAAAAAGCAAACTTGCCAGTCTTCCCCCCTAAGAGTCTGCCACAGGGCAGACTCACTGCCTCACAGTCCTCCAACACCTGCTCCCCATCCAATTTTCCCCATTTCCAAACCCTCTCAGCATCTTCAGCTCCAGGATCCCTACTCCCTCCTGCACATCCCTGCCTCCAACCCTTCCCCTCCTCCACTTCCATCCTAAGCCACTGCCTCAGGCACTAGAAGAAGCCAATTCTTTGCCCAAAACTGTAGAGCAGAGCAGATGTTTTGGAGAAGATGATGTCACCACGTCAGGGGTGATTATCCAAGCAATAGCTCCCTCCTCATGACACAGCATCCTAAGGGACCTCAAATTACATCACGTGGGCCTCAGAGCTGCCTGGGAACGCTATTTGATGACAGTAATACAACATGGAAGACCTCACTCCAGCAGGCTTCCACATAAGGCCCCACAAGCACTTCTGAGCTTCAGCTGCTCTCCACAGCCAGAAACAAATGGTCCCAGTCGAGCAAGGAGTAGGACACACCCTGATTTAGGGTGAAGGGGTATGTACTTGGAAATAGCAGTGCTGCTGCAAACAGTGCTAATCTAACTTCAGTCTTGGCAAAGATTGGTGTCTTTTAGACTTGGGGGATCTTTGTACAGCCGTAAGTCCAGGCGTGGGTTTGCCAGCTAAAGAGACAAGACTCTGCAAAGAGACAAGCACAGGCAAAGAAAATAACCTGCCTAAATTCACATAACAGATCCATGATGAAAACACACATAGAAGCCAGGTCTGGCTTCCAGGTGTTACTCCAGCAAGTGGAAAAAAGAAACCTAATTCCAGCTTGGAAAGGACTACTAAAGAAAGATCTTTCACTTGACTGAATTTCATGCATTTGCCAGAGCTTTGAGGATACCAAGAGACGTCAATGGCTCTGCTCAGCCCCAGCTGGTGCCTCCACCCACTCTCCTGCCCAGTTAAGCTCCAGCCTGGGCCCTTATCCCAGTCTCAGACCAAGAGCTGTGCTGTCTGTAGCTGTGGCACAGCTGTGCCTGGCCATAAACCTCAGTGACCCCAATCCACAGACTGATTTCCCAGCTTGATGTAGCCACTTCTATTTCACTACAGACTTGTCTGGTGGTCACCGGGCTGTGTCTGGCACACCAGCAGCACCAGTTTTCTGTTCGTCCTTTGATGAACTCAGTGATGGTCCAGTTGAAACCTTTGGAAGAGCTCTCAGTGTCGTCGTGGGTTTTCAGTTCAAGGCTCAGCAGCATTTCCGTGCCAAACTTAGCCCTCACCTTTGCATCCTATTTACTCTGAATCCAAATAAAGGTCTTGCACTTTATAGGTGGCCTGGGATCTTCCTGGGAAATTCTGCTTCTACTGCCTCAGCATGAAGCAAAACTGGTTCTTAGTCTTGAGACCAGAAGCAGATGCTCCATATCCTACATACCGGAGGGTTACTTGTTTCTCTGTATGACCCTATCATTATTTAATAGTTTTAGGGTTAGGCAGGTTATTTTTCTGCATGACAAGTACTTCCATTTCCATTGGATGAGAAAATTTATTTTTATTTGCTTTGAGCAAATAAAGCCTATAGAGATCTGATGTCTTATTTACTGTGGTAGTTCCCATAGCCCATATTCACACCTCCAGAGAGGACTGAGATAACACTGCTGTGGAGGATTCCTGAGCAGGAGGCAGCTGCATTGGGTTGCTGGTGCTGCAGACAGCTCTTCTGCATTCTCTCAGGTTGTTTCTGTCCGACAGAAATGGAAAACCTGACAAAACTTTCCTTGTCACAGTAGCTTTAAACACTCTAAAGGCTGTAATTAGAATTAGCATTTTTTCCAAAGCTCCCTGGCAATTTAAACCCGTTCTCTTGGGCAGCAGCCATTATTCGGACTAACAGTCAACAGGCTCACAGCCAGTTCTGAAGCATCCAGCAGAAGTCAGAGGACTTTGGAAGGAGAATGTTGAGTGTTCGGGTGCTTGTCTGCACCTTCACCACCTTGAAACTCCTCAGGGGGTCTGTGGTGAGGCACAGAGATTGAGGGGTTGGGCACACAAGGCCCTTAGACCCTCAGAGGGACTCCAGCAGTGACCCAAGGGTACCAAGAGTGTCTCTTGGACAGGCACAGGCAAATAAACTGAAGCACTTGCAAATCCCCAGCAGGTCCCAGTTTCAGCTGGGTTCCTGCTAGAGCAATTAACCTCAGAGAAAATTACAGTCTGGCACACACCCATAGACAAGTTGCCAGGCTTGCGGTGAAGCCAGCTGCTTAACTGAGTGTGTGGCATTTATTGCCTGTGGGAAAGGTAAGGTGAAATAAATCCGTGGTTGAAACAACTCTATTTCACTATACATCTGCAAATTCATCCTCTTGGGGACATATCCACAGCTTGGAACGTGCTTGTTCTATAACAAGGGTCCTTTTTCACCATGTCTAGTGAAGCTGGGCGCAATCGTGGTAATCACAAGGTGCTGAATCTGTAACTGGCCCCTCTTTCTCCTGGTTATACCAATGTAAAACTGCTATGTGCCCTTCTGCCTGGCCAAAGGTACCGCAAAATCAGCAGGGCAGACTGCTCACGGGGCAAATCATTTTGCTTCCCAGTAAACCCTGCAGATATAACCTGTTCCCCAGGCTCTCTTGGCTGTTAAAAGCAACTGTTCCACAGAGAACTTGCTGTCTCTTTGCAAACAAAGTTCCTGAGGATAAAAACTGCATTTTCGTTGCCAGTGGGACAGCAGTAATGATGTGCAAAGCCTTGAGCACATGAAGAATTTTTTTATCATCATGCTCAAGAATTTTCTCTTCCTGAACTTTTATCTCCCTGCCAGTGCTAAAAGGAGACTGTAGCAAAGGCTCAGTGGAGTTTGACTGCTGCAACACATCCGAGTCTGCTGGACATCACCAGAGCTCAGAGGCTGTGAAAACCAAGGAGAAATATCTTCCCCTCAAAGCTAATACATCTCTTAGTGATGTGAGGGGAATGTCTCAAGGGACTCAGTCACAGAACTGTGGAATTGTTAGGGCTGGGAAAGACCTCTAAGATCATTGAGTCCAACCCTTAACCCAGCACCACTGTGTTCACCACTAAACCATGCCCCCAAATGCCAAACCCACAGACTTTTTGAACATCTCCAATGATTTAATTGAAGCTGATCAACCAGTCTCACTGTATGTTTGCAACTAGATATCTTGTTGCTTCAAAGACTGAGATGTCTTAAGAAGAAAGGGATAGCACAAAGAGATAAAAACTCATGTTGCAAAAGGAAAACCTTGGGAGAGGAAAAGACAAATGACTCACAATTGGATTGTGGGAACTGCAGGATGCATGAAATCCTGACCCCCCTTGAGTCATTTTGCCATCAACTTCATGAAGGCAGATGACTGAAGAGTACAAAACCTCCTCCAGTAACTACAGAAAAAGGTGCAGAGCTGATGTTTCCCATCCTTGCCTACACAATCCTAAAAACTGTCCTTTGCCATAGTCAGTGCAGCTGACCTGCAAGAGCACTCTTTACAGTTGCTGACTGTATTTTTAGCTGACCTTGCATGTGACTCAGTAGAGAGAAATGAGGAAAGACAGTCCCAAGGGATTTCCCAACTCTCTACACACCACCACAGATCACCACAGCTGTGAGAGTCCAAGAGAAAAGACAAAAAGGAGACATTTCCTCTGCTCAGATGTATCTTTCCACCAGGGAATCTGTCTGTAATTTAATAAACATCTTAATAACATCAATAACTGGGTAAGAGGGACACTGAGCAGACACGGCTGTAATTGATCACACTTTCCTAGAGTACCCAGAGAGGCGTACTTTTCAGCCAGTCCTAGATTTCGGTCATTTCTTAAATAATCTATGTGGGGGTTTTATGATTTAGATTGTGACTCAATAAACTATTTTTTGGAGAAGCTGGAATCAAAGAAGAGAAGTGCTTCCATCACACAGAACTCCATAACGTACCAGTGGCTCTCCATAAAAAGAATATACTGAGATAACAAGCAAAAAGCTGGATACGCCCTCAACAAAGCTTCTGGATTGACATTTCTCTCACTTCAGGCTCGAGAGGAACCTCTGTGTAGCTAATTTGCCTGAGATCCATGCATGTTTAGCAGCAGAACGGCCTAGGCTATGAAGTAAACATTCAGGGGTTAATGGCTCTGCTGTTTCTAGTAGGTGTAATGAAAAGAAACACCGATACTCGGAAGGAGAATAAAAGCTTTCATAGTGCAGGGTTAATCTGCCGACTCCTTGCGCAGCTCACAAAAGCACCAAAGCCCTTTGGAAACTTAATCTCCCTGGTACAGCACTTGGTCACTGACTGTCTGCTTCCAGCATGCAGGACTGGGGACATTTGTGGCAGAATTTGTGCTTATTCTGAAATACAGGAGGGACGTTTTTCATCAGGAGGTTAACAGAAACCCAAGAGCCAGGTTCGGTCCACAGAGCTTTGTAGAGATTCAAAGACATCTTGACTTGAGACCTCATTCAGCAAAGGACTAGGAATGTTTGTTAGCAGCTCTTTTGACGAGAGTGTCATCTTCTTCCCCAGCCAGTGGGGAAGATAGTTAGGATCCACAGAATCCGTATTCCATTTATATTTGATGTGCCCTTCAGCTTGGCATGGTGGCTCATGTTAAGGTCTGTGCCCTGGAAGGTCTGAGATTTGTTCTGAAAGACTCGGACTCCCAAAAAGGATAAAATGACTTTTTTTCCAGCAGAACCTCTTGAGTTATACATCACTAAGCGTTTTGCCGAGGTAATTCAAAGGCAGCAGTATCTTCTCTGTGCTGTTAGACTGGATACAATAATCTGCTGAATGCACTTTGCTGGGAATCCTCCCTAATCTGCCTCTTTTCAAGCCACTCAGAACAGAACTGCCCAGGACAACACTATGCTCAGTTTTGGCAGCACTGACCTTTACAGAGTGATAAATCCTTCCACATTTCTCGCTCCCATCCCATTCCCACTAACATGGCCATTTCTCATTGCAGGTAAATCATCTCACCTTGAGGTGTCTTCAGAGCCACCTCTCACCTCAAACACAGCAAATATTTCACAGAAGAAAAATGGTGAGACGAAGTCTGAACCAAGCTCTGCCACCTCAGAGCTAAGCAGTCCATTTTAAACGCAAGGAGCTCACCTGTCTCAGCTTTGTCCCCACCATGGAAGCGCTGCTGTCAAGCACAAACACGACGTTCTTTGGCAATGGAGGAAGATCTGTGGGGGCGAAGTAGTGCACAAAATAGCCATTGAGGATCTGTGGAAGAGCAAGGGAGTCAGGAATCAAAAGCAGATCATGATGCAATGTGCCACACACATCTTTATGAGGTATTTGGATGCTTTCAGTGACTCTGCCTAAACTGGAGGTTATGAATGCTCCTTGGTCTCCCTCTCAATTCTGATCCTCTGTTTATCCAGACTGGATGAGCCAACTGGAGCTCTCCACTTCTCCTTCCATGGCTGAAATTGAGGGTTCCTTCCAAATGCAGCAAGGATATGTACCTATAGCAACATATGTACCTATAGATCAACCACAACATGCACCTGAGGAACTGGCCTTGTATCCAGATATATACAGCCACTAAACTGAGAAACTAAAAAGCAGGCACAAAAAAGAAGCTCAATGAAGTAGGGTTTTAAGTCCATCTTGTGGCTGCCAACTGACTGGTTTTGTTTTGGAAAATTCTTATGAGATGTAAAAGTAGCCTTCACTTGGAAAGCGTTTTCTAGGAATTTGGAGTATGCAAAACAATTGAACCATCTCAGGTACAGTTAATAAAACAGAAAAGATGAATCGTGCACGGTACCTGAACATCCCCAACACTCAGCTCCCTGTTGACATCATATCTAATTATGAAGTCTCCCAAAATTCCGTTTCGGGCGATCCTGGTTTGCTGAACAACACTGGGATTGAATGTAACCTTAGCCAAGGTTTTGGTGTGCCCAATGACAGTAGAGGGAGGAGGAGACACATCACCTGTTGAGATAAAACCACAACATTGCAGGTTTTTCCCATTGCCTGACAGATGTCAAAGACTGCACCTGCAGCACAGGTGGTATTGCCATGGAGCCAGGTCAACCAGCACGGTGACTTACTGAGATTGAAGATTCAGCTCTGCAGTGATAAAATAAGAACTTAATAATCACTCCCGTCTAATTCTAAATTAAAACCCATATTGCAATGCCATCAGTGATATAAATGTTTGCACAAAATTCCTGTGTTCAATTCTGTTTGGCCAAACTCACAACCTCAGACATGTTCATTCCAGCCAGGTCTAGACACCCAAAATCCAGATCCTGCACCTGAGATCCTGTCAGTCGATGCAAGTATGATTCATTTCACCTCTTTAAACATTTCTTCCAAGATTATATTAATCACACTGTGGATTTTTCCTTATTGATTATAAAGAATTCTTGATGTGGCATGTTCAGAGGTACTGCAGGCATGTGAGGTGGGATTGATCTGAGTGACTGACCCTTTGATCCGAC
The DNA here is from genome assembly GCA_013397935.1 of Dasyornis broadbenti. Lineage (NCBI taxonomy): Eukaryota > Metazoa > Chordata > Aves > Passeriformes > Dasyornithidae > Dasyornis > Dasyornis broadbenti. The sequence continues at coordinate 202,092 of VZRN01003168.1, read as the reverse complement.
AAGTGTCTTATGTGTAATGTCTACATTTTAACAAGTCACCTTAGCTGCCTTTATGTTCAGCAAAAGTTATCATTATAGTCACTGCAATTTCAGTCTAACTAATTCAGACAAAATCCAACACTGCCAGTGCAGTCACTCAAACTGCATCACTAAGATGTAACTCATCCTAAACTCCAAAAACCCTCCCGAATCAATAAAGAGGGATGTGCCTGGCAGAGGGCACCTCAGAGAAAGACAATAATTTAGGTCTGAGTCACCCTGCAGGAAACTCTCCTTGTATTGTTATTCTGTGCTCATTCTCTGAAGTTGAGGGATGTGGAAGTTCCCTGTTGCCTCTCTTTGTAAACAAAATCCCACCTGACCCTCTTTTGGTTTGCCAACTGTTCATTCCCACTGAAGTCCATTAGGACCCTTACATGAGACTGACCAAAGGCCAGATTTGGCCCCTGAACTCCAGATTTTGAGGGCTTTCCCCTTATCCTAACTAGCTACTGAAAACACCAAAATAGATTCTCAGCTGAAGTTGTTCTTGGGTGCTTCAGCTCTTACAGTAATTATTCCAACACTCCTCTGAGACACAGACATTCTATTAGGTCTGCTCCTGGGCTGATTGGAACTGATAGGAATCAGCTGCTTGATTATACTCTGAGGGGAAATCCCAAATCTTTGCCAAAAACGCCCAAGAAATCTGTGGTATGGCAGGGAAAACAGGGGATGAGAGAGGCTCAGTTCAGGTGTCCACAATGCAAACACCTACATCTAAGCTTATTTTCTAGGCTCCACTGTGCAAGTGGAGACCAGGTCAAGAGTGTCAGAGATTAGGGTATGACACATCTGGCCAGACAGATAACTGCTTTAGGATACTTTTAATTAACAACAAATTAACAGTACTGATCCCAAGGTGCTGGTGGTCTGGGAAAGCTCCACTCCAGGGGTTCCTATAACTCTGTTTATGTGAAGAGCAGTGGCACTTCACCTTTGTAAAGCGTTTTAAGAAGCATTAGGGAAAGGCAATATGACATGTCTATGCAACATTGAACACAACCTCACATCGAGACCCCACAGTGAATTACAAAATCAGAAATATGTGATTACATCCATTAAACTAGTAGGAAAATGGAGGCATGGAGTGGTTCCCTAACTTACCTGACTTCCCAGAGATCTAAGTCCATAGAAATGCCAGGATTAGGGTCCTCGTGGGATTATGAAATGATGAGCCAAATCTGTGACTTTTATTATGAAGTGTTATGTACCATCTAGGCTCCTCTAGGCAAAGGAATGACAGTGAGATTCGTAATCAATTACACCCAAGGATGTTACTTTCCTGATGATTTGACTTTACTTTTACAGCTGTCCTGCGAGTGCATTTGAGAAAACAAGGCACAAAAATGTTCTACTGAGATAGGAAAGGGTTTTATCATAGGCCCAGCTTTTACACAAGTAAATTATAGTTAGAGCACCTGGACAGTGAAACAAACTCCTCAGCAAAAGCCTTGTCCGAAGAGACTGAATGACAGATATCACTCAATTTCAGTAAAGTCAAGGATTGACTCTGCATCACAGCTTCTCATACTACACCAGCTCCAATCCATCCATCCTGATGGAAACAGAGAGAGAAGTCCCAGCCAATACACTGGAATCACATAAGGACACTAGTGTTGGATCTTAGAGAGGGCTTGTAAAATGATTACCCAGAGCTTTGACATTTTTTCTAAAATCCATGTACATTTCAGATTTCTTCTGGCAAAGAAAAGCTATACGATATTACCTCAGTCTTGATCTGGTTTTATTTTCATAGCTGCCCTTTGATCTGATGAATCAACAGATGCAATGTTTTTAATACATAATGCATCAGATTTGCTTGTATTTGCCTTTTTGAATTTTCCATCTATCTGCTATTGCTTCCAGAAACCCCATTTAGCTGCCAGTGTGTGGGAAATGCCTAGAATACATAGAAATGGCTTTAAAGTTAATTTATGTTTTCTGATCTGAGGGTTTCTCGTTACTTCTCCTCGACTGTTGAAAGGAAAGCCTGCTGTGGGTTAGGCTGCCTGATTATACCACACCATGCCTCAATTTCCCCACCTGTTAAATGGGCATAATCACACGTAACCCCTTTTTTAAAGCAATGGGGAATCTAGGTGGTTCATGTGGATCACACTGCCTCCCTCTGTTGCTTCTCAAAACATTCCCAGGAGGTGATAAATGTCATCCCCTGTGACACAAACAGAGCTTTAGGGATCTCTGGAGAGGAAGTTTCCAAGGCTGTCTCACACAGCCACGCATCTCCAGGACAGAGAATAAAAACCAAAAAAATGGTCTGATAGAATTTTTTTTTTCAAAAAAAATTATTTTTTTCCTGGAATAACAAAAATCAGGTTAGGATGGTACCTTTTCTAATTCATCCCGTGTTCCCAAACTGAATCCCTTCTTATTTAGTTTTATGATACAAGCAGGAAACACTCCAGACTTCCAGTAATGGAAACTCAGTGCCTGCATTTGCCAGTCCTTTCCAGAGCTTCACTTTTTTCACTGTGAGACGTTTTCAATGTCTAATTTACATTTTTCTTTGTGGATTATAAACCCGTGACTTCTTGTTCTTTCAGTTATCAACACAGAAAGCACAGTATCCTTTTCCTCCTTGCAGCAGCTTTTTATATTCTTGAACATAGTTCCTATGTCTTCTCCCAGGTTTCTTTTTCAGGCAGCACTTGATATCTGGATCACAATTACTCTCCTCTGTTTATTGGCCTTGTTCTTTTTAAACAAGTGACAGAGAGAGAAAAATCTATGAGACATTTCAGAGTCCAGAGCATGGATGAGCTCCAAATGCTTGGGCTGGTTTGTGCTCACACTGAGAGAGTTAGTAAAGCCTTCAGAAAAACCTTCCACTAAATTCAGCTGAAGAAGTAAACAGAGAAGGAAAAAGCATTTTCCATATGAAACTGTGGTCCTCACAAGATGAACACTTAAACCTAAATTATTTTGGAGTCTGCAGGGTCAGGATTAGAGCTCAAATGCAAAGTTCATCCTCTGCTAACATGTGGAAACTTCCACGCAGCTGTTATAAGAAATTAAAAGCTTTCTGAGACCTTTGACTTCAGAAAGAAGCAGTCATTCTCAAGCAGCCCAGTGTCTCTTGCCCAAGTCCATGACTAGTTCTCACATGGCAACTCTGGAGGAATAAGATGAGGACAGCATTCAGGACATCATTCAGGAAGTGGCTCCATCCTGAGGTCGCCAGAGAAGGTCAGGATCATTGGCCTCAATGCCTCCTGTTTGGGGCCTTCTGTGTGACAGAAGACAACACCTGCACACACCAAAAGATCGTTTTCCAAAACTCACATGCCTAATATCTTCCTTCAGGAAAAATACAACTCCCAGATGGAGCCACGTGCACAGGAGTTACTGTCAATGGAAATATCCTAGAAAGAGCTGTCATCACATTGTCTCTGCTCCATATTCAGAGAGGATGGATACAGGACTTTCTAAGAGCCAAGAGAAGAATGAGTCCACAAGTGAGACTGGAAGAGACGCTGGGATGCTGGTGGCTCAAACATTCCGGGGAAGCTGCTGATGGGCAAAGCACCCGCCCAGGTGCCGAGGGCGAGCACAGCCCAGCTCAGGCTGCAGCTGGTGTTGGATGAGGTAAGAACCCTGGGAGGTGGGAACTTTGTCTCTTTGTCCTTATTAAGTGAACTCAGTTGTGATAATTCCCCTGCCATGGCAGTGCTAGGACATTTACACGGTGCCTGAAGGTGTTCGCTCTGCTGATGGGACATAATGAGACAACTGGGCTGATTTAATAGGCAGCTGTGTCATCTTAGTGTCCAGTGAGCCACAACATTCTATCATCCAGGTGTCCCTGATCCACAACATTCCATCATCCATTCCAAACCTCCCACCCTCAAGGGAGGTACCTGGGTGTTCCCACCTGAACCTGAGTGAATATAAACCCAATAGATTGTGCCTTCTGTGGATTTCCCTCGGATTTCCCTCACCACTTGATGGATCTGGCCCGTGACCACCACTTTGACCAACAGACATTGAAATGGGAATTACCAAGTCTTGTCACAAGTCTTTCAGGTGGTGAGATCTTTCTATTCTTGTACATTTTCTTAAGTGATATTTTTATGGGTTTATATTGCCATATTACTCTAGAGAGTAAGAACCAAAACATATCTGTTTTCCTGTGCAACCAAGTTGTTCTAAAATAAACCCTATATGTGTATGTCTACAAACTCTGATCGTTCAGTGTCGTTTCATTCTAATCTGCCCAAGGGATCTATTAACAAGAACCTGGGTTACCCTTGCTTTCTGGGGCGTGATAGCACAATATGTTTGTCATCCAATACTCTCACGTAATTTGTTAATACTTACCAAAATCTCATATTTTATCATTAACTGTGGGATACCATGGGCATCTTAGACACAGGAAATTGAGGAAGAACATTTTCATGACAAACTCAAACCAGTCAGGCAGTACCATTTTCCACTGTTCAGGCCTCTGTTCCTTATATCATCACTTTTTAGGTCACAACCCCTAAATTGGGGCACCACAGGTAACCTAGCATGGCAGCACCTGGTCTGGCATCCTTTGCTTCCATGCTTTCCCAGCAAAGTGGTATTGAAGAGTTTTAAGCCACAGAATTCCAAGACCAGACACTTTTTCCAGGTTTATTCCTAGTTTATGGACTGTCTGCCAAGCAGTTGCTCTGTAAATGCCAGACTTAAAATTCACCTGTCTTTCACTTAAAAACCCACAGCCTTCCCTGGAGATTTCACTGATGTGCAGATCCCATGCTCTTGGGTCTTTAGGTGTCACATGAGCAAGAAGGCTTTGCAGGGAGGAACTAATGGCATTTTGGATCCACCTTGGGAGATGACAGTCAGCTGGAATGTAGTGGACAGCCACATGGGAATGATTCCAGAGAGAAAGAGTCTGTAATTGTATTCTGAACACAGATAAAACACAGGGAAACTGAGCTTTGGTTGCATTATCCATGCTGCAATGGGACATCTATTTTAAATACATTTTGCTGTCAAGGGAGGATTACGGAATCCTACAGCTCGGGCCCATTTTTATATGAGCTATTTGAAATCTGAAGCATGGTGCCAAAAATGTCAGTGCTCCCAGATTGCCATTTGGATAACGAGTTACATGAGTTTTCCCTGTATGTCATTTACATGTAGGAATTTCCATACTGCACTGGACCAACAGTGTGTCTGCTCTGCTTAGTCTGTCTCTAACCTTGATCAATGCCAGATGTTTTGCAGGAAATCATTTGCCACAATGCACTGTGATATTCCCTGATAGGTGAAAAAGGCTTCCTGCCTCTCCTGATGAGGAGCAGAGCACATTTATCACACGGCACGTGGATGTGTGACACAGAGATTAATGAGGCTTGACCTGAAGATAGTCTAAGTCACTGAGAGCCTTGATCTCGCTGTGATTTGGATGAAATCAGCAGGATCCTGCTGAGCAATGAGTTTGACTCCAGTTCATATGCTTTAGGATCTTTCTGTGGCAGACATGAACAGTTCCACTGATTTTGCTGGCACTATGTCACTTGGAGTGACGGAGGGTCAAGTCCCTAGAGACTCTACATCCTCCTTCCATCCTTTTATTTTTTTGTGTGTTTTTTTGTCAACATGTAGAAATCACAGGATCCTGTGCCCTTCACTTATGGTTTCCACAAGAAAAAATACCTTTACACTGTTTGAACAGTAGGCAAGGACGGTTGCGGGTAAGACCAGATGCTCAGATAGCACTTAGTGCTTTGGCAAAACATGGATTTTCCTCTTGGAATTTCCCATGTTCTGAAGTGCAGGATTTCCTATCTGCCTTGGCATGGACGGATGGGAAAAACAATTAACTTAAAATAAACAGTTCCCAGGAGATGTGGAGGCCAGGGAAGAGCCTGCTCCAGTCCTGAGCACAAGGCCTGAAGGCCCAGTTCAAAGCTCTTAGAGACAATAGCAAAAAAAAAGTCCTATTGAGATGAATGGGATCGGCCCTGTATTCACTAAGCTTCAAAGTCCTCACAGGCTTTTATGTACAGATACCACACAGACACGGTCATCCAGAGAAAATAGATCCAAAGCTGCCAGGCCACTTCTTGAGGAGCGATCAAGGCGCCCCACGAGTAACAGAACCATGGATCATAAAATCTTTCCTTACCTTCAGCTTTCCCATTGCCTTTGTGCTTGCTGTTTCGTAGGGGAGGCACTTCCAGGGACACTATTCCTGAGTTCTCCAGGATGTTCACCTCCACTCGTAGCCTCCCCACCAGCTGCTGGGGCCGAATGCTGACGGTGTATTCGTATTTCCCCAGCCGCCTTTGCAAAAGTTCCTCATAGTGCAAGATGAACCTGGCCTGCATCTTGCGAGGAATGAAGACAGAGGCCTTGAATGTCTCATAGCCATTCTCCCTGGAAGGGAAATCCAAAGACACCTTCATACCCCATACACATCACACATTACCTCCTTCACCTCCCCATGATGGTTTTGCCTCACTCTGTTACCTATTAAATAATCAAGTGAACGTTCCCATCAAATCTTGTTGAACCAGTGTTGCATTTACCACTGATCTTTGTTGATTTACTACTTTGTATAAATAAAGTATATTGTTGTTTCCCTCTTGAGTGAAGGGGATGGCTCTGTCCATGACAGCACCTTAATTTTCCTTTCTGTTATTCAGGAAGTAACAAGAATTCTTTCCCCCAATAGTACATCCTGGAGCATTTTGGAATTTAAAAAGTTGTGTGGCAGGGTTAGAAAAGGCCACACACAATTTTACATGGCTCAGAGTATAGGAATGACACCAGGCAGAGCAGATAACATTCAGTTTAGCTGCTCCTCCCTATAAATCCATGGATGGATATGCCAAAGCAGCCAAGACAAAGGTGGAAGGAGAGTACTTCCCTTCACAGAACATAGCCAAATGCACAACACTCACCTTCCCTCCGTGGAGCTCGAAGGTTTCTTGTGCCTTGCTTGGTCATCGCTGCTATTTTTCTTTACTTTCCCCGTGACCTCTCCATAGTAAGTCTTGTTGCCAATGCTCCTGGAGAGACCAGAGATGTTGTTGTGGTCACTCTGCACTCAAGTACAGTGACAGGCGTACGTTTGCTGCAGGTGAGTTCACAGACTGGGCACATGTGAACAGTCTCAGAGTGCTACTGGTGTCACTCTCCTGAGTTCACCTGACTCACTGGGGCAGGAGCCAACTCAGAAGTTCCCTGGCTGGAAATACCAGCCCAGTACAAAGGCAAAAGTCTGTATTAAAGTTATTCCTCCTATTCACTCTAAATGGAAATATTTCTTAAAGAGTGGGTCCCCTGTCCCCTTTGGTCAGGTCTGAAGCTGTGGCCCCAATATTTGCCTGTAGAGAGGGTCTGAGCATGATCAATCCAAATACGTTTGAGAACAAGAGTTTCATTTATTAGTCATTGCAGTATGAGGTTACCTTCTGTTTGGTTTATCATTCACAGAGCACCTCCAGCAGCCACTGAACCTCTCTGCTGGCTGGAGTTGACTTCTGCTCCATTGACAATGTGGAGAACATGGAATAACAAAAAGATTCTTAGGCATCACAGTCAGATGAGATAAATATATGTGCCAGTGCTGCTGAAACTTTCTTTGGAGAGGTTTCTGAGGCCTTGGAGAGATTCTTCTTATTCAAATCAGAGAGAGGAGGAGAAGGAAGTTTTTAAAGGACACTCAGATGGGAAATAGAATAGTTTCTCTCCATTTACATTGAGGATTTGAATTTGGTATCCTGGCATCCATAGACTTGGTCTGTGCATTACTTACTTACATGGTAAAGTTGGAGATGAAAGCTGCAGCTGGGATCTGCATCTCAAACACGGCTTCTCGTGCCTCGGAGCCGCTGTTCACCATGGTGCAGGACACGGTGGTGAAAGCATAGCGGGAAATGATCGTGGATCTCACGTGGAACTCAGACATCCGAGGCCTGGTTTCCTGTAGGAATCAAAAGGTCACCTCTAAACAGACAGCTGGGTAACTCACCCCTCCAGGGTTTCAATGGATTTAATATTTAATGTGCACTAGCAAACTCCCACCCGATGAGTACTGGACCTCCTGACAACAACAGGCAAGGTGGGCTTGTCCTCAAAATTTCAGGTGAGCTGCAGAAGGTAAATCAGGAACGTGGTACTGCCTTTGTTCATGCACAGAGGCCACAGACATTCTCCAGTGCTTGGGAAGGGTCTGAGAGCTCTGCTTATGCCAGCCTTTAACTTGTGAAACACCCTGAAAAAATCCATCTGTGTCCTAAACTGAAGCCTTCAACTTGGACTGTGTGAGAAGATCAGGATTATTCCCTTGTGGCCTGGGAAAGGAAGCCCAAAATAGGTTCCCATGGGGTCCAGAACTGTGTCACAGACCCTGCCCTGTGCACTGTGCATGAGAGCAGATGGAAGACTTCTTGAAAGACTGACATCACCAGGTATGAAGCAGCACCTTCAAATTCATCCAGTCAGATCTGAAAGTTATGTAAACAGAAACTGCTGTCAACGGAGTCAACTGAGTCCTCCTCTGCTGAGAATCCATCCTGGAAGTGTGGGCCAATGGAGAGAAGAGACTTAATAAAAAACACTGACACTGTGACATCTCAAGCAGAACATTTTAAGCTTTTTAGCCCACACTGGACTCCTTCCAGCAGAGACGCAGCAGAGACAGCAGCGAATGACACATGATGTAGCAATGGAAGCTGAAAGCCAGTTTCTGCTTCTTGGGAATGTGTTTTCGTGCACAAGTCCTGAGTTGGAGCATTTCTCCAGACTAATGTGTTTTTTGACAGCACCATCTCCATGGAGCTCAAATGTTTTCTTCCTGGAATACTTCAGTGTACTTAACTGTAAGCAGCCCTTGAAAAAAACAATCTGTACATCGACTTACACAATCCAAGACCAAACCCTCAAAAGCAGAAGGGAGACAAAGGGTAAAGTGCCTTGCAAATACAGAGCAACCTCACTGACCCAAATACAGCGAGACTCTTCCTATTGAGGCTGATAAAAACTCACAGTCACGTAAGACTTGTGAGGACAAGAATAGGCTCTTCAGCTGCATGTCCAGGCTTTCTTTCAGAACAAAAATAATTTTGGCAAATGGCTTAAGAAAGGGAGCAAGTGTTTGTCTGAGTATGAAACAAGAACATTTCTGCAGTAGCTGATGGCATGAGAAGTAACTGAGCATCCAACTAACCAAGCTGCCAGGCTAGTGAATTCCAGGCAAATGGAAGCATGAGGATCTACTGGAAACAAACAACTACCAACAGACCTGGCATAAAGCCCTGCCTGCCTACACTTCCAAGGCTTAGGAAGACTGATAATGTGTCTCAGATGAACCTCAATATGATAGATATCTTTAACAGCTGGAGAATGATGATGTGCTCAGTGTCAATGATCATCCTGCTCAGCTCACATGGGGCACAATGGCAAGAGATCAGGACTTCCAGGGTAGGATTGTCTCACTGATTTCAGGAACATCAGTGCAATGTATCTACAGACCAAGACTAGAACACCCCTGCTCAGATCTAATGTCCCACCCTTAGACCACTGCTTAATTAACTGCTATTAATTAGAACTAAATCCTGCTGTTCTTAGGACTTTCCCTGCTACACAGGCAGGGCTTTCCAGTCTCATTATCCTGAAGGTGGAGAGGATGGGGAGTTTTCATTGATAGTGGGGTTGCACAAATGTTTTCAGATATAAAATGAGCTGATGCTTAATTCAGTCTTCCATTCCAATAATTACCTGTGGCATAGCGAGAGACACAGAGGATTTAATAACTAGAGTTATAGAAAGAGTCGGAAGCTATGGCAAGTTCTTTGGGTTCAGACCTTCTGCATTCATCCCCATGTGCTGCAGTTCCTCATAAGCTGCGGGTTTATATGTAGCTGACAGCTCAGCAGCTAAAGGGAATCAAGACCTTTGCCTTGAAATGCAAGCACATTCGTCTGCAGTGACCTGTCTGACACTGTGAATGCACCAGTGGACTCACAGGAACTCAGAAAGCCTTTCAAATGTGACAGAGAACATGAACTTGCCCTTGGTTACGACAACAACATGAGAATGGTTGTGTTGGGTAAGAACAAAAGCAGCTCTAACCCTGTAGCCTGCCACTGACAGAGACCAACAGCACTTGCTTAGAGAAGAGTGTTAAATCAGTCCAACCTGCACTGATTACTACTCAGAAATATTCTCTCAGTTTTCAGTAATTTGTGGCCGAAGGAACTCCCAAGTCAAGGGTGGCATTTTGGTGGTATATTTGTATTGTATTTGTACTCTGTGGATATTTCTTCTATTACTTTACACAGCTCCTTTTTGAATCCGTGTAAATTTTTAGCATCTGCAGCATCTTGTAGCAAGGAGTTCCACAGCTTAACAATATTTTACATGAAAAAACTTTGGGTTTTTCTTGCTAAATTCACACTTTGCTGGCTTCAGCTGATCTCAGTTATAGAATCACAGAATGCTTTGGGTTGGAAGGGATCTCAACGACCGTCCCATTCCAACACCCTGGCATGGACTGGGACACCTCCCACTAGACCAGGTTGTCCAAGCCCTGTCCAACCTGGCCTTGAACACTTCCAGGGATGGGGCAATCTCTATCCCACTGAACAAGCTCCAGTTCTGATGTTCTTACAAACTGAGGAATGGCAAAAACAACAACAACAAAAGACTTGCAACACTCCTCCTTCCTGATGGATGGAAGTTGCTGTTGGAGAAATCAAACACTGAATAAGGATATCACATAGAGCTGAGGATGAAAGAATTGTTTCATCTTCCCATGCCTGGAAGGGATCTGCTATTCCTTGTATATAGAAAATATAAATGGTGGGGGTACAGGCTGTTTCCAAACAGGTTGCTTGGTCAGGCTGGGCGGGCAGCCCAAGTTCCAGTCTGTGATTCCTGTGCTGCATTCCCTGGAGCTCTTGCACAATCCATCAGTGCCTGGTGCTCTGACTTACAGCTGTGCAAAGGCCTGTTTGTTTTCTGCACTTTTTATTAAGGCCTTCAGAAGATGAGAGGCAGCACAAAGGAAAAAAAAAAAGCAAAACAAACCATTTGTTTAATGTTATTATTACCGTGATTTATCATCCCTATTAAAAATCAAGTGAGGGAATGCCAAGGCAGCAGATTAGCACACTGCTAGGAGGCAGGCTGGCTGGATGCTTTGTGGAGGTGTCCTGGTTATGACGATGAACTGGCAGCTGAAATTTTCTCCCCAAACAAATTATTTTATGCTTGTTTACATGAAATATTTGGAAAGACAGAAAAAAGAGTGGAAGATAAATGAAATCCATTCCATATTTTTGCCTTTATCAGTTGCTTTCATCAAAACAAATTGACTGTCTCTCAGATTAGAAGTAATAAACTGGTAATAAGCCTGAGAGTTTCTCTCTAGGCTGCTGACTCCAATCTGTCAAAGATCAAGGGGGTCAGCAGCTGTGAAGGTGATGGCTGCTCAGGGTGTGAAACGAGTTCCACCAGTTCTCAACTAGGAGGTCCACAGAAAATCCAGAAACATAATTGGCCATGAACAGCAATTCCCCTGGCTGCCTCTCTACATCTAAATCTTAGTTTTCTGTGCTGAAAGAAGGATATTGGCTTCCCTGTTTTCTTCCTTTCTTCAGTGGATTTTGTCAGAGAATGACAGAGATCTTCAAATTTCAAAGCAAATTCTCCCTTTCTCTTCAAATTCAATGAGATTTCATCAGGCCTATATTCCACCACTGCATGGTTAGGGTTTGTAACATTAGGAGATCCTCTTCAAGACTGTGGTTGAGAAGATGGATTGGGAAGTATTAGAAGAACCTGCAGCTGTTGCATTGATCAGAATGAAGATTTTTGTTGTTGTTGTTGTTGTTGTTGTTGTTACCCAGAATCTCACTCTGCCATTGCATAGTTCATTCCTGGGCACAGGGATGAACACACACACACACACACATCCAGGGAAAGTATAGGTGCCATGAGGTAAAATAAAGACAGGGTATGATACATACCAGCCTCTGCAGGAATTTGGCCTGCCTTGGGACACGGCGAGCGACCTGCAAAGAGTTAAAGGAGTTAGTGGAGCCTACTCAGCTTACAGCAGACACGACACTTGTTTAAAGCCAGGCACGGGGCTGTGTGACTGATCACCCATGGCCAGGTTCAAATATTCCTCTGGTTAAAATTAAAACCCGAGTCTCCTCTATATTAACAGACCCACTGATCAAAGCTCAGCAGTGGAATGTGGCTCTCTCAGGCCAGGAGGTGCTGGGTGTTTTGCAAATGGTGCTTGGCAAGGGACCCTCTATATGATGGCAGAAATCTCAGCCTTTAGCCCTGGCCTGGATGCTGAGAACATCCCTGGAAGTATTGAAGACCAGGCTGGATGGGCTTTTGAGCAACCTGGACTACTGGAAGATGTCTCTGCCCATGGCAAAGGTTTGGAACTGGATGATCTATCTGTAAGATCCCTTCCAACCCACACCATTCTATGATTCTACAATTAGTTTAAATTAATGTTACAGCTTCAGCTATTAGCTCAAGAGCAGACCTGTTACCTAAATATTCTAAACAGGTCCTGAGGATTTATTGTTCAGTGACAGAAAAACACTGGTTATGTACAAAAAGGGAATAAAGATGTTTAAATTCAGCCACAGACCTTATTATGAAACAAACTGCTTCACCTATGACAGAGCAATCATACTCACTGTATCACCTTCTCATCAACTCCTCTGACTTCTCACATGGTGTGAGGCTCAGCTCAGCAACATCTCCAAACCAAATCCCTCCCCAAAGCAAGTCTTTTGTCAATGAGGGAAGCCAAGTGCTTTCTTAAAATGTCAGTGGAACCCCAGAGAGCAGAAGAATGCAACAATATTTTTTTACCTGATTTGCCCTTTCTGTTGATTCACACTGAAACAGCAGCAGCCCTTGCCAAGGAGATGATTTTATGTCTGTTTATATCGTGCATTGAAAAGCTTGGGAAAGCCCAGTGGGGAAATTAAAGTTTCATCCATGAGAATCTTTACTATTTCCTTCTGCATTATTTTAGTCAACATGTCATAAAATTAGGACCGAAGGAAAGCAGCTCCCTTGGGAAATTCTCAGAGGAGAGGAGAGGAGAGGAGAGGAGAGGAGAGGAGAGGAATTCTTTGCATTTTAAGTTTTGAAAGAAACTTTCTGTCTGGGTCTGTTATCTCAGACAAGTTAAGCTCTTCAGGAGCCTGCTGTGAGAGGCTGCAGAGTCTCCATCACTGCAAGTTCTTCAGAACAAGCCAGATAAATGTCTGTGTAGCTGGTCTTGCTTGGAGCAGACGCAGGGATAAGAGGTCAATAGTCCTCGGTACTTTTTTACTAAAAATTTACACTTTGGAACAAATCCATCTGTTGTTCTGTATGAAATGGTCACCGGGGTTTTTAAGACTAATCACTGAAACTGGAAACTTGGTTCCTGATTTTATCTCTCTCCACCACAAACCCATTTTGTTTGCTTGCTTAATTGCCTAAGAAGGCTCTGTATATGACTTGTCTCCTTCAAGAGACACCTTCTACAGTCCTGGGGATACCCAGTGGACATCAGTGAGGAGCTAAGGCTCACCAAATAGCAGTATCCTGTTTTCCAGGACTCCATGACTATGAAGCTGAAGCACAGCTGCAGGGTTTGTGATCAGTTCATTGGACTGTTCTAATCAGGCAGCTTCACTGGAGTCATCTAATGGGACAATTTTCAAATTACCATCAACCTTTAGCTTTAAAGCCTTTAAAACCCCTCATTAAAGCCCAATAATTGCTAGTAGTGACCCCATAACTTGTTGCCCTCTGCTAGTCCTAGCATGGTATATGGGATATAATCTGTGGATTTGTTTTTGGAGCAGTATCTCAATCTAGGGGAGCACATGCCTGTTCTCAGCCTGGCTCAGGTGTTCCGTGAAGACAGACAGATGTCCTCTCCTCGATCTGACTGTCCCAGGGGACCATGTGACCACATCTACTTAGGTATCACTGCTTTTCTGCTGGAAGTTACTGCTGCCACTGACCTGCCAGCAACACAGCTCCTGTGAAAACACCCTCATTTGCCTCAAGCAACATCAGCCAGGTTATTTCAGTGCTGTGAGCCAGTTCTCTGAGCTTTGCAACTGATTTTACCCCTAAAGCAGGTGCGTGACCCCAGATCACTCCACTGGCAGTGGTGGAGATACTCTCTCCCACTTGGACAGGTGGGTTTGTGGCTGAATTCCCCCCACAAGGAATATGCATCCGAAGTAATCAGGATTGACAACAAAGTTGTTTCCTCATAGGGGGAAGATGTGGATGCATCTGGAGAGAGTTTCTTCCTATTCTAGGTGGGATGGGTACAGATACACGTGAAAAGTCTTACTCTTCCCAACTGCTGCATGGCAGAAGATGCCAAATGCAGGCAAATATTGACATTTTAGACACACTGGATTATCCCACCTGACCTCCAGCAAGGCACAGGTATTCCATAGTTCCTGCACGGTATCTGTCAGGCCCACATAGGTGTCTCAGATACTACAGAGTCTCTCAGATCTGATCAAATTTAGATAACTGACTGATGCCCTAAGTGACCCAAAGGCACACGTGGTATCTGACCTGTTATGGAACTGAAAGATGTGAGCACAGACATGAAGCTCAGGCTTTTATAGAATCAGAACAGTTTGGATTGGAAGGAACCTTAAAGATCATCTAGTTCCACCCACCCTGGCGTGGGCAGGGAGACCTTCCACTTGAAATGGATCACAGCCTCCCAAACTACCACCCAAACTACTGCAAAAAGTTAATTGCTCTCTCAATCCCATTTCCTCAGAAAACCTAAGCCACATAATAACACAACATAACTGCCCTCACTTGTAGAATATTTTTTTTCTTTCATTGTCAAGAAGCGTTTTAGAAGGTGAAATTCATGTGGTTTGTTTCAACCAGCAGGAGTTAAAAATCAAGTACATAAAGACCGCAGGCAGAAAAAACTTTCCCCCGAGCCTGAAATACTCCGAATTACTCAGCCTGGAGCGTGGCCAGGACACACTGCGTTAACTCCCCTGTCCCTGTGAAATGCCTCGTTAGCACAGCCGTGGGGATGGATGTCACACCGAACCCACCCGGGGCAGCACACCATCACGGGAGGGCGATCTCCTGCATTAGCACCTCCAGCACAATTCCATGCTGGCTGTAGCACCTCCCACGGAGCTGAAGGGACAGGTGGAATAAACTCATTTTTCTCAGACTGCCCCGCATGTCAGCACTGCTGGTGAAGAGGGGACAAGCCAGCCGCGGTCACCTGCTGCTCCCGAGCAGCCACCGCTCCAATCCTACCTGCTCCACGATGCTGTAATCCGCCAGCAGCTGCTCCTCCAGGTACCTGGCCATCAGCTCCGAGTCGGGCTGCCCCGCCGAGGGGGAGAAGCCCCAGCACAGGCACAGCCAGAGGATCATGGTGGGTGCAGGGGAGCGGGGGCTCCTGCCCCGCGCTGAGAGCAGAGCCCTGCTGCCTGCGCTGCCTTCGGGAGCCTGACAGGAGACACAGCAGCGACCCACCCTCTCCTCCTCCTTCCCAGCTCGGGACCGGCCCCTTTTCCACTCAGGGCGGCTTTCCGTGCTGCGGGGGATCCCTGCAGGGCTCGCATCCCTCAGCCGGGGGTCACCCAGCAGGAGCCGCCGCCCTGCCCCTCTCGACACCGCAGCCTCGCTCTTGTCCCCTGCGGGACAGGGGCGATGCTGGGCGTCCCCGAAATGTTGCCACTTGTCATTTCGGCACCCTCTCAGCGAGGGGAAGGCTGGGGAACATTTCCTACACCGGCTGAGGAAGGACCAGGATGGTGCCCAGTGCCTCCCACCCACCGCCTTAGGGAGCACAAGCCCAGGAGATGCTTCAAGGTTGGGGCTTTCCTAAGGGGTGGTAAAATCCTCTGGTTCTACCCTCCATGAAGGGAAAGCTTCTCTTACTACCCATCTGGAGAGCTCTGGCTGATTTGGGAAAGCTGCCCCCAGGGCAGGGCAGGGCAGGGCTCCCTCTGCACCCTCACCTTGGCAGCCTCCCTGACGGCAGAGATGGCCAAGACACGTAATTCCACCCCGCTCTTGCCATCCAGATTGTGTTCCTCAGGTGGACAAAGCTGGGGTGACCTCCTGCTCTTCCCTCCGTTTGCCAGAGGCAGAGTCCTCTCCTCCTAGACCAGCCCCGGGTGAAGGACACTTATGGGACAGGCTGGATTCCGTCAGGGACGTTCCTGGGCCGTGGCAGTGCCAGCTGGCACCGACCCACCAGGTCTCACCCCCAGGCACTGGCGAACTTCTGCAGTGCTCACCTCACCCCAAATCAGGCGTATTTGCTACTTTGTTTTTCTGCACCAGCATTAACTTCTGAAATCTAGCAGACCCAAACTTCCTCTTTTTGCTTTGTTTTGGTTTTTTGGTTTGGGGTTTTTTTGTTGTTTTTTTTTTTTCCCGTTTTCTTTTTGGCAGATGTTCTGTGCTGCACGCACAAACCTGACATGATTCAAACCACCGTGTTTTCTTTTTGCTTTCCAGCTCTGGGCCACCAGGGACTGGAGCTGTTGTGGCTCATCTCCTACCCATGGCAGTAACAGAGTGGCACAGTGTCTCTCTGGTCTTGCTGAAGCTTTGTGTCCTCCAAATCTGGCAGGTGCTTTGGAGGAGCTCCCCATTCAGCAGGGATGAGGGCAGCTGGGTATGGAGCAAAGGAAAGTCGTGATCAGCACCTTTGGAACTCCTCATTTGCAAATCAATGGCTCAAACTTAGGCTGAAGTGACACAATGCTCACACACAAGCCCCTACTGGCATTGCCAGCAGGAGGAAAGGAATCAAAAACCTGGCCAGTCCCTTTCCCACTGGGATCGGTCCACCACTGTCCGGTGCAAAGGCCTCTGTAGTGGTCACATCCTCAGTGGGAGCTGCAGAATTGGGCAGCACTGCAGGGAATGATGAAAGGCTAATGTCACTGGAGGAGAGGAAAGTGGGAGAAAGCTGGAGGAAGGCTGGGACAGGATGCTTCAGACCTCCAGAGACACCTCAAATGGTTCCTCTGCTGATTTGACCCCTACCAGAAGAGAGTTGATGGATTTTCTTCAGCTCCTCACCATTTCAAAGTGAAGAGGGATAGGTCTTAACCATCCATTTGGAACTCACTGAAGACTCAAAGCAATGGTTCAGGCTGAGACCTGGTTTAAGGACACACACAAAAGAAGTGGTTTTAAGTATTTTTCATCTGTTTCCAGGTTGTTTCAGCTCCTGCATGTCTTGCCTAGCTCAGACAGAGAAGTGCATGGAAACAGCATAGAAAATAGGACTGCAGCCTCCTGTGCCCTCACTACTGGCATTAGGATGGGTCTCAGCCTGATCTGTCCATGTTTCACTACCCCAGGGACACAGATGCGTAAAAGCCTTGCAGCATATGCTTAGAAATGCTGAAAACAGGCATTTAAGCCAGTACATACATCATGATTTTCCTCCTGTTCTGGAAAACCTGGAGGAAATCAAGACACTTCTGTAAAAGCAACTCAAAACTAGCCCTCTAACCGTAGGGGTAACAACAGCTTCTGGGCAGGAAGGTAAGGTATTTACCAGTTTGAAATAACCACTGTGCACTCAGGAGGCATTTGGAATACCATCCAAATCTCACCAGCTGCTCCTCTTTGCCTCCTGATCAGCATTTGGCCGCTCTGCTTCTCCCACTGCACAGGCGAAGAGCTGAGGGCCAGGGTGAATCAGAACAGTGAGACAGAGCAAGGATACTGCAATGAAGCTGAGCCTAAGCACACCTGGCGAAAGGAGGAGATTCAAGCCAGAACAGGATCCTCCAGCAGGTTCAGGATAACCAACGGGCATGAGAGAGTGAGCTGGGAAAAGCACTGCCCTTCCTAAAGGGATTAGGAACAGCCAGTTCCGCTTATGCTCCCCTCAGCAAGGGCACGTAAGGACACAGCACGCGGGTAAGACCAAGGTGTGTTTTAATGTGGCTCAGATGCACTTAGGTTTGCTGAGTGAACATTAAGCCTGGGGTCTTGATTGTTCAAATTATCCCCTCTTCACCCACCTTGGAATACAGCCTCCTGGTTTGGGATGTGAACGTGGCAGGCGCTGTTCCGGGGATGCTGCTGGAGTCCAAGACAAGCAGTTACTCAGGTGTGTTCACATCAGACATGTTCCATGCTGACTTTTGCAGACTTAGCAAGATGAGCAGCTGTTCTTTGGATGGGGGCTCAGCAAATTAAATTTCCTGGTGTGCCTGCAGCCAGTGTGAGCAGAGACACCAGAGAGAGCTGTGTGATCCAACAGCTGAGCTTCCACACACATTTCACCTGGAACAGATCATCTTGCATCGAGGAGTCTCTCTGTGTTGACACACAAACATGGTGACTTCATGCAGGGTTAAATGCCCAACCAGAGCTGTCTGCACCAGTTAAATGTACCCAAAGCAGTAGCAAACTGTACCACGTAGTGGCATGCAAAGCCAGCGACTGGATCAAGAAATTGGCAAGAGTCCCAAAGGGCTACACAGGTGTAGTCATAGATAAATGTCCAGAGGTAAAATTAATTACCATGAAGTTCAGGGAATTGCATTCCATATTTGCCTTCAGGTCTTAATCTAAGCATTCTCCTCTGAAACATCTGGATGGGACCTGCTGATCCCCAGTTCTGATGCTATTGAGAGGTGCCTGTTTCCTGAAAGAATCACAGAATGGTTTGAGTTGGAAGGGACTGTAAAGATCATCGAGTTCCAACCCCCATGCCATAAACAGGAATGCCACCAGGTTGCTCCAACTTGGATTTGCACACTTTCAGGAATGGGACATCCACATCTTCTCTGAGCAGCCTGTGCCAGTGCCTCACCACCCTCTGCATAAAGATTTTCTTCCTAATATCTAATTTAAATCTCTCCGCTTTTAGTTTAAAACCTTTATCCCTTGTCCTGTCACTAAATGCCCAAATAAAAGGTCAGTCTCCCCATTTTTTACAAGCTCCCTGTAAGTACTGAATAAGTTTATAAGCTCCCTGTAAGTACTGCAATAAGGTCTCTCCAGATCCTTTTCTTCTCCAGGCTGAACACCCCCAGCTCTCCCAACCTGTCTCCACGGCAGAGGTACTCCAGCCCTTAAAGCATCTCTGGTTTCCTCTGGACTTGCTCCAACATTTTTCCTGTGCTGAGGATTCCAGACCTGGATGCAGCATTCCAGGTAGGGTTCCACGAGGGCTGGAGCATCACCTCCACCACTTCCACCACCTCCCTGGGCAGCCTGTTCCAGTGCCTGACCAGAAGCATCAAGGAAACCTTTCCTGTATGTCCATAGATCATTTCCCAGAATGGCTGGTGTGTGGTGGGATTAATGTCAGGGCAGTCACACCAAGTCTGTTGCCTTTCAGGTACACCCTATTGTTTTCTGGATCACTGGAAATTTCCAGATATAATATTCAAGATGGGAATAGGAAGGTGGTTATCTCATCAGGCACAGAAACTGAGACATTTCTCCCTGGTGCAAGCCAAATGAGCACAATTTAATTATTCTGAGGGAGAGGCTCTGCACAGCACTAATTCCAAGTGGTTCAGGGCAGACAGTGCATGAAAACTTCCTTCCAGAGGAGTCCCAGCCGCGAGAGGACACACATAAGACAAAATATCGTGCTGAGAACCTGTCGTCCTCATGAAATTCTGGGAATGTTCACCTAAACTGATGGTAGGGCTCTGAGCATCCTCAGCGCTTTCTTCTCCCTTAAATTAGCTGTAACTTCTTGAGAAGTTTCAGCTTTTTGGACTCGTTTGGAAAGTGTATTTGAGCAGTTTGTGCCATCTAGTGGTCGCACTAATTTCCCAGTCTTGATCTTTTTACCAAAAAAATTAAGCCACATTTACTGGTTGTGAGAGGACTGAAATGAGGGGTTAGAAACTTAATTTTTAAAATGAACTTTGTGCTAAAAGGACTTTTTTAATCTCTTCAGAGCAGCAGTGATTCGCTCCCTGGTCCAGGCGCACAGATAATTCCAGAACAGCTCGAAGTTTCTGATGAGTAAAGACTGATCGCTGGAAACTAGGGGCACACGTGTGAACAGGACTCAGTTTATACACACAATTCAAGCTGAACTAGGTACCACCAACACAGCAAAGACTGGCTGCCCCATCCTGCTGCTCTTGCAGCCCTGGAGAAGCCCTGTCATAGCCATAGCTCCGATAGCACTCATGGAGGGTTTTCCTAAGCTAACTTTGAGGTAGCTAACTTAAATACTGCCAGACTGTATCACAAATAAAGGGGGTCAGCAGGACAGGGCAGTGACCATTCCCTGGTATTTGTCAGTGGTGAGGCCACAACTTGAATCCTGTGTTCCATTTTGTGCCCCTCACTACAAGAAGGAAATTGAGGGGCTGGAGCGTGTCCAGGGAAGGGAATGGAGCTGGGGAAGGGTCTGGAGCACCAGGAGCAGCTGAGGGAGCTGAGAAAGGGCTCAGCCTGGAGAAAAGGAGGCTCAGGGGGAATCTTCTCACTCTCCACAACTCCCTGACAGGAGGGGGCAGCCAGGTGAGGATCGATCTCTTCTCCTGGGTAACCAGCAAGAGGATGAGAGGAAATGGCCTCAAGTTGTACCAGGGGAGAACTACGTTGTATATTAGGGAAAATTTCTTCTCCAAAAGTGATGTCAAGCACTGGAGCAGGCTGCTCAGGGCAGTGGTGGAATCACCATCCCTGGAAGTATTCAAAAAACACATGGATGTGGAACTTGGGGACCACTGTGGTGGACTTGCCAGTGCTGCATTAATGGTTGGATTGGATGGTCTTAAAAGTCTGTTCCAACCTAGATGATTCTATGATTATTGAAAAACCCTGCTCCCATCCTCTCTGTTCTCCTGCTGTACACTCCCCTCCTCCAAACACATCACTTCCCCCACCTCTCTTACCTGAGCTCAAAGACCGCAATTCTACTGGCATTCCTTGTGAACCTCTGGATGTAAGCTCAGGTCTCAGACTGAGAAACAATCTACAGAAAAGATGGAGAAAGGATGAGTAACAGCAGACTTGTGCCACAGAAATCTTTTACTGAAACACCAAAGCGTAACATAGAGTAAGATAATAGAATATTATTAATATTATATAGTGAATACTATATATAATGTATAAGATAATGTAATGCAATATAAAATAATGGGCAAATAGAATGGAATATAATGTGATTAATATAATATGATTAATATAATATAACATAATATACTTTTGTCTGCTGTTTTATCCCAGAGTTCACATAGTAATTCTGTCATTTCCATTGAGGCAGCTCAGATGTCTCCAAATATCCTTTCTTCCTGGAAGAGTGGAAGGGATACCCCAGCAATTTTGCCAGGAGCCTGCTTCGTCCCTTCTTTCCCCCTTTTGCTTTGCTGTCTTACTTTATCTCATCACTCTAAGCATCCAAAGCAGGGTGGCCAAAAATCAGTTTCAAAAGCACCTGGGGCCATAGAACGTACATCTGAAAATATCATCAGGTGTTCTCATGTAATTTTGGAAAATTAGAACTATCCCACCAGCAGCTGTGATCCTTTCCCGGCAGAATGGAAAAAAGGGTATTTGTGTGGGTCAGGATCCAATCCCAAGGTCTCTGCCAGCCCCTGTGGGTTGGCTGGCTGGGAGGGCCCTTGGAGAAGCCCAACGTTGGTGCGTCCACTGCGCTGAGGACCAAACTTCACCTCATTTACTATAAACACACAAGCTGGGAGTGAGTTCTTGCAGGGATCTTTTGAAGTTTT
Organism: Dasyornis broadbenti; assembly: GCA_013397935.1. Taxonomy (NCBI): domain Eukaryota; kingdom Metazoa; phylum Chordata; class Aves; order Passeriformes; family Dasyornithidae; genus Dasyornis; species Dasyornis broadbenti. Next base: position 180,307 of record VZRN01003168.1, on the reverse strand, counting down.
TGGATACTGCAAGATCTGTGCCTAGCAGGAAATTAGTCAAACATCACGGGAAGCTACAAAAGCAAGGAGGGAGCCTATCCAAGCCAGAGCTGTTATCGAGGGCAGAGGCGAGTGAAGACACTATTTGGATAACCCTTGCTCAGGCACCACAGCTCAGACTTGCGTTGCAAGGCAAATATTTACCCACGGCCTAAACAAAGTCAGCGTTTCAGAACTTTGCTCAAAATGCTGCATAACCCTGGGCTGTTTCCTTGAACTTGTCTCAGAGAAGGGAAGAGCTTGTGTCCGTACCTGTGCGGGCTGTTCTCAGGAGGAAACAAGCGGGAAGAAAATGAAGTATCTGAGCTGCTTCCTGGTTTTGTTCCTCAGTTCTGGAGTAGGAGGCTTTGATCTTGTCATCGATGGCATCCCAGATGTGAGTATTTGGAGGCAGGGCCCAGGTCTCCCTTCCTTGCTGAAGTCCACACGGAAGCTGCAGTGGGAGCAGAATTGGGTCACTGCTTCACAATTCTACTTTTACCTGTAAATTGTTCTGATAATTGGTCTTTGCCTGTCATTTGTAGTGTTGTTTTTTTAAAATATTATTAAAGTTGGGATAGTATGAGCATAACTTCAAATTTCTTTCCAAGCGGGTTTCATATTTTAATTTCAGTGTTGCCTTTTCTGGTGTGGTTTTAACCTTTAAACCTTCAAGTGGGCTTCTATACTCAGATCTTCAGCATATTTTGTATCCTGTTTCCCTGGAATAAGCAGAAACGGAGCACTTAGACATCTTTGCTGATAAAGCTTCCTGTGTGGAACACTATGAGCTTCAGCAAAGCTTTGTATGGAATTGGGGTTTTGTTAACAGGAATTCAAATATGGAGTGAATATCCTATTGACTTTACATTCCTCAGCAGAGGGATGAGATAATTTATAAAAGAGAATGTAATTTCTTGGGATAGCACAATGATGAAAAGAAGTATAGTTATAGCTTTGACTCTGAAACTGAGTCTGAATTTAAACCCCCAGGCTCAGGTGAACTTAGATTTGGTGTCTACACCCATTTTCACATTGTAGTTTTGAAATACTTCTGTGAAGTCAGCAGGGTTGATGTGAAGCTTTCTTTTCCTTTGCAGGACTAATAAAAATCTTCAGTGAGCTGGGATACCCTATTTTTCTTTATTCTTACAGCCATTTTCTTGACACAATGAGATTTTTAAAGTGAGTTCATAATTTCCGGGAAAATTATTCCAGACCTGTGGTTCTTTCTAATCATAGATGCCTTATCAGTTTAACATCAATGTGCTTAAACAATTTAAATTAATTTTTTTCAAACCTTCGTGTGTATTCTGTCTCATAATTTGGAAAGGAACTCATGCACTTAAACTTCTTTATTGCCATAAATTAAATTCATAACAAAATTTAATGAAGTGTATTGCTGTGGTGTGACCCACACTTCTAAACGAATCAGCGCAGCTTTGCACTTGGACAAGACCTGACGTTCTTTTGCTGTCAGTGGGGAAAATTTAGTTCTCAGGTATATTGGTATATTGGTATAAAACCGGAGACAATTCCTACTGGTTTGAGCAGGAATTCTCTGAACTTGCTGGTTTGAGTGAGATCAGTGTCTGAAATGTTGTAGTTTCCATGGCTAGACCCATCCTGATGATAATCATCTGCCTCTTGCTCTTTGTGGTCATTTCATGTTAAATATTACTCCTTGTTTCAGAAGGAAGGGCTGTAAAATGATGGTAAAGGTCATGATCTTACAGGAGTTTACAGAGCTGGTTGGCCACTGAGGGAAACTGAATGTGTGAGGATTTTGGTCTGAGATGGTTTCTGCTCCCCATTTGCAACCAGGGGAGGTAAATCCCCTTGGGAACACTCCTGTAAAGTCCTAATCAATAATAAATCAAGCGATAAATCAAACCGTAAGGCAGCAGCAACTCTTTCTTTCTTCTTCTCTCTCCTCTAGGAAGTGGAAAACCTGATTGATCTAGAAATTGATGGAATTCCCTCAGCCTCCAAGGCGAGAAATGGCAGGTACCAGGTACAGTACCCAGAAATGCTTCAAAGAGGGAAGCTGGAATGCCTGGGAGCTCTCTCCAGGTGTCTTGTTCCACGTCCAGGGTTGTGAGTGTGCAATCAGGTGGGACCAGCTGGTCTTTAATAGGCATTGGGACTTCTATATCTCTGGCTGGGATAAGAACTGCTGCCCTCCCTTAAGCATAGCAAGGCTTTGTTCTGTATCTGTGCTCCTGAGGTGATAAACAATGGAGATATTTGTCTAACTTCATGCCTGGGGAAAATCCCATTGATTCTGGTGGGGCTTTTCCATGAGAAAATGGAAAAGGACTTCAGACACTGGCAAGTGTAAGCTGAAAGCTTTCAGTCTGTTCATTCATATTTAACTCTGGTCAAAGGGTGCCACTCGGTGTCACCTGGGTGATGAGCTGGTGCCATCTGCGACCAGGGAAGAAAATTTTTTTCCAGTACACTGATGGGTTGCAGATTATTTTAGTCTGTTGGCCTGAGAAACAAAAACATTTAGAGCAGTGTTGCAGGGGTTTCTCTGTGTTTTACACAGTAGCAATTAATGATAACACTCATGAAATGAGTTGTTTGAATGTATTAATATTTGTTACACTCCATGAAAGAAATGACAGCCAGAGTGGACCTTGTCCTTCACCAACCTCTGGTGCTGCTTTTCGTGAGCTTTTTCATTGTAGTGGAAACCAAAGACCCTCTTGAGTAATGTTGGATTTCCCAGCATCTTTGAAATAACACACAGGCAATCCTGATTTTTCTTTATCCTAAGGCTTTGGATGGAGCTTATTGATACCTAAAGCCAGCATTACAGTGGAAGAAAATGGCAGATTTTAGCACGAGTATGAATCAAGCCTGCTGACATTTGCCAGTCCAGTATTCAAATAATTTAATCATTATCTGAGCAGAAATGCCCTCTAGCTGCTCTTCTTCAGGGCATCATTTTTTTCCAATATGTCTGTATCAGTGCCGTATGTATTATGTTGCTTCTGCTCCCAAAATTTCTGGATACATAGAGGCACAGACATACGCATGCAGTAATTCGCAATTCTACCAGTGGTTTTATTATGCCTGTTACTACTTTTATTCCCATACATTATTCCCCATCTTTTACCTATAATCACCATCTTTGCAAACCAGTAGAACTAAGGTCTCAGCTACTCGTATATTAGTTGAGTCACAATAAAATATAATCGATGAGATTAAACTGAACTGTGCAAATCATCTTGAGGCAGCAGCTCTTGGCCAGTGGCAGGCACACAGTTATTTACTGTCAATCACTAGAGGAAGGCTGTCTCCCAAATTATTTTTTCAGCATCATGTGTTTTCTGCAAAGAGTTCACCAGCTCATTGGCAACAAGGCAGCAGAGCTCCTTGCAGACCCTGTTGATTAGCTCTAAATAGAGAGGATTGTTTTCTAGGTACAGATAAGGTATTCTGCTATTTTGCTCCTGGGTGATTCCCAAAATGCTGTGCCTCAGGTATGTGAATGGTCCTCGTGACCACAGCAGCAGAGAGTTCCATGGGCTGGAATGCAGGTGACCTTGTGAACCTCTATATGGTGGTGGTGCACAGCTGTTATCTCTGTTTTGGAGACAGATGATGTGTCTAGACTTGTGGGGCACCCTGTCAGGTGGGATGTTCTGCAACATGTTCCCCAGATCTGGGTGCTGATCTCTGGCTGTGCAGAGGCAGGTGAGATCACACCTTTTTCTTTGCTGTTCTGCCTGCCTGGTTTCTCCTCCAGAAGCAGCATGGGAAGGATATATGGAAAGAGATAGGGTGGAATGATAGAATCATAGAATGGTTTGGGTTGGAAGGGACTTTGAAGATCATCTTGTTCCAACTTCCCTGAACGCAGAACGTCTGTGATTCTGCACTCTTTATTTTAATAAGCATCTGCAATGTCCATGCACAGTGCTTTGAACAAAGATCACTGTGAAGGATTAAATATCCATAGCCTGTACAGGTGTCAGGAGAAGATGGGTCTCAGGACGTGAAGGCAGAGCCCAGCAGCTGTCAGACCAGATCCTTCAAACTTCCTGAGGCACATGTTGTCTCTAATCTAACTAGCAATTGGCCACACATTAGGTATGGCTCAAGATCCTGGTTTTGTGCAGTGATCAACAGGTCTGGATGTGGTTTAAAAGCAAGGATCAATCATGAAACTACATGCTGGAAATAGCAGGAGTCTCAGGTACCACAGAAGTCCCTGTTCTCAATAACCACATCAGCACTCAGACCTGAAGTGTGACATCTTCAAGGCCAGGTTGGATGGGGCTTGGAGCATCCTGATCTAGTGGAAGGTGTCCCTGCCCAAGGCAAGGGAGATGGAGCTATTGGATCTTTAGGGTCCCTTCCAACCCAAACCATTCTGTGATTCTGTGTTTCTATGATTCTCTGGTTCAGGTAGATGAAGATAAAGGTACAGCTCTGTCCTCCTGACCTCTTGGGGTGGCTGCTCTCTGCAACTTCTGAGTTCCCAGGGGTATGGCTGGCCCACCCCATGTCCGATCTCTAACAACAGCCATGGAAGTCACTATGTGTGCCAGTGGAAAGCTCCTTCTCCATCAGCACCTCCCCCTTCTCCTCCAAGAACAATCAGGAGGCAAACCTGGGCGTCCTGAAAGCTTTAACCACCATTCCAAAAGAAGGTCAGGAGCCCTAACCTGAGAACCAGAAAAGTACCCCAATAAAACAAAACCCCTCTGTGCTAAGGTCTTGGTCTTCATCTTTCCAACTTTAAATTTGTTTCAGATAATGTTAGTTTAGTCTTAATTTGTATTCAAGCTGGTGGTGTTTCCTGTGCCAAGGATATGTGTGGGGACAACAGTCATTCTGCAGTTTCTCCATGTGGCTTTAAAGGATCCTTAGTATCATCTCTTTAAAATGATCGTGCTGTGACATCGTCATCTCTTATACAGCACAAGATTTCCTTAGAACAGTATATTAATTAGCTTCAAATGAACTTAATAACTGCAGAGAAATCTTTATGTGCATCATGGGATTAAAACTGTTTTCATGAGCATCTTCTGTAATTTCGGGTCCTCTTGACCCTGGAGAAGCTGAGCTTGCCTAGTTGTAATGATAATATGAAAGTAGATCTCTGCTTTAAACAGTTGCATCTTCCCCTAGAACTAGGTGAGCCAAATTCCCTTTCAGGGGTTTAATAAAAATATTCCTTATGTGAGGGGGATTTTTTTGGGGAATTAAACAGAATTATTCAAATGGCCACAAGATGTCAGCACCTTGCCATAGAAATTTCCAAATGGCACAATTCATAGGGCAGGGGAAAATCCACAACCATTAATGAGCAATTCCAGCCAAGTAGTGCATACGTAACTAATTTCCATAGGAACAAGCATGTAAATGTAATATCGATTACAGAGCAGGTTTTTAAATACATACATATTCCATATAATACATAAATAAATGTTCTCTAATATAAATGAAAACAAAGTGAGCTAAAGAAGTCTGCGGTTTGAGGGTTTTCCTCTTTTCATAGAAGAACAAAGAGAACTTCTCTGTTAAAAACAAGGGTGACTGGGGAAGACTTTCTGCCTGCGTGATTTGCTTTCAGGAAGAATGTTTTTGTTCTGAAAGAGAATGTTTTCTATAAAAAAGTAAAATAAAAGATAGAGGAAGAGAGCTGTCCTATTTTTGATAGCCTCTGAGGAACAGCTGGGAGATCACATGCTCCAACATCCCATGTAAAAATACATAAAATAAGACAAAAGGATTATTCACACTAAGTCTGGAAACTGAAACCAGTTCTCGTTTCAGTTCATGCCCAGAGAAGGGTGATGGAGCTGGGGAAGGGCCTGGAGCACAAGTCTGATGAGGAGCAGCAGAGGGAGCTGGGAAGGGGGCTCAGCCTGGAGAAAGGAAGGCTCAGGGTGAACCTTCTGGCTCTGCACAACTCCCTGACAGGAAGAGGCTGCCAGGGATGTTGAGCTCTGCTCCCAGGGAACAAGGACAGGATGAGAGGAAGTGGCCTCAAGTTACACCAGGGAGGGTTTAGGTTGGATATTAGGGGAAAATTCTTCACTGAAAGGGTTGTCAAGCATTGAAACAGGCTGCCTATGGAAGTGTTGAAGTCACTATTGATGGAAGCATTCGAGAAAGCATGTAGATATTTATTGGTGGCCCTGGCAGTGTTTGGTTAATGATTGGACTTGATTTTCGAGGCCTTCTCCAGCCTTAATGATTCTGTGATTCTCTCTGATTCTATGATTCATAATCTTAGAAAGAAATTTTTAGACACTGATCCCTGTCTTGAAGCAGCCACTCAGTGTTCTTTGCTTTGCTGAAATATCTCCTCCATATTCTTCTTTTCCAGCGAAGCACATCCGACTGGGGGTACGTTGGAGATCTGGTGAGTATTTTTCTTCCTCTGTGGTAAATAATACTGAACAAAGTGATTTTCTAGTTAACCATTTTTTGGAAATCAATCCCTCTGTTTATTCAGTTCCTTGTTTTTACTGCCGGTTGGGTATTAACCTATTTTCTTTGAACAGAGCGCTGTTTGCACAATACTGTTGATACATCTGCTCTTGGAGGGAGAAGGGTATGGTAAATATGAAGAAATAAGCATCAAAAGTGATTAGACCAAGACAATGTCTTAATAAAACCGTTTAATACTGTTCTCCCACTGCTGTGGTTTAACCATTTACAATACTAGGTCAGTAGCCAATGCTTCAAGTCTCCTCTGTGTAGGACTTTTATTGAAAATGTGAGCTCTCTCCTCCTCGTTATATGATATTCAGGATTACTATGTAGCTTTCCATGCTGGATTGCACCCACAGAGTCATTCCAAGGGCAAGCTGTGTGGTGAAAAGCAAGGAAAACATTCCAGCTAAATAAATTCTGTCTTTCAGCTGAAATGTTACAATGAACTATATTCGCATGAATATCCTGCCACGATTGCCAGATAAAATATGGAGATGTCCTGAACTTGAGCTCATGTTCTCTCTAGCTGCCACATTGTAAGGAGCAGCAATTAAAAAGTAGGCACCGAGACTATAAAAATTATTGATATTGTCCTCTAGGACATTTTGTCCAGCAGTGCCCTAAATTTATGGAGCGATTTTGTCAATTGCAGGTGGAGGACGATGACAAGATAGGTCTTTACAGCTACAAGGTTCAATCCACCATCACATCTCGGCTGGCCAACACAATGATCCAAGCCAAGATGGTGAACAACGCCAAGAGGCCACAGCCCATCATTTTTGATGTGCAAGTCCCCAAAGGAGCTTTCATTGACAACTTTACCATGTGAGTGGTGGCCTGGTACTTTCCTCTGGAAGTGTTCAATGGGCTGGGAAGGAAGTATTTGTAAAAGCAAAAAACTCTTAGTATTTTCCAGGTTCGGTGTAATTTTTACAGGCTTTCTCAAATTAAAAAGGCTCATGTCATTAGTCTGTCTGTCTGCCCAGGTCTTCCTCTCCAGTAATTATTGAGCCATTGGCCAATAGCAACAAAATGGGACAAAAGTCTCAAATAGACTAAACGCCCACCCTGTCTTTTGCAAGCTGGCACCAGATCAAATGAGAGAGACCTAAATTAGAGCTTTCGCTGAACAGAAACCGACCTGGTTCAGTGTCCATTCAGAGAGGCAGTGGCCAGCTTGGTCAGGAGATGTCCTGATCCATGTTCCAAACCATCCATGACATCAGGAACTGCTTTCCCTGCCCAAAGTATGGGGAAAGTGTGAAGGAGGTGGAGGAGAGCAGGTCCTCCTCAGAGCATGATGGTGCTGGCTACTTGAAATAAAAAGCAGGTAGGGGAAAAGACAGAGCTCTAGTGAAAATCAGACTTCATTACTTTGAGGTTGAACAAGAACCTTGTTATTTCATTTCCCACCAGCTTATGTTTCACTGAGGTAAACTGAAGAAACAGTCCTCGATTGTAAAGTTGTTTCTTTTGCAAACTGACTGTGCTTCTCTCTCCTAGGGATATCAATGGTATCACATTTACCAGCCATATTCGGGAAAAATCTGAAGCCAGAAAAATGTACGCTCAAGCAAAAGCCAAAGGCAAAGCTGCTGGAATAGTCAGGTATAAAGACTTTGGCATTTGGGTTTTTTACTGAACTTACAGGAGAACTGAGATGACCCATCCCAGGAGGAGATAGATGAGGGGGAATCCTGGGAAGGAAAAGGCTTACTTACAGCAGCTCTGATATTCAGTTGTCACAGACTTTAACTGTGTTTCTGCTTTCAGCTTGTATCCTGTGCTAACAGACAACTGCAGCTCCCTGATAGAGGCCGCAGTTAGAATCACACAGCAAAAGCCTCAATCTAAACCAAAGTGCAAAGAAGCTTTTCCTTCTCCTTGTATTTTCTCAAAATAACCCCACAGCTGACTTTTCAGGAGCAATGCCTTGGATATGGAAAACTTCCAAACCGAAGTGAATGTGCCCCCAGGAATGAGGATCCAGTTCCAGCTTCACTACCATGAAATGATCCGAAGGAAGCTGAGCTCCTACGAACATGTCATCTCTGTGAAGCCAGGACGCCTGGCCAAGCACATGGAGGTAAAGCAGAGCTGGGGTGTGCAGACAGAACCCCACAGGTGAATCCTTGCTGAGAAAGCACTCACAATTTTCAGGGAGTTGTCTCTGCCCATGGTCTTTAAGATTCCTTCCAACCCAAACCATTCTGTGATTCTAAGGCAATCCATGGTTGTGGAGGGAGAGTCAGAGATGATCAGCTCTCATAGGACTCTATCTCATGTAGCTGGGGTTTTTGTGAAAAGCACTGTTCCAAATAAACAACAAATATTGTTTGTTTTCCTTCAGTCAAGGCAAGTTTACACAAGAGTATAAAAATGTCAAAGCTTGTTTGCCCAAGTGGTTCTGACGTGAGTCACGATTCAGGAGATTCCCAGCGGTGTTTATGAAATGAGACAGGACACATTTGCTCCTCACTAGACCGGGTTGCTCCAAGCCCCATCCAACCTTGCCTTGAGCACTTCCAGGGTTGGGGCAGCTCTCCACACTAAATATCCTCCCTTCCTGCTTTCAGGTGGATGTCCGCATTATTGAGCCACAGGGACTTCGCTATGTGCATGTTCCTAATTCACTTGGAGATCATTTTGATGGGATCACCACCATCTCCAAGGGAGAGAAAAAGGTAACCTCTCACAGACTGGAAATAGCATGAAATCTTCGGTTTTCACACTTACTCTATGCGGTCCTGGCATTTTCTCGTACCTGCTGGAAGCATGGCAAAATGCAGCTAAAGTCTGTCTTTACTTCCATAATAATATTCCAGGTAGTATTGTTTCTTGATATTCAAATTTACCCCCATTCCTAGTTTAGCAAATTATTTCAGAGGTACTGTGTGTCTATATTACATTTTATTTTCTTAGGAAATTTCAAGTTATCTAGTTAAAACAGAGAAAAAAATACCATAAAGTCTGCATAATCAATCACATGACTAATGAAAATGTTACCTACTACTCAATTCACAGACAAATTGCAATCTTGTTTGTTTGGGGGGAAAAAGCCAATTAGAAACCTATTAAAAATGTTGATAAAATTATAGATAATTTCAACTGGGAAAATGTTAAATAAACCAATGTTTTACTAAGTAGAAGTGCTTTGCACAGCTCTAATTGGAATATTTGGTGCTGTACGTGGGTCATGTGATTTGTGTCACGGTTGCTACTACTGAGTCAACATATCCAGGCAAAGCTTAGTGCTGTTTTTCTCCTAAAGTGACAAAGTCCATTTTCCACAAATAACGAAAGCAGAAAAGCGTTCAGTGAAATCAGATATTTCAGGAAGAGGTGGACTCTCCTTGTTTCAGTCATCCCCCTCTCACACAACACCTGGCTGACTGATGATCTCTCCTCCTTTCAAGGCTCACGTTTCTTTCAAGCCAACAATGGCTCAACAACGAAAATGCCCCAAGTGCTCGTCCACAGCTGTGGATGGAAATTTTGTGGTGCAGTACGATGTGAATAGAGAAACCACGGGGGGAGAACTGGAAGTAAGTGTGGCTACTCAACTGGGACCAGCGATCCGTGAACACAGGAATTGCTGTCCTTCAGCAACCTGTGCTTATCTTCATCCTTCAGGGGAATAGGCATGATGACGAGCTCTGTATCCAGTTGAAAGAACAGAGAGATTTTAAGTGGGCAGAATGGATTTATTTAATTTATGACTAAGACATGGGCTTGCATATCGTAGGAGCAGATTCCTGTCGTGTCCAAAAGCCAATGTCTTTATACCTGGCAGCACTCTGGTGAGAAATGTAGAATGATTTAATGTAGAATCAGAGGATGGAGTCATTGGATGTTGTACCAATACATCACAAGGAGACAACCAGAACATCACTATTTTTTATGTTAACGTGAAGCTGACTTATGAGGTTGAATTATTACGGACAGAACAGTCTTTTTTAAAGCATTTTTCATTCCTCCCTATGCTAGAGCATGGAAGTTGTCTGAGAACAAACTCTACTTTCATTGAGGAAAAGTAAAGACTGTGCAGTAAAAATGGTGTGAGGCTATAGAGATGTGCAGAGCTGAAAGTTAAAACTGGCCAATAAAGAAGAAGAGAAAAAGAAAATAAGAAAAAATAATTGGCTTATTAAGGGAATAAGAATTTTCTGCTCTGTTTCTGTCTTGAGTTTTCTGAAGTCTTTTCTATAGCTCACTTCACTGTTATTTTTTATTTTATTTTGCAGATTTTTAATGGCTATTTTATTCACTTCTTTGCTCCGGAAAATCTTGATCCATTGCCCAAAAACATTTTATTTGTTATAGATGTCAGTGGCTCGATGTGGGGACTGAAAATGAAACAAGTAAGTATTTGACCTCTGTTGCAAAATGAACCTCCTGCCAACTTTCCCCATGTGCTTCAATTCTGTAGCACATTGGCATGTAAAATTACCAGCTTAATTCTTTACACTTTACTCCACTGAATTTGGAGAATATTTGGAATCAAAGACTTCATGATTTAACTCTTTATTTATAATGCTTCTTCCATGTTGTAAGGAAGAGGTGGTGCCAGATTTTACCTCTAAATTAAAATTTAAATTGACAGATCACAAAATATTTTGCAAAGGCTCTGACCCTCTTTTTCTCTAACATCTCTTACTGAATCCTGGGAAAGTCTCAGTGGGGATACTACATCCCAGCTTTCAAAATGTGGACAAATTGTTGACAGTCCTCTGAAGAGCAGTAAGGATTTTTTTTAGACAACATAACCCATAGAGGAGAAAAAATGTTAAAAATAAGATATTTTAGTCTGCAAGAGAAAATGCTTCGAGAAAGATAATCAGCCTCCAAATATGCAAACAATGGTTCTGAAAGGGAAACTCATCAACTGGCTTTCATGCCCAGCCAGGGTAGAATAAGATGGAATCAGATGGATTTGCAGCAGGAGAGATTTATGTTATATATTAGGAAAAACTCTGTAGTTCTGAGTGAGGAGTTTGGGAGATTGTATATCATGTGTCACTGAAGGGTGTTAGGAACTGACTAGACAAACATTAGCTGGGGATCATCCAGCTGTATTTGAATTTCCTTCACAGTGCAATAGTAAGGCTTGGCAGATTGCTTCCTTGGGGAAATCAGTGCTGCAAAACTGGGATACAGGCAAATTGTAATTTGTTTAAATCACACATCTTCAAGGAGATGTTACCCAGCCTGAAACAACAGCGCTGCAGACAGAGCTAAGTCTCCTGATCTGATCCGAGCAGTTGCTCTCTCCTGAACCACAGATGATTCTGCCTTTCACTTCTCTCTGTGTTAACAGGAGTTAAGCACGTTGAGCCACATGAATTTATTCTTCCTAACTGCAATTTTTCTGTCTTTCTTTGGTGAAAATTTCAACATTATACAAGAAGTGCAAAAAAAAAAAAAAGCAAAAAAAAAAAAAAAAGAGATTTGGATAGCAGATGCTAATTTGGATTTCAGTGCTCATGTGCTTATTCTTCAGACGCGACTCTTTGCCTGTAGTCTCCAGTTAAAAAGAGGCTTTCATAAGCAGGAAGCATAAACCTGTCTTCTCTTAAATTTCTCCTCAGACCATCGAAGCCATGAAGGCCATATTGAGTGAGCTCCGTGCTGCTGACCAGTTCTCCCTGATCGATTTCAACCACAATGTCCGGTGCTGGAGAGATAATCTGGTCTCAGCCACCCCTTCGCAGGTGGAAGATGCTAAGAAGTACATCCAGACAATCCATCCCAATGGGGGTATGAGGTTTTGATTGCAAGGTGCTCACAGAAGTTGCATTTCACAGGAATGGGTACCCCAGACAGCCTTCAGACTGTCAGAGTATTCCTCAAAAAAAAAAAAAAAAAAGGTCTGATTCCCAAGAAAGAATAAGCATGCCTGGGGGCTAAAGGAAATGAAAAATTAGTTTATTGTGTTAGGGAATGAGATGAAATTTCCTTCTACAGAAAAAAGTACAGCAGATAGAGCACAGAAGAGCTGCCTATAATCTATCCTACCTCCAGCCTCACATATCCTTGAGAAATCAAGTCCATCTCATAGACCTGGATGAAGAGGCAGAGGAAATATTCCCTAAGCAGAGAATCACAGTCACCAGCCCTGCGTTGACAGCCAGCTGAACACGAGCCAGCAGTGTGCCCAGGTGGCCAGGAAAGCCAGTGGTGTCCTGGCTTGTGTCAACAGTTGTGTGGCCAGCAGGAGCAGGGCAGTGACCCTCCCGCTGTGCTGGGCACACTTCCAGTGCCTTGTTCAGTTCTGGGCCCCTCACAACAAGAAAGACATTGAGCTGCTGGAGTGAGTCCAGAGAAGGGCAGCAGAGCTGGGAAAGGGTCTGGAGCACAAGTCCTGTGAGGAACAGCTGAAGGAATTTAAGGACAGAGCTTAGTGGTGGACTTGGCAGTATTGGGTTAATGGTTGGACTTGGTCTTAGAGGTCATTTTCAACCTTAATGATTTTATGCTTCTATGAGCTGCTAAATGCCATGTGGGCAAACTGTTTATCATTTTTGTGCCTTCATTCCCTGCCTGACAAACAAGGACAGATGCCTTTTTCAGCTGTACAGGTCTTTGGAAGGCACTTGTGATGATTTTAATCTGCCACTCTCTGAAGTGCAGTTCTGGTTTAGTTATTCAGTTATTTGTGCATCAACTGCGTGGGGATCCTCTCCCTAACATCAGAGCCTCCTGGTGCTGTGGCACCTTCATTTCCAGAAGTTTTCACTAGAATGAACATGAAGTTGTAGACTTGTCCAAAATCATCAGTGTGCTGGGAATAGGAAACCATGCTGGATAGGTGAGTGACTGACTTTGTTACCCCAAAAGAATTGACAGATAAGCTTAGAGATCTGCTCCCATCCAGCAAAGCCACTTTCAATGCAGCATTTTATTATCTTGTCTCAGAGCTGCTGATTTTTTTATTTCTTCACAAAGAAGATACCTATTTTCGGACTGCTCAGCCTTCAGATTTGTTTCTCTCATACTGATTTCTTACTCTGCCTCTTCCGTGCCACAAATCAAACCTTAGATAAGCTCAGCAAACATACACCTCTTCTTGTCCAAGGAACGGGCTGATAGCCAGAAAAGGAAGTTTTTCCATGCTCTCATTGAACCAGCTGCCTGCAAACCCAATAATTCTCCCCACAGCAAATAGTTCCCAACAGCACGAATGGACACACTGGAATTAGTGAGGGGGAATGGAGGGGCCTCATGAAGATGATGACATGGGATGAAAAGGGGAACCAGTGTGCAGAAAAGTGTACCTAAATATCAAAGAAGAGGTGTTTTGCTGCCTTAATCTCAGCTCTTGTCCATGTTAACTCCAGTAGCATCTTAGAACAGATCTGGATTCAACAAGAATCAAACCCTGTTTTCTTCATTGTGTCTTTGACAGGCACAAATATCAATGAAGCTCTTCTCCGAGCCACTTTCATCCTGAATGAAGCCAAAAGTTTAGGCATGTTGGACCCCAACTCAGTGTCCATGATTGTATTGGTGTCTGATGGAGACCCGACAGTAGGTAAGGATCCTGCTTTGGTGAGAAGAAGGGCTGCTGGGGTTAGCCTGAGAAAAGCAACATGTAGACATTTTGACAGTAGATTTAAAAAATTCCATTCATCTTTTTCCCAATGCTTTGTGCTGCTCTTTTGCCAAGTGCTGGAAGTGCCACAGGGCTTTGCACAGAAGCTTTCAAAAGACGAGCAGGTTGTTATGCAGGTTATGTATTTCTTGCAATTTACAGAGGTGCACAAGCCCTGTAGGACAAGTAATCAAAACAGCCTTAGAGAAAGTGGGCTTTTGAGCAGTCTGGTCTAGTGGAAAGTGTCCCTGTCTACGGCAGGGAGATTGGAACTGGATGATCTTTAAAGTTCCTTCCAACCCCCACTATTCTATGATTCTAGGCTTCTACAAAAATTTCCTCTTCCTATGACCTTAGCCCACACAGATCTATGCAGTCACAAACATCACATTAAAATCAGGAGAAAAGAGTGGAAAGCAAATTAATTTGGATTGGATTTGTTACAGGTCAAAGCAACTGCTGACTTGAAGATGTCAGCTCCAAAAATCTGCCATTAAAAATAAGCCTGGAAAAAAAAAAAATCAGTCCCAGTGGTGACAGAGAACATCTTAATCATGAGAAACAAAATAAAACCTTCATGGAGATGTCTTAATCTGCAGAGAGCTTGAATCAGTAATTCTGAGAGAAGTCTAGATATGTTAGAATTAAAAACTCCCCAGGAAGTTACTAAAAACCCTGTATATACAAAGAAAATGCATAAGATTCCAAAAAAAGTGTCCAAAAGAATGGTCTTCAGTGAAAACAGTTTGTTAATCTCTATCCAGGAGAAGCTCGAACATTGCTGTAGGCAATGGAAATTTGGCATTGAGCTTGCTGTCTAGATTTCCCTAATATCCAGAGAAAAACATGGACACAGGGAGAACAGGGATATGCTCACCTTGATGGAGACTTTTCTGTTGCTCAGGTGAATGTCACCCTTTCTGTGTCTCCAAGGTGAGCTGAAGCTGACGACAATCCAGAAGAACGTGAAGCAGAGCATAAAGGATGAATTCTCTCTCTTCTGCCTTGGGATTGGGTTTGATGTAGATTACGATTTCCTGCAGAGAATCGCAACCGACAACCGTGGCATGGCCCAGAGGATTTTTGGAAACCAGGAGACTTCTCTCCAAATGAAGGTGAATTTCTGCCTCATTGCCTTTGAAACTTTCCTGTTCTGTTCACAGCTGTAACTCCACTAGTAAAAGGGTCTCAAAACACATAATTTCTTCTGGAGAATCATGCAAGATATCAATCATATTTCAGCTTACGTGGTCCTAGTTACAGTTTTAATAGTTTTAATCTACAACACATCCTTTACTTCCCTGTGTAGGATTAATATTCTATAAAACAGCCTTAACTATAACAAAAGATTTTCTGAATTAAAATTAAGGCCTGGATGATACTTTAGGCCGCTTAATTACTAACAAAAAGTCTAGATATAAATGCTAAATGATAATCCAGACTTAAGCATTGTAAGATAAAGTTCAACTCCAGCTCTGGCTCCAAACCCACGAGCAGAAATTGCTGCTGACTGAACTCTGACATCTTTACACTGTTACTATTCCCCGATTTCACCATCTCTACAAGAATAGGTGGGAAGTAGCTGTGTGTCTTACACAGCAGCCAAGAGTCGACCGACCTGAGAAGGGATTCAGGCCCACACATCTGTGCTCAAGATTTTAGGCCTAGGAAGAGCCCAGCCCTTGGGCTTCTCACCATCCTTTGACTTTCACAAGGCTTGGACCAGATATTCTTGCTGTCCCCCCTAACAAGTGTACCAAAGTCTAAGTATGAAGAGGTCTGCATTCTCTAAGATGAGGAAAGTCCCCCTTGCTCTTTAGGGCTCCAGATTTTGTCACCTGCTGTCCTTTCAGTGAGAGTGGCACCCGTGAGAGGGTTGCTTTATGTACGACAAACTCACTTCTCTGCCTCCTTCCGTCTCAGAATTTCTACAACCAGGTCTCCACCCCACTCCTGAAGAAGATTCAGTTCAACTACCCCCAGGAGTCAGTGTCAGACGTCACCCAGAGCAGCTTCCACAACTACTTTGGTGGCTCGGAGATAGTAGTGGCTGGGAAGGTGGACACAGAAAACCTGCAGCACTTGGAAAGCGTTGTCACAGCGACTGCAGTGAGTGAAGGTGTCCCTGAGATACCTGCTCCAGGGATTTGGGCTGGTCCATTCCCTCCCGTGTACAGTCTCCCTGCTGAAGGTCATTTCCAGAGGAGTGTTTTGTCCACTTGGATTCTGGGTGGGAATGTGGGAAAACTCATGGGGAGATTTTTCCAACAGTATTTCTCAATAGCTTCAAGTACAGCCAGGAGTAGTCACAGCGTGCACCCTGCAGCCTGCCAGACAAACTTCCTTCTAATAAATATACTAAAAAGATTAAATGGAGACCAAGCTATGGATTTTCCTGCACGCTTTTTGGAGATGCAGGAGTGATCCCCTAAGGTAACTCCTTCCATGACTGAACTGCCCCCGTCACAGAGCTCAAGCTGGTGGGTCTACAGCATGTCAAGTCCTAGCACTGCCCTTTTATGTGTGATGAGACTTTCCCCATGTTTTCAGGGCTGCTTTTCCGGGTGGAGTGGCATGAGATGGAAATACTATGTCCAGATTCTTCCTTCTGGAAGAGACTGAATTACCTGAATTACCCTGAATTACAGGGCTTAGGAGTTATCATTTGTTCATAGCTGGAAAAAAATCAAACATCTTCAATATTCTTTCCTGCCAAAACACAGTGGAGTCCAAGGGTCTGTGGGAAAAAGTAGAATTTGGTTTGTGTTCCTCAGTGGAATGGGATGTGAAAAATCCTGAGGGGAGGATTACAGAGCTCTGTTAAGAGCCTCTTCTTTTGGCACATGGTGGCACCTCTTGGGTTACTGTTAAACTACTTTAATCCACTGTCACAGAAGTGTCTTTAACAGAAGATGCT
Source organism: Dasyornis broadbenti (assembly GCA_013397935.1). NCBI lineage: Eukaryota > Metazoa > Chordata > Aves > Passeriformes > Dasyornithidae > Dasyornis > Dasyornis broadbenti. The sequence goes on along the minus strand of VZRN01003168.1, from coordinate 163,322 downwards.
CCTGCTACATTTTCTCTCCCCATAGCAGTCAGGCCAATGGTGCAGGGACTTTCTGATCCAGAAGTGACCAAGGGCAGAGCCAGAGTGGGTCCTTAATCCCAACCAAGTGGGGAATTCAAGGCAACCCGTTCTCCTGGCTCTTTTCCCTTATCTTTGTCTCTCTCTGACTGCACAGGCAAACGCAGAGCTTGTCATGGAAACCCTGAGAGATGTTGAAGAGCTGGATGGATTCATGAAGAAGGACAGATACGCAGATCCTGAATTCACCAGGAAGCTGTGGGCCTATCTGACTGTCAACCAGATGATGGCAGAGAGGTGAGGAGAAATGTGCTCAGATAGGCCTGGCTGTGGCGCTGAGGAAGTGAAATGGTGGAGATTTGCCTTAGGGAGCCTGGGTGAGAGCCATGGAGCAGGTCAGGATTTATCCCCTCAGCCTTTCCTTCTTGCCAGACCACTTGGCTCTGTGACCACTCCGTGGTGGAATTGCCATGGCAGCTACCCTGTAGAGCTGCTAACTGTGCCTTCTGCTTCTGTTCCCATCCAGAAATGCAGCCCCCACTGCAGCTTTGAAGAGGAACATCACCAAATCCATCCTGCAGATGTCTCTGGACCATCACATCGTCACCCCCTTCACAGCCATGCTGATAGAGAATGCTGAAAAAGATGAGATAATGCTGGCAGACCAGCCCAAAGACCCCAGGAAGGGCTGCTGCCCAGGTCAGGGTCTCACTCTGCCCATTACTGTGTCTCTCATCTTGTGTGAAAACAGCATCTGGTCTGAATTAAGAGCACAAGGAAGAAGATGCTATCAGAGATTTGACCTGTGCAATCTTCTGTCCTGCTGTTGTCCCTCAGCTCCTGTTTCCCCTTGCTCCTCTTCAGAGCAGGGTCAGCAGATGTGAATATCAGCCCAGCATATTTAAACAAACTGATTTTCATGGAATAAGATCATGTTGCTTTATGAACTAAGTGGGAGAGACAGGACCAGTTACTTTCCCCTTTCTCCACCATGGCAAAGGCAGACAGCTCAAGTACAAAGGAACATGATCACAGTTTCTATATTAAATGCTTGCATTTCTTTGCAACCTTTATTCAAGTGGGTCATCCCAGCGCAGGTAGGAAGAGTCCTACCTTTTCTCAGGCACCTCAAACTCAGGACCCAAGTCAGCAAACTTTTACCATATGCTGGATTTTTAAAATTTAGCCTTTTACTTGGCAAAACACTTCAGTACTTACCTTGGAGGCTTTGCTAAAGTGAGGGCTGCTCTCATGAATAAGAGATAAAACCAGGCTCCATTTTTTCACCAATAATTTATGGTCAGCTATCTACCCTGGTAAGTCATATTCCACTGCTGAAGATATGGAACAAATCCATACTTGCTTCATCACACAAATCTGTTGTAAATGGTTTCGCATCTGCTTTACATTGGTATAACAACATCAGGCTTTGATCTACTGCAGTGCTCTAAAAATTACACTATTAAATGTGTCAGCACTCACAGAACCCTAATTGTGACTGTCATCTAACAGGTACTCTGGGATTAACTCCAAATGCACCCAATAACAACAAAGGGATCCCAGCCTGGGCCAATGTCACAGCTGTGCCAGTCAGCTTCATGCCTGAGCAAAGGAGTCCACCTGTGTCCTCTCTGAGCATCAACAGAGGTAAAACCTACAGCATTTCTCTGCGAAATAACACCAGACACATCAAAACTAATCACCCAATGACTCACCACCATCCCTAGAAATGTTCCAGACCAGGCTGGATGGGCATTTGAGCAACCCGGTCTAGTGAAAGGTGTCCCTGCCCCTGGCAAGGGGCTTGGAACAAGACGGTCTTTAAGGTCCCTTCCAACCCAAGCTTTTTCTTTACAAATGATGGAGTAATTTTGGTTTTGGATAGATGAATCTGTAAATATATGCTGTAAGCTACAAGGATGAAACTATTTTCGATTGTATTAGGATCTAAAGGTCTGTTAGGACCCCATGAGCTGCTGTGTGCTTCCCTGAGGCTGGACTGTTTGCTGAACTTAGCTTCAGATTCTCCGCAGTAGCAAAGTTACCACCATTGTAAACGACAGATGAAAGCTATTGTAGAGTTACTGCTGTCGTAAATAGCAGATGAATGTTGTGTGGTAGATAAAAATCTCTGAGTGCACTGGTGACTGATGGATCCTCTTAATTCTTGGGCCTTTGCCACAGTTTAGTGCCTATTCAAGCAAGCCAGCTGCGAGAACCACTGCCCGTAAACACGGTGTGACTACAATAACTCTGTGTGCAATGTGTGTATTTATGTAGTGATCACACAAAGAGCTCTCAAACTCCTCTGCACAGGGAAATGCCAACCACCACAAACCCAGCAGGAGCTGGGCAGATCTTTGCAATGCAAGATAAGCCTGGAAGAAGCTGTCTTTAGTGATGGGTGCAGGTGTTTGTCTCATTTGAGGCAAACTTTAAAGAACATACGACTTTCAGAGGGGGCCAATCCCATCAGGGTGTTAACCATACCATACCAGGGTGAGGACAAGTCCTGGATTGTATTCCTCGGTGGGATTAGTAGGCAGGGTGTGTCTTTAGCTGGCACCAGTAACATTCACTGCATTTTGCAGCTCTCCTCAAGCCAGGAATGTCACATCCTTCCCTTAAACTAGGGAATTGTGTGAGGAGGAAGTGTCTGAGGGGCTTTTGTGAGGAGCATCTTAGAACTTTCTTAGCTACTTTAGGGTGGAAAGGGCCCTCTTTCTACTCTGAAGAGTCCCAAAAAGTGCTTCAAAATCGTCTTGAAAGGCCTTTGTGTCCATCCCCTCTAGGGCAGGTGCTGACCTGCTTCTCATACTTACTTGTTTTCTGTGTTTCAGTGGACAATGACCCACATTTCATCATACACCTGCCCAAGTGCCAAAGGAACATCTGCTTCAATATCAACTCAGAGCCCGGGAAGATCCTCAGCTTGGTTTCTGATCCTGGCACTGGTAAGGGAGTAAAACATGGTTCATTTTGCAGCACAAATTTCTTCTCGTGGATCTGAAAGGTGTTCAGGGGGAGCAGGGGAATTGCCTGCAGGTGAGACTGTGTGCTGGCAGGCTGAGGGAAGTGGTTATTTCCCTCCACATCCCGAGTATCATGTCCAGTTTGGGCTTTGCCAGTACAAGAGAGATCTTCACAAACTGGATCAAATTCAGTGATGGCCACCAAGATGATTAAGGGGCTGGAGCAGAGGGCATAGAGAGAGAGGCTGAGACAGTTAGGTTTGGTCAAGCTTAAGAAAAGTGGTGCATCCATGGTGGATCTTGTTGCTGTTCTCAACCACCTCATCAGAATGTGAAGACAGAGCCTCGCACATCTCCGAGGTGCACAGCTGAGGGACAAGAGGCTACAGAAACGAGGTGCAACAGGTGAAACTCAGAGTAGGAGTGAGCTACTGGGAAAACCCTTTCACTGTGAGGATGGACAAACACTGGGAAAGGAGCCAAGATCATGGAATAACAGAACAGTTGAGATTGGCAAAGACCATAAAGATTATCAAGTCCGACTTCTAACCCTGCACTTCCAATCCCACCACAAAACCATGTCCCCAAGTGCCACGTCCACACTTTTTGGGAACGTTTTCAGAGATGGTGACTCCACCATTTCCCTGGGCAGCCTATTCCAATGACTACCCTTTCAGTGAAGAAATTTTCCCTAATAGCCAATCTAAACTTCCACTGGCACAACTTGAGGCCATTTCCTCTTGTCCTGTGTGAAAAATGATGAGCATTTAGAGGCAGGTGTAATTGGGCTGGATTTTGGTACCAGTCCTCCACTGCCCATTCACTTTATGCTTTTCACAGACAGCAAGAGACTGAAGGGTTTTTGCTCCTACTCCCAGCAAGACCTAACAACAATTCCCACCAGATTATGCTAAGGGGTTGAACAGCAGCATCAGGAGGCGATTTAATAAATTTTTCTCTTATCTTGGCTGAAAAACTGAGAAAAACGGGATCAGAGGGGTTCCTGTCTCTGTTGATCCTGTGGTGCTTCCTGTAGAGATCAGAACTCCAAGTCTCTAGGCAGTGTTCCAAGATTGAGGCAATGTTTCCTTCTCTGCTCTTCACAGGAGTTGTGGTCAACGGGCAGCTTGTTGGGGCCAAGAAAGTAGAGAATAAGAAACTCAACACATACTTTGGCAAAATTGGGTTTTATTTCAAAAACAAAGGCCTGAAAGTGGAGATCACCACAGAAACGATAACGCTGAAAGATGGCTCGTACGCCATCACCCTGACCTGGGCTGACACGGGCTACATCATTCGGAAACAGTGAGTTATCAGCATTTTTTACCTGCTCACACCTGATGCTGTTTGAGATACCCTCAGGGTTCCTGACATGACATGACTCACAACATCCAGGAGACCTTCCCCTGCAGATTAACACCTATCAGCCATGCTGGACACCCTACGGCATGCTTTAGGCAACAGGACCACATCCAAAATCTCCATTCACTGTAGAAAGAGCTTAAATTTGTAGGGGAAATTCGGTTGCCTCAACATGGAGGTGAAATGTCTGTTAGGCACTGTACTGCCAGAACTCTGCGTACCACTCCCAACGCTCAGGGTTTTTAGTGGATCCTCTGACATATCTGTCATCCCTGTGGGATTGTTCTAGATACTCGAGAACATCTCAAGGGGCTGAGAGCTTTTGTGTGGGCAGGTGAATTGACCCTGCCCTTTGGTTTCTATCTGCCAGGCTCCTCATATCTGTGAAGAGAGAAAGTAACGTTACCGTCACCGTGGGGGAGGAGATGTCCTTCATGGTTTTGCTGCACCGCGTGTGGAAGAAACACCCAGTGAATGTTGACTTCCTGGGAATCTACATTCCCCCTGAAAACCAGTTCTCTCCTGCAGCCCATGGGCTGATAGGTAAGGGCTGGGGGCTGGGCAGTGGGAATGATGGGGCACTAGGAAGGGGTTTTGATAGATCTTTGAGTGAATTTGAGTGAATTTTATAGGATAGACTTAGACACTATCCTGAGTTGGAAGGCACCCACAATTAGTCCAGCTCCTTCACAGGGCACTCCCAGGAATCCTACCATGTGCCTGAGAGCATTTTCCAAATGCTCCTTAACTCCAGTTTGGTGCTGTGACTACTTCCCTGGGGAGCCTGTTCCAGTGTTCAACCACCCCCTGGACAAAGAACTTTTTCCTGATACACAGCCTAAACCTCTACTGGCACATCTTCATGCTGTTAATTTGTTGGTGTCTGTGTCCTGAAGGAAAAGATGTGGAAATTATTAAAAAAAAAAAAAAAAGGGGAATGTCCTGTAATGTCCTGGAAGCCCCAAAGACCATGTGGAACAACAGGGACCAGGAGATTATTCCCTGTTCCAGCTGGGAAGGGTTTTTTGAAAACAGACCTGACTAGACTTGATGACACTGAGACAAGGCTTTCCCTGCCTGGCTAAACTGCTGCAGGTTGAAAATAAAAAGACTGAAACAAACCCCTCAAACTTTCCTGAGAAGATTTCTGTGCAAACATCTGTAATGCAGCTCTTCCCTGAATGACAGCCCTTTTTGGCAGTGGTATAAAACAAAAGCAAGGGCTCAGTTCATAGGGAAAATCAAACCCCTGAGTCCTGGATCCACTCAGGGCTCCTTTTGAGGGGCAGAGGTTGTTTTCCCAATTAGTGAGAGACAGAGTGCCCTGCGATCCATGCAGGATTGGTTTACCTGCTGGAGCTAGTTTGATTTTCCAAAAGTGCCTGGCAGAAGCTGAGATGGAGCTTCAAAGGTCAGGCCACACAAAGAGCTTTAAACCTCTCCTTGATCAGGTCAGTTTGCATCTGAACCAGAAGTGTCCATCCACCACCAAACACCTGGGCAAGCTCCAGAGAGACCACAAGCCACCATGGAAGTGAAGGGCAACAAGTTCACTGTTACCAGGTAGGAATCATGTGCTTTACTGCTCTTTCTAAATCAGTTCTGTCTTTAGAGCTGCCCAGCACCTGACTTTGGAATGGTTTGAAAGGCGCCTGGAAGCTCCACAAAAAGGTCCATGAGGTCAGAGAATTGTAAAATAAATTGTGTTTCATGGTTATTTCCACTTCCTGCTGGCAGAAGACACACCTCCCCGCTTTGGCAGAGCAGGACCAATATTTATCAGGATGATCAGTGTCTCCTTGTCTCCTTGCCATGCTGTGACTCCCCCTTTTGGGTGTCCTCTCCCTGCAGGGGTGTGCAGAAGGACTACAGGACAGACCGTGTGCTGGGGACTGATGTGCTGTGCTGGTTTGTGCACAACAGCGGCAAAGGCTTCATAGACGGCCACTACAGGGATTACCTTGTCCCCCACCTCTACAGCTTCATGAAGAAACCTTGAATGCTCCAGTTTAGTACAAAAAAATTCCTATCTGCTCCTTCACGCCCAACCAACTCCTCTGAGCAGCAGCTGTCAGCCTGTTACACCAAGGTCGACTGGAGGCAACCCCGCCACCGTCTGCTTTGTTTTACCAGTGTTTCAAAGCCATGTAACTCTCTTTTCTGCTAGGAAATGAAATCTGTAATAAAGTGACATGTTGGGTTGGAGGAGGTGTCTTGCTCTTGTCGTGTCTGATTTAATGGGCTGTAAACGCCATTAAAAATTCCAACTGTTTTCTAATATCCATTTCACCATAGAGGTGTAACAGTGTTGTGCCTCCAGCAGTGTGGGTAACACACAGAACCAGGTTTAATATGTATTTAATATTTACACCTTTGTGTTTTCAGACTGCTGGGAAAATGTAAGTTCATACAATGTTGGACTGGGCAAAAAGAATGACGTGCATTAAGCAAAGGAAATTTAACAGAAAAGGAACATGGGTCTCGAATGAGTATCAGGAGCAATCTCCAGTATTTAAAAATGGATTAACCAGTGGTGAGGAGGGTCATTGAAGTAACTGATGTTACCGTATGGCCAGGAAATTAATTAGATGTCTCAGACAGGCTCCAGCCTAATTTTTGTGAAAATTTCATCATCAGAATGGACTTCATGCAGATACAAATCCAGGAAATAAGGAAACATTCACACTGTATAGAAATAATCATCAGTACTAAGTTTCCCTTCCAGAGGGCTTTAGCTCCCAAAAGATCTCCTACTTTCCAGGAGCATTAAGCAATGAATGAGATCAGTAGTGAAACAAATATACTAAAAGTGGGATTTAAAACTACTCTGACAACCCCAGAAAAAACATTGGCCATATCCTTTCTAGCAGCCCTAATCTAGGAAAGGGATTCAAGTATTGTCTCCTTGCCCTTCTGAACTTTGGTTTCCTTCACTTATGCACTAAAAGCTGGTACAGATCTTTCCTGGAGCTGTGTCAGGAGTGAGAGAATCAATATGGTTTTGAAATGTCTCTTCATAGTTACTCCCTGAAGTGTCAGTGACCTCCTTCAAACCATTTATGGCTTCTTTGAATTCACCCATCGGCTCTGGCTTCCTCAACATCCTGCAGCAGCCACTTCCCCAGTTCGATCAAGCAGTGAGTTACCATTCTCTGGTCTTCTCAACACAACTTGCAACTTGTCTACTATATTAACTCTAATTTGTCAAGTGTAATTATTTTCAGTGGTACAGAAGTTGTTCTGTTCTGTAATTTGTCCTCATTACCCTCCTACAAACCTCCTTTCCCTCAGTACCTGTTCTCTGAGAAAGGGTTATACAGCCGTTATACAGCCTAGCTGTTATACAGCCTAGGTCGCACAGAATTTACAGACAAGTGTTTTCTGCCCCCAGTTCTCATAACTCTCCACTCTTTATGCTTGGGAACCCTGAAAAGATACCTGATGTCCTGTGTGAAGTAGTTTCAGGTTACTTCTGACAGCAGCTGTTTCATTAATTCTCTGCAGACTTCCAGTTTTGTGCAGGTTTCCCCTGGAGACCATAAATTAAGACCTTCCAAGGCAAGAAAAGGGAAAAGGCTCCAGAGACACTCAAACTTCTGGTGATGGGTTTTATTTTGCCCAGGATAACCTGTGTGTTTTTTTTACCAAATAATGTGGTTCACCAACCCAGCACTTCACTGTGCTCTTTGGATTTAAATCAACAGCTGCCTCAGGTGTTAGAACGGTTGGTAAGAAATACACCAGCCTAAGAAAAGTTTCTATTTATTCCTGAAGTGCCTTAGAAATTAAACATTATACAAAATGTGACACTTTAAAAAAATAAAACAAGTAATGCTATATCATTTAGCATGAGTAATGTTACTCATGTAGCAGAGCAACAATGGAAGAAAGGAAAAGGCTTTGGAAAACCAGAAGAGCAACCCCCAATTCATATTTGCACATGCTTTAGCTGGCATCCCAAAACACTCCACAATTAACATCCATGGAGTCCATATGAGGATAAACTGCATATCAGTATTATAAGGAGCCCTGACAAATCTCCTGGAGGAGCGATGACTTGCATTCTACTACCACTGATGTGCTGATCAAAAATAAATTGGTGACAGCACTTAATAAACCAGACCATTCTTACAGCATGCAGGAAATCATCCCTTGAAGCACTGGTACCTTCCTGCTGTTTTCTTAATCCCTTCTTTTGTTCCTGCAGCCAGAACTCCATTTTGGCTGTGGATTGAGAAGTGTGTTGTTTAAACTCCACTGGCTCCAACACACAGTGCCTGCCTGTAGGTAATTCTCTTCAGTGCCCACACACTACAGTTTGCAGCTCTCTGCTACATTTTACAAAAGGAAACTGAAGCAAATATTATAACTTTTATATAAATTCAGATGAAAAATTTCCACTGGTAGTATTCCCATAAACATTTTATGTAACAAATCAATAGCTATCTTTAAATAAATCAAGTTTGTTGTTAATGTCTATATACATTATAAATACATACACACACAATTAAAACCCTGACATGGTAGAGTCTTGTGTCTGCCTGAAAGATGTCAGAAGGAAGGCTTTGGGAACCAAAATCTTCTCTGATCCATGATTAGCAACTCAGGCGAGTTTGGAAACATCTTCATACTGGATATCTTCAACTCTGCGTCCTTTCAAGGGTCCCTGGAGAGTGACAGAGTAGCAGAAATAAGATCACAATATAAAATTGATTGTTTCTTGAATTCTCAATAATTCTTGAATTTAAAGTAGGAGAGCTATAGTAGGATTTGCTCATGACGCAATGTTCCCTGTTTCATTATTTTCAACCTGACCAGAGAATATGACAGCGCCTCAACACTGTCTCAGAAATCCTTTCACTTTCAGGATGCTTTTAGTGCCAAAGCTCCTCCTGTCATCAGAGCATCTGCACAGTCTCTTCCCGAATTCTCCAGAATCCAATCTGGGCTGAGTTTCCGCAGCCCTTCTTTGAATGGGATCTTACAGGGTCTCCCTCTTACAAGCTGTGTTTAAGAAGTTTGACTTGGAGCCAATCTCCTCTCTGCTTCATCAATAACTTTAAAGATTGGTTTTGCAGAGAACAAAGAAATAGCCACAGAGACATTATGGCATGGATTGGTTGTTAACCATAATTGTTAACCATAAACAAGACAAGAAAATAAGCACATAAAGTCCCACCTTCAGTCTGGAAAAGGCAGGATAAAATTCACATCCTTGCATATTTTACATTTTTTACTTTCCCACAAGACAGTACAACAAAAACCATGTTCAAAGTAAACACACAAAATATTTTCCAAGTCTCTTTCAAGTTTAAAACTTGTTAAATTCAGCACCCTGGCATCTTTCTGAAGACAAACAGCAGAGAATTAGTCAGCAATGGGGAATGTGCAACTGTTTTCCTACTGGCTGGGAATAGATGGGGGATGTCCACAGAACTCTGCATACCATAAATCCCACCTGTAAGACAGGATTAAGGATAACGTGGTTCTTTGTGAAAGCTCTCCATGTACAGATGGAAAGTTCTCTGCAAACAAGAGCTTGCAGTGCTTGATACTTACAGAGTCAATGGTTATTGTCACTGAGAACTTCTTTTCATTGATGGATTCCAAGACGCCTTCATTTCCCCTGTACCCACCATTTAATACCATCACTTTCTTGCCTGAAATAAAAATAGGAAAAGAGTTAAACAGGGTTCTAAACTTCTGCTAAAAAGTTTGTCCCCATCTTTTTTACGAACACCCTTTAAGTATTTGAAGGTGCTCTGTCTTCACAGTTCAGCCCTTTTCCAGGCTGAACAACCCCAACTCTCTCAGCCTGTTTTCTCAGGAGAGGTTATGGTACTTTCAAGGGGATGAATTATAGTTTACAAGAACTGAAATATAAGCTTTGCAGTGGCAGTTAACTTGAAAACAGAAGAAAACAGCTGTACCTGGTGCTGGTATTACAGTTTCTAGATGCGTCTGATCAAGCTTCAGTTTGTCCCCAGAGTCAATCACCTTCACGACTGCTGTGTATTTGTCAATCACTTCCTGTTGTGGAAGGCAGAGGCCAATCAGAAAAATCAAACATTCTTCTCTAAATTTACCTTTCAAAGTTAACAGACTTTGGCTTTGTGACTGCAATTCTACATTTTCAAAACCAGCAAAAACGCAAGGGCTGCAGCCCAGAAATTTTGTGTGCAAATGAGATCCTGCAGTTTAAATATCAGTGCAGAAACAACTACGCTCGAATTAAAATCCAACTGCGCTGCTCTGGGTCACATCCCATGGACACAGGGACTATTCTTCATGATGGATGTGTTAATAGAGACAAATTCCATGGCCAAAAACCATGCTTAAGAAAGAACCACTGAATACATGACATTAAACCAATTCAAAGGTTCACTCCCTGCCCAGAACAAGTCCCAGTACCGGTACGGGACATTTCAGCCCCCAACAGTGTTGACTTAAGGCTGAACAACCTGAACAATGAACCAAATCTTCAGAAGTCACGATACCAGAAAAGCCAAACCAATGCCACACACTCCCAACAGCCCACCTTACCTTAACGACTGCCTTCTTCTTGTGATACTTCTCTCCAAGCTTTTTTGTTACAATTTTTACAATGATTTCCTGGGAAATTTGAAAGGAGAGGAAAAAAAAATAAATGCCAAAATATACAAATGACTCTGCAATCTAAATTAATAATTCAGCACAGTGCGGGAAGCAACAATAGCAAACATGTGGCTTTCAGAAACTTGTGTTTATTGTCAAATTATTGGCTCAAAGTAGCATCTCTCGACTTTTCTGGGTTTGTTTTACAAATACGAATAAAAGTTACACTTGAATTCACGATCTAATGTGACAGTCCACAATGGGTCAAGAGCAGAAAAGGGAAGAGTGAATTTAGTTTGGAATCTGCTTTTGTTTGGATCTTTACACAAATCTATGGTGGTTTTGTAAATGCAGAATTGCCTGTATTTGGTATAATAATAATAATTTTTAACACACTTACAGGCTGTAACCAGTAGTCTCTTCGAGATGTTCTTTTCTTCTCCTCTTCAAGCTACAGAACAACAACAAATGATCACCATTTCCTTCCTCCTTCCACTGCAGCTTGCCCATGCCTATGAAAAGCTGAACCAATTGTCCAGCCCCGTGTCATGTGGGGAACAAAAAAAATGCCAAAACCCTAAACAAGGGTAAGTCAGTGTGTGCTTGCCTCATAAAAATTGATTTGCTGAATCCAGGAACTCATGATAAAATGATGGCGATTTGTGGGGTTTTTTGGCAAGTGTTTCTAGGTATTTTCTTCTCTTGCAAAATCTGTATTCTTTTACTTCCAACACCTCAGTCATCTGGGGCAACAGAAACCAATTTTATGGGGAAATGAAATTATTTTGCCTGGTAACATGTGAAAATTAGAATTCCATATGAACTGAAGGTTTGAGGTCACTTCAAAGGGTCGCCCTGATGGACATTGTCACAGGCACAGGGGCACACAGACACAGATCCTGCATGATTATTACCTCCATGATCTCATCCAGTGCAGATTTCTTCTTTTTCTCTTTGGGCTGACCGGAGCTATGAGCTGATTCTTTTCTTTTAACTGCCCCCTCCACCATCTTCAGTGCATTCTGTCCAAGGACACTGCTGGAAGAGTAAGATGGTGTTTTTACAGCAGATCCTACATTTTTTCCCTCTACCAAGATGCATTTGAAGAACCAGCTGTGCAAAAAAGCATGCTGCTCTGCTTCATTTCAGTTGTGCCAGTCTCCTTCCAGACCCTGCACTCCTCCTCGTCTAGAACTGAACTCCTTGGGGTGCAAACTCCAAGTCCAGTGAGGGTCACTGCTGGCAGTCCAGCAGAATGGACACAACTTAATGATCAGTGCAATACTCCATTAGCAGAGTTGATCAAGGACTTGAGTTCAATGAAGAAGACAAAAGCTGGTCTGCAAATAAAGTTTTCAAATTTGAAAGGACAAACTTAAGAGCAACCACCTGAACAGAGGAACTCTCAGACATGGCAGATATCTAGAATTCCTTCCAGACAGAGATACTGAGTCTATCTGGCAATGGCAGAAAACATGTGAGAATCTGTAGAAAAGAGCTCCACACCCAGCAAATAAATGCCACCTTCACAACCATATTCAAAATAGGCAAACAGCCTAAGAACTGTGAAAGAAAAGAGCAATCAGCACAAAAAGTTACATTTCAGGGGTGGGGGAACATCTAGGTAAATTGAAAACTGTCTACAGGCTGCTTCAGTTCAGCCATTTTTATAAAAGACATTTGAACACAGTAAAAAAATTCAGACAAGATGAAGGAGGCTGCTTTGGGGTGGACAGTGATGCAATTATTAATATGGCCTTAGGACAAATTGCATGTTCTGCCTGTGGTGAGGATGTTGGATATACTCTCACAGGGAAGATACTTTGAGAGAGAAATCGTATTTCAGAGGAAGTCTGAATAATCAGAGTAGAGTTTGAGAAAAAAATCGCACATTAAATCACAAATCAAATAGCAAGTACTTAAAATAACATCACATAAAGGGTAACAAAGAATTAAAACACAACAACTGCAGTGCCTATATTTAAGAAGACAAACATTATCTACCTGTGAAGTAACTAAGGGATTCCTGGGCGTAAATACTAAAACAAATCTTATTTAACTTATTTATTAAAGATTCTGGGACAAAGAGACAGAGACCACCAACACTGTTTGGGTGTGTCAACAATATCGAGGTCTCAAGAAAAAATCTGACACCAGAAAGGATTGGTTTTATCTTGAAAACCATGCTTTGAAAACCCACAAGATTCAGCAGCACATTATGCAAGCTCATATACTTTGGAGAAGTTTGTTCTGATTATCTTCTATCTCCTGAGTGCTGTTCAATAACAGCAAAAGTAGAAGGGGTCTGGCTACAACAGGTGACAGCTACTGGTGTGGACCAGCCATAAAAGAGCCGGGTGCAATCATGGGAACCATCACAACAGCCAAGCATTAGTGCCATGGTGACATTTCATTTGCTGCATGCACAAATCAACTCCACCTCTGTACCAACTACCTGCACACCAATCCCTTCAGAGCTCCACCACCCACTATCTACGATCTCCTTGTCCCACTTCTGCACCACACTCGGGAAATACAAGTGCCAGGTTTCCGTAGCTTGTGCTGTGAGCGCAGATGGTGGGAAGCAGGGAAGTCCTCCTGCACATTGTGCTGGGGAACTGGACATCAGGTTGAACTCCACTGCTCCTGAGGAACAGCCAACAGCTGCAGGACACACTTGGGCACTGACACAGGGAAGCAGCTTCCATACGTGACTCTGAAGTGATGCCTCTATCACCAGAGATAGATAAACCACTGTCCAGTTACTTTTCCATGAAGTGCTTGTCCTAATTTTGCTTCTACACTACCATTACAAAGTTCACAGACAAGTATCTCTCATATGCGGTGAAGAAATTTGACTGACTACGTGATAGGATTTCACATTTGGCCAAATTGAGCAAGTACCTGATGTATTCCTCACTGAAACCATTCAAGTGAGTGCCTGAATTAAGTTTCAGATTTATCTTAAGCACAACTCGATGCTTAGGGATAATTTACAAGTTTTCCTCAAAGCCTGAAATCTGCATCTATTATTGCAAAGACCTGCTTTACTGTCTCATTTTCTGCCTGGCATATATCCTATCAGATACCTTATCTAAGAGCTGAGTGTGATGAGGGAAAAGCTTTCTTTTTACCTGCAATACATTCAATTACAGTATTGCCTCACACGAGAAGATGTACTGCTCATCACACAGTTCCATAGCCTGCTGTAAGTCAGTATGGTTTGCATTATTGATCCCTTTTGTCCTGGATTGCTTGTGGTTACATGATAACAATTAAATTCCAGAGCTCTAGAAAGATTTATTTCAGGTGGATTTAGCTGCTTAAACGATGACCAGAGAAAGTATTGTCTCCAATTAGACAAGGCAATCAAACCTTTTAGGAACCAAAATTAACAAGTCACGAACATCCATCCGTAGAATGTAGCTGGGACTAGATGGCATCATTTCAAATGCTTTGGCTGGATCCCTTTTCCACCCTCTGTGGAGGAACCCGTAACTTTATGGGCATCTTCCATGAACCATAGTGAATTCAAGAAGGGTCCTCACAGCACACATTTAAGATACACTCACTCATCCATTTTAAATACAAAAGGAACCATAAAGACACCTAGTAGCCCCTTCTGAATAACAAGAGAGGGTGAGAGATTAGACTCCAAACATTTCAGAACAAGACACATCTTCCTGCTCATACAAGTATCATTGTCATGGAAGTGCTTTGTAACAGTAAGGGTTGGCCTTAAATTCTTTTCTCACCTTGTTTTAGAAGATGCTGCGACTGAAGTACTTGCTCCTTTGTTTAAATTAAATGTAACTAAAAAATAAAAAGATATTACTCTATTTCTATCTTTAAAAATAACTGCATTGAAGGATAGTAACAATTTTTAAAATCTGCAAACAGAAAAAATCATGAATTTGAAAATATTTACTAATCTATGTTTTGGTTTAACTTTTAAAATAAATTAAACTTTGTAATACAGAATACTCTGCATTTCCAATACTCTGCATTTCCATATTCCAGTGCTGTTTATAACTGATCTCAAAGCCCTTTATGAAACACCAAGCAGGCTTCAATGCTCATTTCATTTGAATCACAAAATCCTCTTCAGTAGGTTCTAGAAAATTACATCCATCAAAATCTGGTTACCTTTTTCTTCCTCGTTTTCTCTGTTCAGTTCAGTATAGACTGGCATTTCCTGCCAAAAAAACCCCAAAAAGTACATTTAAAGAATAAAACAGAAAACTGAGTCAAGATATCATTTTTTGGTGATCATTGATTAGCTCAGTTTTACAGACTATTGTGAGATTATCACCAGTAAGTGTAATATTCAACCTGGCTCGATTTGTGAAAGACTAAAATTGAAAACATCGTTTTATTACAGAATCCTGTACAAAATTCTCCAATTAACGCTCCGTATAGAGATGCTGCCTAAACTTTCTTAATTCCAGCATAAAAGGAAAGTGGCCTTGCTGCAGCAGTTTTCTCTATGTGAACCATGATCTGACTGGTTTCTGGACAGACTGATAACGCAAAGAAAGAAATTCTGGTATCTTTCCAATTTTTTAGCACCAAAGGCTCAGACCATTTAAAATTCAATTAGTTTTAAATTAAGAAACAGATAGTTGTTACAACAGCATTTAAATGTACCTATCAATACCCAGGATCAAATGGGAGGTTCCAGCCCAAGGCAACAATGTGTATGGGGGTCATGGAATGATGCCAAGTAAACATATCCCAAATAACCACACCAGCACCATCGAAATAGAACTTTGCACTACGTGGATTTGATTATGTCAGATTCCCCATGTTATTTATCTCAGCCTCCCCAGTGTACAAGGCACTTGTTATCTGCAGCCCCAGCAGTTGTGAAATACCAGAAATGAAGACACGTCGTGCTGGTTACTGAATTGTTTACTCTCCCTTCCTAAATTCAAGGGTGATTTTTAAATCACTAATCACTTGAAGAGCAGTAATTTTTACTTCCTTAGTACTACTGCAAGCTGGGTACAACAGAACTCTAAGTTAGGAAGCAAAGAAAACACCAGTGCAAGGACTCCAGCAGCATCAAATTCCTCCTTGACCTAACCACGAGGAGCTTTGAGCTGGAAGTTCACACACAGTGCAATTTTCCTCACCAGTTCTTTCCCCTCCAAACCTCTTCTAACTTGTTGTTCAATGAATTTAGCAGTTTTTTCTTCATCATCGAGGTCCTGTTTCTTCTTCCTCTCTTGCTCTTGCTGCCTGCGAATGGTCTCTGGGTCCCTGTCGATGTACTGAATGTACCAGCCCTTTGGAGTCTCATCGACCTTGCAAAGACCTATGAAGTCAAGGCAAGACAAAGTGAGATTAATACTAACAATATCAACATAATTTTCAGTCCATGTTCACTGTAACAATGCAGGTATTTTACCAGAGACAACATACCCCTTTACTGGGTTGCTGACATTGACTTTGCATTATCTGTACCGTGTGTTTCTGCCCTCAGCTAGCCAGATCTCTTTGGACATAGGCCAAAGTACGTCATGAAGTAGATCAAGTGTTTTACAATACTTTCCTTATTGAAGAAAATGTTTCCTTCCCACTATTTTAACAAGAAAGAAGAGAGAAATCTAACATGTATAAATGATACACACTCACAGCATCATACTACAGGAAGTACTTCAGGGCTGTGCTATTGTTATTGACTCTGGCTAGAGAGATTTTCCAAACTCTGTATAACTGCTGGATGTATCCTGCAGAACAGGGGCACCCAGAGCCAAAGTAAACTTTCTGTCACTACATAGTGCCATTTAATCTCTCTTCCTCCCACTGAACATAGACTTGGAGATCTCCAGCTTTAACCCTTCCACTAGGCCAGGAATGAAATTGGCTGCTTGCTTCTTGTCACCTCAGACGTGGAAAGATTCTGTAGTCTTAAGGGATGTCCTAGTTTTTAATTTTCAAATGGCAACTGTTAGAAATTGATTTAGAATTTATCAATGCATCCAGTAAATACAGACTAGCAGAGGAAACAAGGAAAGGCTCATGACTGATGTACTTATCTCAGACTTCTGACATTTTTCATAAGCAAATTCCTAATGGTCAACACAAAAATATGTTTGGACATCTTCTAATGTATATACAGGAGGGGAGGGGAAGAAAAAGTAAAAAGAAGTGACATAAATATTTACTGATCAATTATCATGAACTCAATTACCCAGTAATTTTAAGATTTCCCAAACATGAGCAGCCACACTCACCTTCTCTCCCCAGCCATTTTGTAAAATCAGTCAGTGTCTCCCACTGTGTGGCATTCATGTGGATGTGTTCTCGATGGCTGATGTATTCATTGTACACAATATTATTGTGAACTCTCTTTGTTCCTAAAATACAGAATACAGAATTATTATTGATATTGTTGTTATTATTATTATTAAAATTAAAAAATAATTGTCTTGCACTGAACCAATAAAAGACATTAAAACCAAACAAAGATACAGCAAAATATTTACCAAATCGTCTCCTGAGCAATTCCAGGAAATCATTTCGGAATTCCCTTAGGGAATAAAAAAAAAGAATTTTAGTAAAACTTTAACACCTAGGAAGCAATTTTCTATTGTCATTAACAATTAAGCATCTGCAGTATAAACCTGATTATTCTTTTGAGCTGAGCATGATGACATTCAGATACATTTTCCTTTTTCAATAGAGCAGCATTAACTACAGTATGAAACACAATATGGTACATGCACACACATTAAATCTCCAATAGGGTAACAGCCGCTCAAAGGGATAAAATGGAGTGAAGGAATCCCAACACTTCCCACTAATTGCTGGTGTTTTGTTACCAGGTGTCTTTCCAGCCTGACTGACACAGAGCACAGGGCAGGACAAAGGGCAGAGGGGGTGGATGGGGCAGATGGATCACTCATCTCCCTGCTAATGCCAGGGCTGGAGCATAAAGCCTCACTTCAGACTTGTGCTGAGGACAGCTCCAGTCATCCCAGCTGTCATGTAGGTCAGCTGGACAAAGGCCTGGGAGAATCTGGGGGATGTCGGTCCCTCCCCTGACTCATTCTCTCTGTTATGCCTTTTAGCTCACGTGTGTGGCAGTCACTCAGCTGCGGCAGAAAAGTGACATACTTGTAACAGAGAGCAACTTTAAACGGGATTCAGACATGAGACAAAACCGCCAAATTTGACTAAAATCATGGCTCCCTGAAACCCTTACCTAAAGTCTAAATGTGGCATTGCCTAGATTTTCAAATCATTACTAAAAATAGAGCTGACACCAAAATGTATCACAATAAGGCGTCTTCAATGGAACATTACTGGGCCTTAAGGGCGCAGACCTGATACAGGAATGAAGATCTGGGTAAGAATATACAGAAAACTTACTCAGAGAAGTAATCCATGAATTGCTGAGGATTTTCAGAAGCCAGCAGCAACTGCCTCTGGTGGGACTCAGACATGCAATGACACTTGAAGCCATTCTATAAAGCAAAAATAAATACTTTGTTTGTCTTTGTCTCAATTTGCAACACTCACAGCTGAAGAAAGTATAAAAAATACTGGTTTATGAGTTAAATTTCTTGGAGGCTCCACAGAAAACACCATAACTCAGGGTAGTATGGGCTGATTGCTCCTGATCAGGCAAGCCAAAATCAAAACTCCTCCAAGGCCTAGAACCTGCAGACAAGTGTGAGAAGGGTCATGAGGTGGGACATTCTGGCAGCCTTCTTCGTTCCCTGTGGAACAGGACAGATGTGGCACTGCCCAGGTCTACGTAGGACCCATCCAAGCACTTGTGTGAGAGTATTTCTCTACAGCACATCAAATAGGTTATACTTGGAGAAGAGAAAACTAAAGTAACATCCTCAAAGATGCATCAGGGCCAACATGCTTTCTCCAAAGTGGATGAGGATTTCTCCTGTGGGGGACTGGATATCGCAAAAGCATCACTCCACCCCCAGCAACTGGGAACACTCCATGACCCATCAATCTGTCCCTAAGGGGCCCATGTTCCATACAAGAGGGATCAGGGACCCTGCTAAAGAACATCAGGGTAAGATGCTAAAGAGCATCAGGGCTCCCCATACTCCTGGAAAGGGAGGCCAGGATGCTCCTAGAAGGGTCACACCCCACAGATGGGATCAGAGTCCCCACAAAGCTACAGGTGGTGTTCCCAAAGGGAACCTGAGCCACCCCAGTACCCCACACAAGGCGACTGGGGAATCCGTGCTTAGGATATGAGACTCCCATATTCTCTGAGAGAACTGCAGCCTCCATAAGAGGATCAGGACAAGGGCGATTGCAGCCCCCGTAATGTTCCCCTCAAGCACTGGGGACATTTACAAGAGAGATCCATATGACAAGGGACAATGGCTTTAAACTGACACAGGACAGGGTTAGATTAGATACCGGCAAGAAATCCTTCCCAGTGAGGGTAGTCAGGCCCTGGCACAAGTTGCCCAGAAAAGTTGTAGCTGCCCCATCACTGGAAGTGTTCAAGGCCGCGCTGGATGGAGCTTGGAACAACCTGGGACAGTAGAAGGTGTCCATGCCCATGGCAGGTGATTGGAAGTGCGTGATCTTTATGGTCCTCCCAGTCCAAACCATTCTGTGATTCCATGAGACCGGAGCTGCCACAAGGACTCGAGGACTCCAACCAAGGGCACCTGACTCCTCTGTATAACCCCAGGAGAACCGCCCCCCCTCAGCGGGACAAGGTTCCTTAGACGGAGACCGGAGCCGCTCGAAGCACCGGGGACTCCCCCCAGCGCACCCCTAGTTACCTCGTCGCGGCACTGCTTCTGGCACATCTGGCAGTACCAGCGCAGCTTCTGCAGCCCCTTGGACTTGATGCGGTTGGCGATCGCCTTGGGGCTGAGGAAATCCGACTTCCCCATGACGCCAGTCCCTTCCGATCCCCCCGACCCGGTCCCTGTCCCGGTTCCGATCCCGCCCCCTCCGGAAATGGCGGCGGCGCCCTGGAAGCGGATCCTGGCGGGGCGGCGCAGGCGCGGTGCGGGCGCGCTGACCTTCAGCGGGGCTGTGGTGGAGGCGCCGCCATGTTCGCCCGGGGCGCCGCGGTCGCGCTGATCCAGCCGCAATGGTACCGGCACGGGCTGGGACGGGCGCTGTGGGGACGGGGGGACACGTCCTGATGGCTGGGGTGGCTCTGCGGGATGAAGGGGGCATGGCTTCCTTCGGCCATGCGGGGCCTGGGGACGGCGGGGTCGCAGCCCCGGGTGGCTTGTGAGAGGCTGTGTGCTCTGGGGTGGGTGGCGGAGCGGGCACCGGGAAATGAGGGCAGCAGGGACCTGCAGGAACGGAGAGTTCGTCCGCCGTGGGTGGGAGCTATCGGCCGGGGTGGGTGATTGGGACAGGCAAGGGTTAAAGGACAGGTTTGTACATCGCAGGAGACCTTGCTTTGGACAGGAAATGGTGCGGCCTCCCCTGCTTCGTTTTAATAGTTTTTAGAAACTAATTGCAATATATTAAGTTTTTTATTATTATGATGATGTTTTTATTGGTAATTTGTCCTGATGCCCTCGTTTGTGTCGTGCCACTATCCAAGGCGGTGGATAATGCATTAAACCTCCCCCTGTACTCGGCACTGCTGAGGCACCGTGTCGAGTCTTGTGTCGTGTTCGGGGCGCCTCAATTCAGGAGGGACATTGAGGGTCTAGAGCGAGTCCAGAGAAGGGCAATGGAACTGGGGAAGGGTCTGGAGCATAAGTCCTCCGAAGAGCGGCTGAGAGAGCTGGAGGAGCTCAGCCTGGAGAAAAGGAGGCTCGGGGGTGACCTTATCACTCTACAGCTCGCTGACAGGAAAGTGCAGTCAGGTGGGAGTTGGCCTCTTGTGCCAGGCAACCAGTGATAGGATGAGAGGACATAGGTTTAGGTTGGACATGAGCAGCAATTTCTTCACAGAAAGAGTGATTAGGCATTGGAATAGGCTGCTCAGGGAGGTGGTGGAGTCACTGTCCTTGGAGGTGTCTAAAGAAAGACTGGATGTGGCACTCAGTGCCATAGTTTAGTTGATAAGGTGCTGTTCTGTCATAGATTGGACTTGATGATCTCAGAAGTCTTTTTGAACCTAATTGATTCTGTAAAATTATATAGATGAAGGAAGGATGAAGGTGTGCATACAAGCCTCAGGTCAAAGTGGCTTGTCTCCACCACAGATGCTTTTTAAAGAAGAGCAAATTTTGAATTTTCATTATTCTGGAAGGGCCTTGCCCTTGGCAGATGTTAGTTTGCTGGAGAGTAAGTGAATTATCCTAATTTCTCCTGCATTCCTTTTCAGGGGCCAAGTCAGGAATATGGCAACGCTAAAAGACAGTAAGTAAAGGTTTTGTTTGCTTTTGAGAGAGGAAAAATGCTGCAGGAAAACCATATGTTTAAGTATAATTCTGCTTAGCGTCTGTTGGGTAAAATGATTGTGATAAATAACAATTACATATAGCTTCCAGTCCTAATTACATTAAACAAGTGTCCTTCAGAAAAGGAATTGCTTGAAGTGGTTTTGGCACTAATTTAGGTGTCATTTTATAGTTTTACTCAAATATATTTTAAAAATAACGTTATCATATGTGCTAAACCAGATTTTTGCTCACCTCTAAGAATCAACTTAGTTTCTGTTGTGTTTATTTCCTTGTGCTTTCATGCAGCATTTGGGGAGAAAAAGGGTTGGCTGAATGGTTTTAGTTTGATAATGCTTCCTTAAACATTCCTCATAGTTCTTTTATAGGGATATTGGCTTGGAATTGTACTTGTCTATAGTTACCTGTTTTGGTTTCTTTTTCCATTAGTGTTTTTATAAATCTCAATTTACCACAGTCTAAACAGAGGAGGAAATTTATTCTGTGTCGTCATACTATGGGGACTTTTTTGTTTGTTTCTTTCTTCTTGTCACCTGTGAAAGATGGCATTATACCTCAGATGATATATTTATGAAACAGATAGATGTGGAAGCAAAGAGAATAGTAAATAGACTTCATGTTGGGATAAATACTAAACAAATGTAAAGTCTGTGGGAAGAATATCTCTGTTGTAAAGATGAATTTGTGTTAGCCACATTCTTACTCTTACAGTAAATACTGAAGTCTTTTATAAGGTTCTTTGTGTGCTGTTTATTTATTTCTTGTTCTTTGAGGAGCAAGGCAAAATATTTTTGGATGGCTCGTGTTGGCATTTTGTTGTTTGGGTTTGAGTCATTATGCCCAGTACAGTCTGTGACCTTCAACTCTTAACCTTGCAGTCACCAGGCGTTTGAAGTCCATCAAGAATATTCAGAAGATCACCAAGTCCATGAAGATGGTTTCTGCAGCCAAATATGCAAGAGCTGAGAGGGAGCTGAAGCCTGCAAGGGTCTATGGAACAGGAGCTCTGTGTGAGAGAAAGCTCTTGCACTCTGTGGTGTGGGAGTAGAAGAGGAGGTTTTCATGGTGGTGATAAAATGCTGAAGCTTTTTGACTTTCCAGTAGTCTATTTCCAAAAGAATTGGCACAGTGAACTTCACTGAGTGACATCTGGTCAGAGCTGTGGCTGGCTTTGAATTGTTTCTTGCTCACATCTGGTCTGATTGTGTGCAAACTTGGAACAATTGTGAGGGAGATAAATTTAATCTGGCTGAGATCTGAAGCTCCTTTGGAATTGGTTTTAGTTAGAATAATTCAGAGGAATTTTTTACGATTTCCTTGCTTTTTGGCACCCTTGTAAGACTTAACCATCTTTTTTTTTTTGTTTTCAGCTCTCTATGAGAAAGCAGAAATAAAGGCACCTGAGGACAAGAAGAAGCACCTCCTTATTGGTGTGTCCTCGGACCGAGGCCTGTGTGGTGCTATCCATACATCCATTGCTAAAACCTTGAAGAATGAGATTACCAACCTCTCAAATGCAGGGAAAGAGGTTATGGTGGTTGGAGTAGGTGACAAGATCAGAGGTCTGCTTCAAAGGTAAAAAGGATGGAGCCCAAAACTCACACCCCAAAATAATTTAGTTTGGAGTTTTGTTTGTTTTCTGTGATAGAAATTTCAAGGCTGCTTAGAAGATTGTGTGGCATTGGCAGGAAATTGTATTTAAGGGAACTGTGCTAAATTCAAGTTCCTGTAAAAAAAAAAAAAAATTGTCCAAATACCCTAAAAATGGTTTTGATCATCTCAGTCTTCCTGCCTCACTGTTGTACTTTAGAGCATCCACTTGGTTCTAACACAGGTTTGTTGTTGCTGTAGGACACACGGCAACTATTTTCTGCTGACATTCAAAGAGGTGGGACGGAGACCTCCGAGCTTTGGCGATGCTTCAGTCATTGCTTTAGAGCTGTTAAACTCTGGGTATGAATTTGATGAAGGCTCTGTCATCTACAATCGGTTCAGGTAAGGTTCGTCTGAAACTTCACTGGAAAAATACTTGACAGAATGCTTCAAAGAGCACATTGAGCGATGAAATGATATGAAAACTGACTGTGACTTGGAATGTTCCCTTCTTGATTTTGCTATGTGTGAAGAACTTTTGGGTTGTTTTTTCTAGTAGTTGTGATTGGAATTCCCTTCGACTCGTGTATGGTGAATGCTGTTATATTTACAGTTAGCACATCATTATATCCACGTGGTATCCAACATCTTTTCATCAGGATTATCAGAGAACTTTGTGGCCTTAGAAGGCCAGAAGTTGTCTATTCTAATTTGATTTTAAGCATTCAGTTTAGAGTTGAACTGAAGAGGCTGTTTTGCTCTTTTGTGTACAGGTCTGTCATCTCCTACAAGACCGACGAAAAACCAATCTTCTCCTTTGAAACTGTGGCTGGTTCTGGTAAGTAGGGAGCTAGAAACCACCAGTTACATGCAGTGATAAATCACAGGAATAGTACTTTGAACATGGGAACACGGAATTAAAACATATTATAGTGCTTGTATTATAAGTTTGACAGAGGGTTTTATCTTGGCCAAGATCAGTCCAAGGCTGACTTACCAAGGTGCTGCAGGGCAGGGAGGTTAGAAGGAAAGGTTGTACTAATTCAGGTTTGAAATTCTGTCTCAAGCAAGAATTGTGTATATGTAAACTCTGTCAGTTCCAATATTTTCAGCATGAACAACCTGAGTAGTGAATGACTTTTCACAACTCACTAAAAATACCCCAGGAATGCTTCTGCAGCATTGTATGAGAAGGTTAAACATAATATGGTAATAATGTATTTTGTTTTGGTCAGAACCTGACTTTCCTAGTGTTAAAGTGAATTAGAACACATAAATTACTTAACAAAATTATAACTAGCAGAGAAACTGTGAATGTACACATAATATGTGGAGAAAATCCCTCTGCACTGCCTCAAGTATTGAAACAGCCCAGCCATGTAGTCTTCTCCATGCCATTGTATTCTGCTGGAAGTAGTAAATCTTGGGTGTCTCTAAGTCTACTCTTTCATATTTTGCAGAAAGCCTAAGTATCTATGATGATATTGATGCTGACGTGCTGAGAAACTACCAGGAATTCACGCTAGCAAACATTCTGTACTACTCCCTGAAAGAATCCACCACCAGCGAGCAGAGCGCCAGGATGACTGCCATGGACAACGCCAGCAAGAATGCTTGTAAGTGACTCCCTGCATTTCTCAGGACTTGTAGTTCAGCAGGAAAGTGCTGATCTCCCTTTGTGTAATTGTTTGCTTCCAAAATGGTATGAGCTGGTTTCTCTCTTAATTCCATTTTGAGCCTTGTTTTTTTAACTGGGATTCTCTTCCGAACATGGGAACTGTAGTCCGTGGAGAGAGGGATTGCTGTCAAGAAACAAGCCTAGGACTTGAAGTGAAACAACGGATTATTTAAAAAGAATATAAAATACTAAACTAATCTTGTAGTGGCCAAATAATCTCTGTGCTCCTCTCATGTGGCTGCTCTGAGGATTTCCTGAATTTTTATAAACTTGTATATACTCATTCACTAAATATAGTTAGTGCAGCACAATTTAAAGGAGGGGAAACTTAAACAGTAGAATATCACCTCTCAGGAAACAAGTAGAGAATATACAAGTATTCCTTAGAAGGATACTGGTGACTGAGTGAAGCTGATAATGATGTGCAGTTGGGCTGCCTGGAACTGTAGGTGTGACTCTGATGACCAGCTTCAGAGAAAGAGGTGATACCTTCTGTGTTTAACTGAGAAAAAAAATAATGAGAAAAATCTGTCTCCTTTTGCCACAGCAAGAGTAATTTGAAGGAAATAACAATGTACTTAATTGACAGTGAAATCTAATTTCAAAGCAAATGACGCGTGCTTGTGTTACATTACAATAAGCTATGTCATACCTGGTATTTACAAGTCTGCCAGCTGTTCTGCAGATGTTTAACTGACGACTCAAGCCAAATTCTCAAGTTTCTGAATTGTCTACTGGTAATATTACCTGTAGGGAAAAAATGTCAGGTGCACTAAGCCTCTTGATCATTCTCAATGGTTTACAAGACACTTGGATATTCTGTCCATACAGCTTCTCTTTACCTGTATTAGAACACTCATTAGGTGTTTAAATTCCAATCTTACCTTTTTCCAGCCGAGATGATTGACAAGTTGACCTTGACGTTCAACCGCACCCGTCAAGCCGTCATCACCAAGGAGCTTATTGAGATCATCTCTGGTGCTGCTGCTCTGTGAGTATTTGTATGAACATGCAGTCAGAGCTGTTGCAGTCATGTGCTGCTTGTGTGCCAGGGTAACGGGGAGGGCTGGGATTGTAGGCCCTAAAACCTAAGGGAATGCAAGTCCATGGCATGGCTCCCAAGCTTTTCAGCTTGTGCAGTTCTACTAACCAGAGCAAAGTTTGGCAGTTTTTTCTGACCAGATAAAGTTAAAAAGCTGGTAAAATAGATCTTCAGCCTCAACGTTCATCCTTGCCTGGACAGGCGAGGGTTTTCCTCCTTTTTGGTCTTTGGTGGATTTCATCTCTCCTCCCTTTTACCTGGATGTTTCCTACTTTGCCTGGTGTTGAGTGGGGGAGAGCAGCTGGGGTGACTGAAATGCTTTTGGATAAATCAGGTGTTTAGAAGCTGCGAGTTTAGGGATGGGTTTGCAAGAAGGGGATTTCTAGAATCTCTTGTTATGGAATATGTATTTTACTTGAAGTTCAATATTTTGCTTGTTTCCCTGAGACTGGGGTTTTGTGCAGGTGTGTGCTGCAGGTTACAAATGTGTGGGCTTAGGCCACAATTTGTAACTGCACGTTGCTGACGTGTATTACTATAACAGTTAAATATTTGTGCTCTGTATGGAAATACACGTGTTCATACCCTGTGTATTTACAGATTGCCTGGAATATGTATTTTATATTATATTGGTGCTGTATTGTGCTCCTCACAATACATGTGTGGTCATAAATCCGTGCTAAGTTTTGCCTGAATTTGCATGAGTTGCTTCCTAACCTGCTTGTTCTGTTTTTTCTCGTAATACCATAACCAGGGATTAATCGGAAAAGGCGGTTCAGCCAAATCCAAGAGGTAAAGTTATGAAATAGAAACTTGGTTATGTTTTAAAATGAATTAACACAGAAAATCTGAACTCAAATGAGGAAGTCAGAACTCAAATGTCTTGGTCAGACAGAAACTTGTTTCCTAAAGAGCTGTGAAATTGTCCATTTCTAGTTTCAATGCCTGAACAAAGAGTTCTTAATTTTCAGTAATTTTAAAGAAAGTATGTCCATGTATGGAGCATAAACCCACATAGACAGAATTTTCTGTGGGGTTTTTTTTCTGTATTATTGGATTCATTTGCAATTACTGTTTGAATTTTTGCATAGTGCCCTGACTTAATGCAATGACTTAAAAATGTCTGTATGTAAGACATATCTGAAGACGTTTCTGTAGCAAAATGAACATCTTCAAAATCTAGAATGTAAGGAAGAACTCAAAATTTAAAACATAAGAAAAAAATAGATTTGATTATTAATTTGGGGGGTGGTAAGGGATATTAATGAAGTATTCAAATTGGGGGAGATAACAGTTTAAAATAAAGGGTTTTAATTTGTTTCAAATTTCCTTACAGGTGAAGAGGAGCTCTTCTGAGCATATGTGGTTTAGCCTGCCTGTGTCTGTGTTAACAAGACTGCTCTGTTATCTTGCGAAGAAGCGGAAAAGCCCCAGAAATCTGTAAATTCTTAAAATAAACCACCTCCATGAAACAGATCCTTTTGGTTGTCTGTGGAGCAAATGCTCTTGGTATCTAAATATCTGGGTTGGGCTTGGGTTTGTTTTGAGACTTATTTTTTAAAAGTCTGTGCTCTACATTTTTAATTCATTTGCCATGTGAAACATGTAAGGGGATGTTTCTTTTGAAGAGTGGAAGAGATTTCCTGACTTCACCCTGTGCCACATACATTATATTGAGGGCTGAAGGAGACTGGATTAACCTCTTGATCACACAGTTGGAACACTGATCTCTCTTATTTGAATTCTGTATTGCTACTATTTCCAGATGTCCACCTTTTAAAATTAACTGATCTGATTAGGTGAGTCACTACCGACTTTATTTGGAATGGACACTGTTTATAGCATGGTCAGTGTGCATATAGAAATACATATATCAGAGGGCTGGAGCTATGGAAACAGAATGAGAGTTTTGTTCAGCCTGGAGAAGAGAAGGCTCCAGGGAGACCTTCCAGCACCTTCCAGTGCCTGAAGGGGCTCCAAGAGGGCTGGAAAGTGACTTTGGGCAAGGGCATGGAGCAACGGTACAAGAGACAATGGCTTTACACTGACAGAGGGCAGGATGAGATGGGATATTGGGAAGGAATTCTTTAGTGTGAGGGTGGTGAGGCCCTGGCACAGGGTGCCCAGAGAAGCTCATCCTGGTCCCAGTCTGGAGTCCTGAGGGACACCATCCTCAAGGTGAACAAACCATGAGCTTCAGGACTTTGTGCCAGGTCCAGGTCCTGTAATTGAGGCTGCAGAAGTGAGATGTGACTGATACAACTTTTCATTGACTGATCAACACACTATTAATGGTCTAATAAACTAAAGTGCTAATTTATGAACTAATTAAGTTCTTATACTAGACTTTTATTATTTACAGTTCTGTCCTCCATGCTCTGGTTAGTTATATACAATTACTGAGTTACAGTTCAGCTTGTGTATCTCTACAGCCACTCCTGAGTAACAGCTCTGCTGCTCCTCATTGCACCTCCTACACCTCTCAGTTACTGTTAATTTTGTTTCTGGTTCATTTTTGCCACCATAGTTCCATCCTTTCACTACTTGGGTTTTTTTCCCCTATTAAACAACTCACCCGGAAACACTTTTTCCTCATTGCTGCCAGATTGGTGTTTACAAAAACTAATGTTGCTACTGACCAGGGACTCTTGACCTTAAATATGATTATTTATGTAGCTGTCTGCTTACAGGTGACCTTGCAATGGTTCTCCCTGGAGCCTTCTCTTCTCCAGGCTCAACAAACCCAGCTGTCTCAGGCTGTCTCCAGGGCAGAGATATTTCAGTCCTCAGAGCATATTTGTGACCTCCTCTGGACTCACTCCAGTAGCTCCACATTCTTCCCAGTGCTGAGTTCTCCAGAGCTGGATGCAGGACTGCAGCTGGGGTCAGAGAGCAGAGCAGAGGGAAGGAATTACCTCCCTTGACCTGCTGTCCAGTTCTTTAATTAAGAATCTTCACCCAGAAAGTTTAATATCAAGATCCTCAAAGTGAACACCTGATGTCTGCAGGTGTGATCTGCCTGAAGAAATGGTTGATCCCACAGAGGAGAAACACAGCAAGAGCAAGTGCTGGCATCTGCCTCCTCCATCCAGAGGGAAAGAAAAAAAAAATTACCTTCCTGAGTAGCCTGTTCCAGTGCTCTGGCACCCTCAATGTAAGGAGGTTCTTCCTCATGATGAGGTGAAACTTCTTGTGGTTTGGTTTAGTTTATGGCCATTGCTCCTTATTCTGTCACTTGACACCACTTAAAAGAGTCTGGCACCATCCTCATGATACCTGTCTCCTAGATATATTGAGATATTTATATTTATTTAG
Source organism: Dasyornis broadbenti (assembly GCA_013397935.1). Classification (NCBI taxonomy): domain Eukaryota; kingdom Metazoa; phylum Chordata; class Aves; order Passeriformes; family Dasyornithidae; genus Dasyornis; species Dasyornis broadbenti. The sequence goes on along the minus strand of VZRN01003168.1, from coordinate 134,381 downwards.
AGATACTGAGATTATATATAGAGATCATAGAATCACAGATGGTTTAGGTTGGACGGGACCTTAAAGATCATCTTGTTCCACTCCCTGCCATGGACAGGGACACCTTCCAGCACCAGGTTGCTCCAAGCCCCATCCAACCTGGCTTTGAATACTGCCAGAATCGGGATATCCACAGCTTCTCTGTGCCAGGGCCTCTCCACCCTCACCGCGAAGAATTTCTTCTCAGTATTTCATCTAAAACTACTCTCAGTTTGAAGCCATTCCCCCTTGTCCTGGACATGCCCTTGTTAATAGTCTTGCCCCATCGTTCCTGTAACTCCCTTCAGGCACGGGGAGATCTCTAAATATCAATATCTCAATATCTCTCAATATTTGTATTCCCCGACCGGAGCGTGTCCCCGCAGCGCTGCGGGCTGTGGGCGCGCTGGGCGATGTTTCCCGCCCCTCTCGATGTGCTCGGCGCTCGAGCGGCGCTGCCTGGCGGGGGCGGGGCGGCGCCAAGATGGCGGCGGCGATGGTGGCGGTGGCGGGCGGTGCGTGAGGAGCTCCCGCGGCCCCCCGGCCCCGGCGGGATGTGCGAGACCTACTCCCGCTGGCTCCTGCGGGTGTCGGTGGCGCAGATCTGCCAGGCCCTCGGCTGGGACTCGGTGCAGGTCTCGGCCTGTGACCTGCTCACCGACGTGCTGCAGCGGTACCTGCAGGGGCTGGGCCGGGGCTGCCACCGCTACTGCGAGCTCTGTGAGTGCGGACTGGGACTGGGCCGGGGGGGATGCGGCTGGACACGGTCCTGGGAGGCCACTGTGGGTGGCCCTGCTTGAGCAGGGTCCGGACTGAGTGAGCTCCGTGAGCCCTGCCAGCCTCGGCCATCCCGCCAAGGAAACAGCGCTGGGGAGTGCGGGGCATCAGGGGCAGGACAGGGGCACGGGGATGTGGGATTTGGGCAGGGCAGGAGGGCACAAGGAAGTGGTTTGGAGCAGTGCTGGGGCCTGGGGGACAGGGCAAGAGGTCACGGAGTGGTGGGATTTTGGCAGTGCTGAGGTCTGGGTGACAGTGCAGGAGGGCACGTGGAGGTGGATTTGGGCAAGGCAGGAGGGTACAGCGAGGTGGGTTTGGGCAGTGCTGGGGCCCTGGGGATGGAGTCTGTGGGGTATCACTGTGGAGGCGTGGGGAGGGCAGCTGGGAGCCTGTCAAGCAGTACCAGGAGCTGGGAGTGCTTGGCAGGAGAGGGTCGTAGAGGTGTGGTCATTTGAGCAGGGCAGGAGAGTGTGAGGAGGTGGCGTTTGGGCAGTGCTGGGGTCTCCGAGTCAGTGGGTGCGAGGTGTAGGTTTGGGGAAGATCAGCCCGTGGGGCAGTGGGGAAGGGAAAAGGGAGTCGGTCTGTGGAACAGGGCAGAGGACTGAGAGGATGGGAAGGGAAGCTGTGGGGCAGCGTTGGTATAAAGGGGTCCTGGTGCCAAGGAGGACTGTGGTGCAGTGGGTCTGGGTATGGGCAAAGAGTTGGGAACATGGTGCTGCAGTTGGAGGAAAGGAGGCTCTGTGGCAATGGATCTGGGGTATGGAAACATGAGGCTGCTATCTCACTCTGGCTACAGCATGCAGGGTGCTGAGCAGGGGGATGCACGAGGACAGAAGGGGTAGAGAGAACTATTGACTCCATTACTGGGCTGTTCTGAATCTGGGAGGGGGGTGAACTGGAGGGGAGAAGGGACAGCCAGCCCCTTGCTGGACAGGATGTGTGCATGGCTATCTCACGTGCTGTGTTGTCCTGGCTCATCTTTGGGTCATCTTTTGTGCCCTAGGAACAGTGCTGTGGAGGCTGTGAGGGCCCACTGCAGGTGGGGATGTGTGTGTAGGGTTCATTGTTCTGGCACAAGGGGAAGTGCTGAGGATGGAGAGTGCAAATTTTGGATTCCCTCCTGCATGGGGAGGGAGAGCTGAGGCTGCAAGTCCTATTGTTGAGGTGCTCTGATTTGGGAATGTTTGTGTAGAGGGGGGAAGCAGTGCCACTGTGAGGCTGGGAACATATCTGTGGGGAATGTGGGAAAGCAGGGCTTCACTAGGATGTTTTTTGGGGGAAGTGGAGCTGTAGTGCACAGGATGTGGGAATGTGACAGGGCTGCACATGGGAGGTGCGGAGTGCGTGTGCAGAAGGGGTGGAATGGGGCTGGGCATAATTTAGTGCACGTGGCATGAGGTATGAGCGTCCTCATGTGGATGCAGTGGAAGAGGTTTGGCTGGATATATGGGGGACTGGATTTAGCCAATGCTGCCATTGAAGTGGTGCAGAAGGAGCTGGGAGTGAGGGTGGAGGGCAGGATGCCCATGGCCTCACTGGATTTGGGGTGAGGTGCTGCTGGGGTGGGAGCTTGGAAGGGCTGAATTTGCAGCATATGGGAGAAGAGAAAGGAAGAGAGGTCTGGGAATCAGTGCCAAGGACTGCTGGCTGGGTCACACAGGAGTGTGGAATATTGGTATTGATGGGTTTGGAAAGGGAGTACCACTATGGGGTCTGAAAGTACAATAGGGGATGCAGTTGTGTGCCCAGGGATTGTCTGTGTCCCTGCAGAGCCTGCAGTGAAGATACTGAGGGGTTGGATGTCCCACTGGTTCCTGCAGAACATGGGATGTGGGAGGATGGGATGTCCAGTTGCTTGCTGGGTCAGTAATGCTGCCAGTGAGGTTGAGAGGGTGGTAGGGGTGCGGTGACTCTGGGAATGTCAGGAAAGGATGCTGATGGGTCAGGAAGGGGTGAGGAGGTGGCAGTCTGGGGGGAGAGGGAGATTGTCAGGGTCCATGCCGGATCTAAACAGGAAATGTGGAGCAAGGCTCAGGCTGTCAAATGTGGTCGGAGGCTCACAAGTCTGTGTGTGCGTGGAGGTCTTTGCTGCCTTACATGTGGGGCAGGGAGGGTGTCATGTGGCAGAGATTTGTGTGCAGAGATGGGGCTGCCAGTGCTCCTGCTGGATCTGTGAGTATTAGGAGGGAAATGAAGTAGGATATCTCTAATGGAGGGGCTTTGGGGAGCAACGGTACCCTGGAGAGGTGGGTGTAGCCTGTGTGTGCCTGGAAAAACAGGCTGCTTGTGCCTCCTTGTGCCAAGAGGGGCATGTTCCCCCTTCCTTTGGCATGCTGGAGAGCTGTGGCCAAAAAGGTCATGTTCCCCCTTCCTTTGGCATGCTGGAGAGCTGTAGTGTTTTTGGGCAGCTGCTGCTCCATGTGTCCTGTTCTTGTGGAAGGGAGAGTCCTGGAGAGCCCCTGGGGCAGAGGTCAGAGCAGTTGGGTCTGGCAGGGTTTGGAGCTTGGGTGGATTGATTACTTGCCTGAAGTGCTGGGTATGGAGAAGGTGCCTCACTGATGGTGGATTTGAGGCTACTGTAGCCACCACCAGTTCAGAGAATGTGCTGGGGACTGCGGGAAGTTACTGGGTGGGTGACAGGGTTGGCAGCCCTGAAATGCACCACTGGGAACGTTTGCCAGTGCTCTGTCCAAGCTGTGGGAACTGTGTTAATGAGGTATCACAGCCACAGGTGAGAGGAAAATCAGAGGTATGCTGGTGTCAGTTGGTGGTGGATAGGATGCAGCATCAAAATCCAAGGAACTGTGAGGGCTGAGTGTGTTGGATTCCTCTGCTGAATTTGAATGAATTTGGAGAGTGTGCAGAGCTGGGAAGCTCCGTGTGAGTGGCTTGGTCAGGAGAGGAGCAACCATGGCCTGAAAGTGCTGTTGCTGAAGGTCATGTCCCTTCTTTGAAGAAGGGAAGTTCTCACTGCTGCCGGGGTCCCCCATGAAGCAAAGAAGAGATGAGCTGAATGTACCTGGTCCTGCCTCTGCTCCATCATTTCAGGAATAATTGAGACCCAGTCTGACACTGCCAGTGTAACCAAGCTTAGGAGGGACTGCGTGCTGCAAACTGGATTTCTCAGGTAGAATAGGTTTTCTTGTACAAGCTTTCCCCAAATTTGAGAGCAAGTTAATCTGGAAATGGGACTGTGCAATATTAACCCGTATCTCCCAGCAGTACAAATGCAGCTGCTGTACCTCTGGAGTTTGTATCTCAATCCACACAGAAATGGTCTTTAAAGCAATTGAAGGAGACAGAGAGGGTGTGGGAGAATGGAGTTCTGGAGTGAAAAAGGAGCTCAGCTAGGCTTGGTCAGAGCTGTCCTTTGATAGGGTTAGTACAAGTGTTGGGGAAGATGTTCGTGCTGTAGTGTTTGTAAGACTGGGAGGAAAAGACACAGAGATGATGCAGATAAACCTTTTTCTTTTTGGTATTGAGGACTGGAACTGTGTAGAGCTCGATTATCCCTTTCTTGCTTTGGGTTTGCTTACTGAAAGTGTGAAAAGGCATTTTTCCCCTCTATGAATGGGGAAGGAAGTACCACAAGTATCACAATCTTTTGGTTTGTTGTTTTTTTGTGGGTGTTTTTTTTTCTTTTGAGGAGAAGGGGAATATGCTGTTTTCATGCCAGTGATGTGGTGTTTTTTGTATTACCTCTCTTAAAACGATTCCTGTATTTCTTTCTTTAAAAGGGTTTGTAAAACGACATCTTAATACTGAGCTGACATTTCTCTGCGATTTCAGAATTGTTTCCTTTTGCTCCTAAAATAAGTTACTGTACAAACCCAGCTCTGGATGAATGAGTTGAATTCTGCCATGGTTTTGCATAAGTAGAATTAATTAAATTCCAATTGTAGCATCTTTATTGTCAGGGTGTTATCTCAGAGTCAAACCAGTGGGGTTTGAGTTAGCAGGGCTGTCAGCTGAGGGACATAATCTTTGTGTTCCAAACTGAATGGATTTATTCTGACGTAGTTGAGACCCTGTGGTATCGCTGTGAAAAGCCTGTCATCGCTGCTCACGTGTTCTCACTTGCAGAAGAAAATGATGGCTCTCCCAGCTGGGTTAGATCTTTGTTCCAGCTGTTACATCCCATTAGGAGAGCTATATTCAAGATTTTCATTACTTTTCTGCTGTTGTTTCTTTGCATTTGCAGTAGCTGTAGTTGATGGGAGCTTCTGTGGCTGCAAAGAGAAGGCAAAAGGATTTGCAGAGCGGGTTTGAGATGTGTTTGATGCCGTGAAATGCTTCTGAATGCTGTGCTGGGGGTGGAGGAGAGGCTGAACTTACAGGGAGAAAATCAGAGTTTTCCTCTTAAAGTACACTGTATTATGCTGCTCAAATTTGTGGAAAGCTTGTCAGGAACACTGTGCGATATGCTGTGTACTGTTTTATCCTAAAATTTAAATTAAATATTGGAAAACCAGCGTTGGAGCATGTAATTAAGGTATTGGGCTACAAAGCAAACTGATGTAGTGTGGTTTCTGAGAGCAGAGTTCCACATTGTTGTTGTTTGTTCTAAGCAGAGGTGAAAAGGGAAAAGTTCCTTGCTAGGTGCCACTTTGTTTTGCACTCCTGTTTCACGTGGTTTGATAGAGGGATGGCAGAGCTGGTACTTTGCATTATCTACTCTCTATCTTCTTGTATAGGTTGGGGTTTTTTATGCTGGGGAGCTGTCCAGTGAGGACAGATCACAATCTGCTTTGTTTGCCATGAAGTTAGCTAATGTAGCTTGGCAGTGGGGTGGTGGGTTATAGACATGCAGAAATGCAGAATATGTCGTGTTTTACCTCTTAATACATCCAGCGGAGGAGTTCAGTTTCCAGTGTATTTATGTGGGTGGTGCTGTTCATGGGAGGGATGAGGAGTGGAGTTGTGGTTCATGCCCCCCAAAGTCTCATTTTTCTGTTACATTGCTCTAAAAGCCAGCTAGATACAAGCTACTTAACTTGTATCACTGAGGGCACCTGGGCATATTTTAACGGGACCAATTTAGATTGTCTGTTGCTAAAACTAGAAGTGTAATAAACTGGATAATTAACTTTTTGAATCTAGAGGTGGATTTTCCTCTGCCTTCCTTCAAATTTCAGTGTTGAATATACCAGGATTTTATTTTTGTAGTTTCTGCTGAAATTTGCTGACAGGAAGTAAAATCTAAAAGTTGGTCTTTAGTTTCGTACTGTTTGACTACTTTTTCAAAGACTAGTTTTGTGTAAGCACAGAATTGTAGAATATCTCAAGTTGGAAGGGACCCATATGGATCATTGAGTCCAAGTCCCTGCTCCTTGCAGGACAAAATATTAATTATATATATATATAAAATATAAATAATAACAATGACTATATTGAAATCGGTATTTTAATGCAACTGCATTTTTATTAAAAAGCACGTTCTGAGCTGATGAGTAGAATATTATAGCTGGAAGGAAAAACTGCTGACCTTGCAAAACGTTTTCCAAGGCAGAACTGGCTCCAAACCTGCTCCAATGTCTGCACAGTCTCCTGTAAAGAAAAACTTAACTTCATTAAAGGAAATTTCTTTGGAGAATGCAAACAGCAGACCAGTATTTTCATTGGTAATTAACACAGAGGAGAGAATTGACCTGGCATCAGCCAATTTTTTATTTCTTTATAATTTCAAAATTACCTTTTTGTTTTGTTTTGTTATTTTTTCTTTTTAATTACTTCATTTTTATCACTATACAATAATAATTTCTATCAAAGGATTCGATTTTGATGATCAGTTTAAACGAGCTGATTCCCACTGCTGGTGCTGAATGACTTTGTAACAAGGATCTATCCAGGCCAATAACATTAGTTATAAGTGTGCATTTTATATCCTGATAACCTTAAGGGTTGATGTTTTTAAGCTAATTAACTTCTTACTGGCTACTAATAAAGAAGGACAACATGGTTTTTTTGCTTGACATTTATGAGATTACTGGGAGAAGGAGCAGACTCTGAGCACCACTAGCAAGAAGATGTTTTTGCCTGATTGGTAACTACATTAATAGTAGCCTTTTTTCCCCACTTAACTGAATTTAAGTAAGGCATCTATACTTATTGAATGACCTGTTGTGCATGCTTACGACTTTGCTGGATGGGAGCAGTGTTGTCTGCTTGAAACAGTTATCCTGGAATAGCTTTGTGCAGCGTGCTGGAGCACAAGGAGTCTGTGATAGAGCCTGTAATTAAAATACCACAGAGCGATACCTAATAATTTGCTGGTTAAAATAAGATCTTAAAAAAAATCTCTTTTATAGCAGCCATGAGGGAGAATGCTGAGCTATTTATAACACATGTGCATGGGTGGTGACTCATTAATTTTTCTCAGTATATTTATTACAGAACTGTAGTTGCTTCCTTTAAGAAACCTGGCATGAAACTAAAAGCTCTTCTGTTCTGTACTTACTCGCCTGTTAAATTTTCAGTGATTCATACAAACTTTGAGCCAGGAAGGAGGAGATGATGGGGGTGAGTTTGACAAAAGGAAATCAGCTGTTCCTGAGGCTGAATTTAAGGAATGTAAGACAGTTCCCTAACTCCCACACACCCCCTCAACAGTGCCTTTGGATGACATGAGCACTGACCAGTTTGATTGCTGGAGGAATTCTTGTGGCTTTTGCAAATACAAACTAGGCTTTAGGAGCTTCTAAAAATTCCTTTTCCCTACAACCCAAACCCTTGTTTGTAGGGGAGTTTAGTGCACCATCCTTATTCTGTTTGATTTGTTTTTCATTGTGGGCACGTTGGCTCATCTGCAGGTGGTGCTGAGCAGTGGGGCTGAGGACTGGATAACTTTCTACCCAAATACTTTGCTCTGCCTGGATTCTCTTTGCCCGTCGTTTCAGTGCAGTACTTTTTTGGGTTGCATTTCTGTATGCAGATTCCTTCTCACCCAGTGTTCGTTCTCATGCCCAGGGAAGCTGAGAGTATCATAGCTGCATGGCATTCCCACAGGTTTCTGTTGAGCTATTTTGAGACTAAATACTCTTAATTTAGCTGTGCTGCCACCACAGCTCTACCAGTTTTGGAGCTCAGTTCCCATTCAGGGAGATAGTGCACCTTAAAAGCTCATGAAAAAGGTATTTTCCTAATTCACTGTTCATGGGATATAAGGAGGAGAGTTTTAACTTGCTGGATAAACTGTTCCCACCACTTTCCATCTCTTCCCAGTCCTGAACAATGATAGTATTTAAAATGTTGTGGTATAAAGAACAGCAAGAGACTGGAAACCAAAGCTCTGGAGTGTTTGTGATCTGGCACTGACTTGCTGTGTGACATTGGATTAATTATTTCACTGGGAGGCTTCAGCATCTGAATTTTTAAACTGAGGATAGCACAGATATGTGACGAATAATAAGTTCAATATGCACAGATTAAACCTTTTTTTTTGGCATCATTTACTTACAGAAAAAAGCCTAAGACTAAATGAAACACCAGGAGAGAGTGTGTTACATGTTTGTCAGCATTCCCTTTCATGTGTCTGGCTTCTGCTATTTTACTGATTTTTTTATTAAGCCAGACAGAGAAGAGAAATGCTAAACTGTTGAAATAAAAGTGTAAAGTCTTTATTTGATGAATAACCTGGAATTACATTTAATGCATTTTTGTGCTGTGTATTTCCAGTTGATAACTGGTTTTATTTTAAATACAGATATGAATATAGACCTGAAACTTTTTTCAAACATTTTTATCACTGAGTATACTCTCTTGAAAAGAAGGGTTAACTGTTCCATGCTTTCAGCTCTCTGACAGTTGCAAGTTTAAACATTATTTTTAGGTTTCAATCAATCTTATGACTTGGCATTGTCTCTTTGGAGGCAAATGTCAAAGCTGTGGTAAAATTGAATCTTCTTTGGGGTTTTTTTGGTCACCTTTTGAACCCACTTTCTAACACACATAATTGTTTTTTGGTACAGTTGTTAAATATTTCCATGCTTAGTTACACTTAGTAGCTGCTTCTCTGCCACGTGTTCTTAAAAAGCACTTGTAGAAAGAATTCCTTTTTAGCATTTATCACTTGCTGATCATGTCAGCACACTTTTCTGGAGGTTAAAAAGATCACACGCAGATCTAGGAAAAGACCTTTGAAAACTTTTCCCCGAGTTTTTCTTTTCACCTGTCTGTCAAACTTGTACCTGTTAAATCTTGACACCTTAGAAAATGCTTCAGTGAGTTCACAGGTATCTTCATAGCCTGAAGAGCAACTAAAAGCAACAACACAGAATTTCTTTGCGGTGTCAATTATCTGAGTTTCACTTTTTAAGCATAAAACACGCTTTTTTTTCCTCTTAATAACTATAAGGATTTCATAACTACTCCGGAGTGGTGATATCCTCATGTAATTATGTGGATACAAGTCTGCAGTTTGCAGAGGAAACTGATATTGCACTTTTACCAAGTATTACACAAACACAAACCCCGAGTTGGTTCTCACCCTGCAGAGTTCACATTCCAAACACAGGAGAGTAAAACTGGCAATAACTTGGTCTGATCTCCCTTTTAGCTGTGGAAAGAATTAAAACACAAGCGAGACTTGCCCAGAGTCACACAAGAGGCCAGTGTTAGAGAGCAGAGAATCAATCCCATAATCTGAGTATTATCCTTATCTTCACCACAAGACTTAAGAAGGGAAATTCTAGAACAAAATTCTCATTTTCTAAATGTACCTGCAGGCCTGAGTTGGCTGGGGGGTGGAATTCATGCAGTGATGTGAGAACCAGCCTGCTCAGCTGCCTCAGCTGCAAGATAAACCAAGAAGACATTAGGTTAAAGGACAAACAAAAGAGCATCCCCCCGTTCTCTGGAGCCAGGGCTCCACAATAGTCATTGTGTTCCTTCAATAAGCACGGGCTGCTTTTCCATAATTACTTTTTAAAGTAAATCACAGCTTATCATCATATAAGGGTGTAATATCTTCATAAGCCAATTGTACAGAATTGTAATAATTCAGTATATCATTTTATTGAATGAAAAATCATGTTTGGGGTTTACAGCTTTGGTTTTGGGTTATTGTTATTATGAAAAGTCAGGGAGAGACTCAAAGTGATGCCTTGGCTGCCAAAGCCACGTGTCAAGTTCTCCCTCCAGAGGCCTTTTGAGGGATTTTCCTCTGTCAGGTCAGAGAAACTGAGGTACCTGGAGGACTTCTGCATGTGTAATTTAAAGCTTTGAGCCAAATTAATTGTGTAGCACAAACTACATCCTCTGCTGGACTGTTTTCTTGGAGATCATACTAAATGAAGATCCTGACTGCCCGGACAGTGAGCTCTCACTGGGCTTTTTGTGAAGAAAGTAAGATTTTTGCTGTAGAATCAAACTTAAGTTGCACCTAGGAAGTCAGCCCCTTAAGTTTGGTATAAAATATTCTCTCCTCATCAGATCACTACTTAATATTCTTCTCTATTATCTAGGAGGTGTAGCTAACCAGAACATGAAGCGGCTCATAGTTTAAGCCTGTAGATTTCATCTAGTAGGAAGATACTTTGTGAAATTTTTTGGGTTTTTTTTTTTTTAATCAAGATACTTTTTTTCTGCCTATAAACTACAGTCAGTTAAAAAAAAATGGAAATGTTCCTCTTCTAGGTTGAGAAATAATGCTTGATCTGTCCCAGACTGGTAAAGAGGCACTTTATGCATGTGGGGTCGTGTGGTGTGAATTTGTAAGGTAAAGCTGCCTGTTGCTGCTGCCTTGTTTTGGCTTGATTTGCATCCTGGAGTGCAGTTCTTTGATACTATGATTTCAAACAAAGTGATAGGTCAAAACAAAACCCTTTTGAGAGTAAACCTGGTAGAACAGTGGGGCAGTAAATCCATCTCTCTTACTGGTGGTGAGCTGGGGGACTGTAGTCACGAAGCATCTTCAGGTCAAATTTTTTAACCTGGATTTTTGCAAAAATATTGTTCTTCTGTTGTTTTCTTTTGTTCCAGATGGCCGCACAGATCCAATTTTGGATGACGTAGGCGATGCCTTCAAGCTTATGGGGGTTAACCTGCATGAGCTAGAAGATTATATACACAATATTGAACCTGTCACTTTTGCACATCAAATCCCTTCGTTCCCCGTCAGCAAGAACAATGTCCTACAGTTCCCCCAGCCGGGAAGTAAGGATGCGGAAGAGAGGAAGGAGTACATCCCTGATTACCTGCCACCTATCGTCTCCTCTCAAGAAGGTGCGAAATTAATCCTTTGCTTTCAGTTTTGCTGTGTTTGGGTATTTGTGGGCATTCCCCAGCAGCTCAGCTGTGCAGCCCTGTGGCAGTGGCTCAGAGGGGACCCATGGGGTGTTACCCAGGCAGGGTTGCAAAACAGGTAGCAGTGCTGTGGCAGGTTTGTTTTCCATTGTTTTTACTTTCCTTCCAGATTAACTTGTGCCAAAAATTCACTATGTTAACCCATGTTTCTATAACCCATTTTAAATTTTAAGTTTTCAGATGACAGTAGAATGCTTTGCATTACCTTTTATATGTTGGCCTCCCCCTTATGCATCCTGCTAGAGCTTCTGTAATTTGGTAAAGGTAGAAGAAGGAAGGGCTGGTGAGACTGGCACAGCATTTCCTGCTCCTGCCCACTGTTTCTTCTTCCTTTTAACAAATTTCACCAAAAAACCCCAAACCGGACAAACAGAAAAACATGATTTTCCAATTAAAAGAAATTCTGCTGTAAAATACAGAAGTAAGAGTCGTTTGGAGGCACTGTACTTGCTTTTAATTATCTTTGCTAGTGTTGATTCGGCTTTCATCATCACTGTCTACCTGCTCCTTCCCTTTCTTTTCCTACAGAGGCAAAGGTTGAGGAAACAGTGAAACCAACTATAAAAGTGCTACGAGCTGCAGTTAACCTGAGAATTTTAACTGTGACAGTGGAAAAAAACAAAATGGTTTTCTCTATTTTTGAGCTATATGAGACTTGATTGCTAATAAGATAAACCTTTAAGAAGAGTGACCTAGTCTGACTTTCTGTTTGAACAGTGAAGAGCACACAACTGTACTTTGTGTAGAAATAGATGTATATAAGCTTGTGGGTATAAAAATCCCAGACAGAAGAACTTAATTTTCCAAAAGAGGCTAATGAACAGGTGCAACCTGCACAAGATACTTAATTTAGAATTTTCTGGGGACAAAAGGGATATCATCCACTATTGTGTATATTGTTCTTCTCTACGAACTAGGGTTTTAAAGTCTGCACGTTGAAATAGGTGTAAAAACTCTCCCAGAGTAAGGATGAACATAAACAACATCACCTTATTGGGCAAAGAAATCCTTTGCTGTGCTGCTACAAGTGTGGCATGAGGCAGTATTCCAGTGAGTTAGCAAGCTGTAGGAAGTGTATGTTCAGGTTTTCTTACGTCTTGTTCAGCTACAAGGATGCAGTTGCTGTGTGCTCCAGTTAGACCAATCATGGTCAGGAACAGGAGTCTGAGGTGCAAAGGATTGTCAGCTCCTGGATTTAGTGTGTTCAGAACAAATATGCTCATTCCACTAATGAGGTGAGGACTTACTCATCCTGGTGAGTATTTCTGATGCTCTGTAGACTTTAGTTTTTTGTTTCCTTTAGTTTTCCTTTTTCCTTTGTATTTTATAGATCAATAGGATTTCAGTGTCTCTTGCCTTAATACAACTCAGGAAAGGGAACTGTTGTTCAAAACAGAAATACTTTCTTAAGTTGGTGAGGAGAACCTAAAGTCTCACCCTTGTGAAGTTTGTTAAAATGATTGTTTTAAAAATCTAACAATGAACCTCTCAAACCAGGAAGAGGAGCAAACAAAATGTAAATATCATATATGTAGACAGCATGTATAAAAGAAGAGTACAGAGGAAGAAGACTTTGAGAAATGAAGAGGAATTTTAGCTCCCCTGTTCTGGCTACTTTCTTTGGCCTGATTTTTCAGGAGGTAAACAAACACCATTCTGTCAGAGAAATCCGGCATCTCTGAAGTATAACACGTTGCCCAGCAGTGTTGCAGTTGTTTTGGGTTTTTTTTACCTTGGAAAATCATACTTTAAAGTACACAAGGAAAGTCAAATCCAGCAAGGCTCAAAGCAGCTGCAGAGAAATATCTGAGCATGGGAAGGGAGAGATGAGTGTTACAGACTCAGCCTAACAATACACGACATACAAAGAGAGGCTAAAAATTGAAATGAGGACAGTTGTGCTTTTTCTTTTTTTTTTATATGTAACTTTTTATACTCTTTCTCTTGCAAGTTAGATCCAGGAGTTAGATTTTAGCAGTCCTTATAAATAATGTATGAATCCTTTTAACACCTGAAGCAAGAAGATATTATTTCCAAACTTGGATGAGAACCAGGAAAACTTCTGATGCCTAAGGGTAGTGTATCAGAGGACCTATAGACATACACAATTTGAAAAAATGAATAAAGTATTTTTTTAAAATGGAAATTTAAAGGAAGAATTAAATACAGTTGCTGAATGCAGATTTGTTATAGTTGATTTAAAATATTTACAGTTGAGGACATTTTAATTTTGAATTAAGTGTTTTCTGAAAATGGTGTTTGCACTCTGTGGTTTGTTTTTGAAAGGGATGAGGTGGATCACAAAACTGCTGTATATATTTTTTTCTATGTGATTCCAAGTAAAATGTGGAAGAAAAACTTACTTGTGCAGATTAAAGGAGTACATTGTAAAAATATTGAAGAATTGCAGAAACCATTTAAATACTTTGCAATATTTTATAGTGTAGAAAAAGAAACATGAGACTGCTCAGATTGTGCAGCCCATAATATTTGAGTTGCTTTGAGTAGGCAATATTTAGTAGTGGAGGAAGGCTTTGTGCACCTTTGGGTGTGTAATGTAAATCTTTCAGTGACTTCAAGGAATTGTCAGCAGGCCTCATTATGTCCCATTTTATATCGAAGCCTAGAGCTCAGCTCAGTTATGAATATTCATTTACTGTTAGGGATCAGAAATTACGAGTGCTGATACATTTAGCAATAACATAGCCATGACTTTCGGTAAGAAAAAGCTCTTTTTTTATTATTGTTGATTTAAAAACCAAACCAAAGCAGTGTTCAGTCTGCACCATGACCAGTAGGTGTTGCTAACCTCCTTCCCAAAAGTCTTTTAGTTCTGCACATGTAACCAACTTCTTATTTCCCCTCACTCTAGAACTGGTGGTTATTCAGACTATTCAGAGGCTGCCCAGCAGCTCGAGAGATGTCTTAGTTATTGCCAGGGAATCCATAAAAGCAGAAAGTCCTTCCAGCCTGAAAGGAGCCTTCTTCATTTATATTCACTAGTAAGAAATTCTGAAAGAGCTCTGAGCGATTCCTGAAGTTGTGGGGGGAAAGGAAGGAAGACAAATAAGTTTTCAAGATCTATAATTTGTGTCAGTCAGTTCAGTTCAGTGATACAAGTTTTGTTCCAAAAGAGCAGAAAATGTTTTCTTGTCTTAAATATGGAGTGCAAGCTCTAACCAAATGCTTGAGCTGCGAGGATCTGCATATGTAATTCTATATATTATAAAACAATCTGACTCAGTATTGCCATGGAAAATGTTGGGTTTTAGCAGTATTTTTACAAAGGACACTGAAGGGATAATTTTATGCCAATGTATCATGATGTTTGCTGTCTGCCTATTTTTAATTAGTCTCCTTTTTGTTTTTGAGTTAGTTTAGCACTGTTGTCACTAAAATGTCATGGTGAACTTGTAAGACAGATTAAAAAAGGAGAAAAAAATAAATTAGTTACAAAACATGATGGTCATGCTTTATTTCTTGTGCTTTAATGCAAGAGAACATACATTTTGCAATAATAAATCAACTTCATAGAATTTGTTGATTGCATTTGAAGCAAAACAGTATGTGCTGAAACTAGGCCAGCTGAGAAAGCCCAGATACTTCTCCACAGCTAATAATAATCACTATTACATTTTGTGATAATGTTGAGAGCCCTGAGTCCTGATGCTGTAAGAACATGTACCATTCTCCATGATTAAAACAAAGAAAAGTGAGGTGTGAATCCTACATGTGCTACAGTATCTTTATTTTTAAGCTTCTTAGAATTAATTTCTACCTCTTCTTGCTGCCCTTTTTCATTACCTTATTTTTTTTAAAAAAAGTTTTTATTTTAAATAACCACTTTATGTCAACTGCGCTTTTTGAAGTCACAGGCAGTTCATTCCTGCTTCTCTGTCTAGAAAACAGAAGAATACACATTGGTTTTGTGTGTGCAATACTGCTTATAGTCTGTGGTATTTGTATTAGACCCTCATTCCTCTGTTGCACTATATTTGTGCTGGGGCACATCAGCAGGATGTGAGGGAGGTTCGGCTTCTTTCCCTTAAAAATGATGTGGAAACAAATGTAATTTTCACCAGGCATTAAATTTTGTTGTCTTTCTTTCCTGGTAATGTGTGCTCAAGCACTGGCATTGTATTTCTGATCATTGAGTCAGGACAAGTTCTTGGCACAGTTTACAAATTCAGATTTATTTGCAGCCTTTTCTGTCAGAACATTTTATTTCCCTGTCAGATCAAAGCATAAAATTGCTAATATTCTTACAGTCCTGCCTTTCCCCCTCTTTGCTGCTGATGTGATGTTAGGACCTGTTACCTACCAAAATCTGATGCTTCCAGCCACCTGGAAGCATGGAAACCCAGCTGTCAAATTACACATCATCTCTGCACATCTCTAGTTTTCTTCATGCACTGGTAGCTGCTGCAAATCTCATTTGAATTGATGAGAATTGGGTGTCGTGGTGAAGCAAGGTGCTATTCAAAAGAGCTCATTTTTGTGTCTAGGTGCTACCAGTGCTAGAATTGTAATTGTATAAAGCATTAAGCATCAGGGTGACAAAAGGCATTAGTGTCAAGCTCCAGTGGGAGATAGATCAGAATTTAACATTGTCACTGCCCCTTCAGTCTGGCTGTGCTTTCTGTGGCTGTGGTCCAGAACTGAATGTAGCAAGACATGGATCTCAGACCAGAGTCATTTCAATCCCTGGTTTTCTCAAGGGTTAAACAAAGCCAATCCTTCTTTGTAAATCAGCATGTGATGGACTTTAAAATGGACCCTAGGGTATCCACTTCATCATTTTGGTAACACAGATCTTGTTATTAACATTTTTCAACTTTGCTGCCTTTCTCCAGCCCTAGTTTAACCCCACAGACTAACTCTCCCTCGATCTAGCAGCTGCACTGATGATTTAAAAGCAGCAATGATCTTTTCAACAGAGTTTTTCCAATATAGCTGGTTAGGAAACCACCACTCCTCGACAAACAGGTATTGTGTAGTCAAGCAGTTTGAAGACTTAAAGCCCTGCCAGACTGTGAAGATTTTGCTCCTGGCTGCTCACCGTGCCTGGTTGCTGATACTCACAGGCATCTTTTAGCTGTGTGTGCAGTGTGCTGAGAGTCAGACTCTGATTGCTTTTGTGAGGAGGGATCCTCACGTCTGCAGCAGCCTAGCAAGGAAGGAGCAACAGGAGAAACAGACAAAATGAGAAAAGCAGCCAAGCTTGAGATGCAGCCAGAAGAAAGGCATTGGGAAAGAGCCAATAGGAGAGGCAGGTTTCAAAGGAAAAAGGAAAATACGAGACAGGAACAAAAAGAAGTGTACAGAAAATGTGCCTGGTTTAAATCTTGCCACTAGACAAAAAAATAACTTTTCTGGAAGGCGTGCTGATAAAGCTGTAATTGGGAGGACAACTGTATCTTTACCTTTTCTTAAGAAGTTGTATCATAATCGAAAGCATAATTTCCAGTGACATCCTGCAAGAAAGGATTTAAGTTTTTTTTTTAAATGTGGAGTAAAGTAGACTTTCACTGGAGAGCTTCTTTAATTTGCAGCACTCGGAGAAAAAAAAAAAAATCAAATGTAATAAATGCCATAGTAAAACTTCATCTGTGGCAGGAACTAAATAGTTTCTGGGATCCATAGACTGTGGAGACAGAAACGTGCACTATTTTATATTGTCTAAGAGACTAGTACCTAACTTCTCCCAATAATTCATGTCTTTGGGGAAAAAAAACCCAAAACCCTTGCTATTTTTTAAGCAACTTAATGGCAGCTGGAAGTGGGGAATGGAGAAAATTGATTAAAAATGTTTATTTTGAATTGTAGGAGAGGCTTGTGATGAATTTTCATATTTTTGTTTGTTGAGGTCTTCTTAGTGTTGTATCCTTCAAAATATGTAAACCAAGTGGAACCTGGCTATACATGAAGAGCAATTCAGAAAATAAATTTTATAAAGATGCTGCCTCCATTTTTTTTTACAAGTACTAGCAAGGGGTTAGTAAAACTAACTATAAAAGTTCAGCATTGTGAAAATTTATTGTTTTAGCTTCTTAAGCTATCTAGTTTTATTTGCTGCATATAGCAATTGAAATGAAGCTAACATGACTTCAAGGGGGTATCATCCTTTTAAAACCTTCTCACAAAGATTTTTCTGTTTTTCAAACCTGTTTAGATAACTTACAAGTTGTTAGCGATTCTTAAGGATTCAGAAATAAAAACTGCAAAATGCAGAAGTTGACTGATAAAAGCCAGCCTTTTGCAGTAAATTATTTACATGGAATGGGAATGAAAGTCATGGATCCTTTCACTGCATTGTGATGTGCAAATTGCAATTTTGGTTAGAATAAAACTGGAGGAGAAAATGGGACTTTGTGATGAAAGGATTCTATTGTCTTGTGTATTTTGAACAGAAATGCTGTCTTGATTTTAATTTCCTACTGATCCTTTTTCAGCAAAACTTTGTCAGTTGTCTTGACTCGTCACGTCAGATCAGTTTTTTTCCCATTTCTGACAATGTGTGACTTTGTTTAGTGCCTGTGTTGCTTCCTGCACTGTCTACTGCAGCTATGCTCGAGGATTTTATTTCAGCTGGATCATCAGACACCTTTGTGCCTTTGAAAGCATAAGTTTCAAATTAGGTTATCGTCTGATAGCTGGGTGTTACTGTTCTCAGGCCTTTCAGACTTTCCTTGACTGCCCTGAGTGTTTTTGGGGACTTGAGGGAAGAGAGTGGGAAATGGAAAGTCTGGCCGATTCTTTAAGCAGGATGAAAGAGAAGCACAACTGGCCTATTTTAAGGGCTGACCTTGTAACTTTATTATTTTTCAGTATTTTCACTTCATGCAGGAGCCTTTCCTATTTTTCTTTAATCAAATGCTTTTCTTTCTTTCACTGACTTCTGCCACCAAGGATGCTTTAACTTAATGAAAATGTTAGTGATAGCTAACAATTCCTGGCACTTATAAAACAAATAAAAATAATTTTAGCTACTGGGAGCAAAGCCACAAATTTGATTGTTACCTCCCTGCACAGGAATTTGTGCCAGAATTTTGGAGAAGTGTCTCTTAGCCCAAGCAAGTCTTAATTTTGTACTGTATTTGAGAGAGTTGTTGGGGAGCGATGTAGAAGTAGAACA
This sequence comes from Dasyornis broadbenti, assembly GCA_013397935.1. Lineage (NCBI taxonomy): Eukaryota > Metazoa > Chordata > Aves > Passeriformes > Dasyornithidae > Dasyornis > Dasyornis broadbenti. Next base: position 116,149 of record VZRN01003168.1, on the reverse strand, counting down.
TGCTGGTTCAGACCTCATGTATCTGATTTTGAGATATTCCCTTAAGTTTCTTAACCAATGCCAGCATCCTCATTCTGCTTATTAGCAATTTTGGCATTTACGGGGACACAGGGAATGGTTCACACCTAGAACTCAGGAACTGACCCTCAAGATGGTTGTTCTGAATAACAACTGCCCAGAGAAGTGTTACTTGCAGAGTAACTTTTCTCAGTTAAACACTTCTGAAGTATCTGTAACGTTTCTTACCTCCTGTGAGAAATATCCATGCTTGGAGCTATTTGGGAATAGATATTGCTTGGTGTTTATGTGCACATTTTAAAGTGTAGCTAAGCCTAACCTTGATCTCAGCATCAGAAAACAACATTGTCTAGACAAAGATCATGAGTGGATTATGGGACCCCATATCTCTCTTGAACTAATCAGGGGAATGACTCACTATGAGCTTCTGCATGTGGTACAGTCCAGGTTAAGACCAAGGAATTCTGCCTTCTAATTTTTAAAATTATGATTAAGAAAGCTCATTTGAATTACTTTTCTTTTGCCACACACAGATAAGCACTTTACCATAGAGCTCTTGACTTCAGTGTCTTAGAATTAGGCTTGGAAGGGAGCTTAGAGATCATCTTCTTCCAGTCTTCACCTTTGGTACACGCTCCTGTTTTCTCCAACTCTCAGCTAAAGGGAATGCTAGTAACTGGGTAAGTCATTAGGAAGGGATAACTCATTTTTGTGTGTAAGTAGTTCCACTTAATTCTTCAAGAGTCTAAGAAATGTGAAATTGGATGGATAACAGGGAAAGTTCAAACATGAAGGCATTTGGAGACATGACCCATGTTCATGTAGCCAGATGCTTGGATAATTAAAGTTCATGTTCAGCTGTGTTTTTCGGAATCTTTCATTTTTGTAATTGCACTCATTAGAGACATTAATGGTTTTCTGATGGCTTGACAAGATGGTATTTTTCTGTATTTCTCTAGTTTGGATTCTGTTTCTTTGAACAACGTGACTGGGTAAAATGTAACCCTGTGTGCATGTTGTGTATAAATGCGTATTGTTTGGGTCGGTTAAGCAAAGCCTACTGTAGCATACCTGTGTTTTTGAGGAGCAATGTCAAACTTGAGCAGGGCTGGATCTGGCTTGTACTTAGCCCAAGGCGGGAAAACAGTGGGTCTTCAGGTGGTAACACAGTAAGTCACAAATTTCTCTGACTTGATTTGAGATTAATGTTTCAATGATGGTTATAAGCAATGATGCCATGCTGCCAGGGGTGCTGTTTTATATGGAGAGATAAACTGAAGTTCAGCTCTGCGTGTGAGCGTTTGAAAGAGGTCGATAACAACTTAAATGGCCTTTATTCTGGCCACTTTACAATCTGCAACATTCTACTTAATTTATTTTCTTTGGTGAACTTGTTTGCCCTCTGCATTCGCCCTGTTGGTGTCTGCTGCTTTCCCATTCCAAAGAGTTGTGTTAAAGGAAGACTTTGTGTTTCATGTGTATTCCTACAGTTGGGATGGAGCATACTTTTCATCAAACGTTATAAGCTCTTTTCCCTGAGGGGAGGAGGATGGTACTGATTCTGGGTGTCTGAGAGGTACAGCTTAACAGATTGGCCAAATAATCCATCCTGAACTGGAGAGTGAATAATTTTAATACCCCTTATCTTGCATAGATTTTTATGGATATTCATCTCAGCAAATGAACTTTGCATCTCTAAATATTTAGAGCAGCATGTTCGTTCAGGCACAGCATATTTGAATCTTAATATTCTCTGAGTTTCTCCACATTTCTCCAGGTTTCTGTGTATGTGGGACTTCGGTTCCAGGCTTATTTAAACAAATATTTTGCACTTGTGTGCAGACAACACTAATTATGTCTGACAGTCACAAGTGGGAATAGCATGGAGGAAATAATAGTTCTTGACCAATTGCTAAAACACAGGAAGTCCCGGTGCCATAGGAAGGGAGAGAAATTCACTTTTCATTTCCTTTGGAGTCCAGTGTGTTCAGATTAACTTTAAAGGGAGCTGAAGTGCAGCCTTGAGGATTTAGGCTGCAATCATGTGCTCCCTTCGTGTGGAGGCCGTCTCAGCAGGCAGCAAGGCACCAGCCAGGAGAGCTCTCACAGCTCAGCTGCTGGGGATCCTGTTGCAAATTAAATATGAAACAAGGATGCGTTTGGTTTTGCATGGGAAACTTTTTAACACAGTCACTCAAGAAGCTTTCTCTCTGTTCTGAGTATTTTAAATCACAATACTGCTGGAGGTGATAGCTCATCTGTAAGCTTTGATAAATAAGTAGTTTCTTCCATTGTTTCAAAGAAAATCAATGGATTTTTACCATACAGTTCTAATTTTCTGTATTACAGGCTCCATATATTCAGATCAGCAAAGTTTACATTCAATTACCTTTTTTGGGGTGTGTGTAAAATATTCTACAAACAAATATTTTCAAGGTGATTAAAACATGTACATATATTCTTTGGGGTGTTTCAAGATAAAAAGTACAGTTAAAATCACATATCATCGGACAGGGAACTTGGATTGGGATATTTTGGCAGGGGGGAGGATTTTAAGAAGCTTTAGAATTACAAGTGAAATCTATTTAGATTTTGGTAAGATTTAGCCATCCATTTATCCTTCTGTAGCATCAGACCTTGACTGTTTTTTCCAGAGCCCTTAAAACCATGATATTAAATCACATTGGTTGTGATGAGCTAAAAAAACAAGGTGGAATTTTATTGTCATAGTGTTGCTGTGTAGTCGAGTTACACTTACAAACAATGCATGTGAAGGGTATATCACAATATTGCATGTATTGACACAATTCAGTATTTTTTTAGGATTCTTGGGGAAAATAAACATGTGAATTAAAAAGTGATAAGTATCTTCATGCTGATGTTGCAAACAACAAACTTCGCTTAGATGAGCTGATTTTCACAGAGTACCGTTTATGGATAGTATCTGTTTAAATTTTCCAATGATTCAGGCTGAAACACTGAATTTCTTCAAAACCTCATTGTAAACCTTAGTTTTACAAAGGTCCCATCAATTTTAGGAGTTTTTCCTTCACACAGATACTCGTTCTGGTGTGAGCTCACTGAGCTGATCTTCTTGCAGGTATGTTTGATCCATCTTGGCTGAGAGGAGCTACCATCACATCTCCTAGATCCCTTGGTGGGATGTCACACAAATGGGATGCCAGGGTACAGCTGTAGTCCTAAAAACTAGCCCTGCTGCCTGGCCAAAGGCAAAATGCACCCACTGGTGTGGGAAGTGAATAATGTCAGATGGAATTGGAGGCTGAATTTTGCAGTATCAATGCTCCATGTGCCCTGTGTATGGGATGTGTCCTATGCCCTGCTGTGGTGGGCTGATTTTCCTAGGTACAGGAAAGCCAAGCAAGGCTGCTGCAGGACTCTGAACAGGAGATATCCAAGGCAATGCAGTGAAGCAGGCAACAGTGTTGATTAGTAGATGGCATTTTATAAGAGGCTCAGTCTGCTGTCGAGCCTGCCATATTTCAAATGAGATGAAAAATTAAGTCCTTGCCACTTGTGGTGATTAAAGCCTCGGTGGCTCACTTTTCAAGAGCAGCATGTGAACCCTTCTGGCATGGTTCCAGTTGGGTTATAGAGTTCTACCAACTTAAATGCCTCGAGCAGTTTCAAATTCGTGGAGGAGAAACAGCTCGGTGCTCTTCTGTGCCGCCGAGTAGCCACTACGTCCTCCCAGCACAATTCCTGTGTTTGAGCAGCAATTGAAATGATGCTGTGTTTAGACCAGTCCCATTCACTGAAAGCATCCAGCGAGCATATGTTTATTTTTTTTCAGGGTAAATCCAGCAGTGCATGTGTGTTTTCTAGCCTGGTGTTAGACCTGTGTGTATGAATGATGATAAATAAATGCAAGGTAGTTACCCTCTTTCAGGACAGGGAGTTGAGCCCATTCTGGTATAAAATCTGTGTTTGCAGAGGAGAGAACCATGTTTGATCCAAAAGTGCTGCTAAAGCATTGAAGTAACTGAGACAAATAGAAATGTTGATTTTTTTTTTTTATTTTTTTTTTTTAAATCTGGATAGTTTTCTTTCTTTCTCATGTATATGAGGGCTGATTCGGTGCATAATATAGAGAGTAATGTCCATGTGGTATTTTTAGCAGTTAGTGTATAGAAAAGGTTGTGGACTTTTAGAGTGATTAAATGGAAGGAGCCAAGCAGAGGGACAGGACAACTGGTTACAATCTGCTGTGAAAGAAAGGTGTGGGATGTGGGAAGGTGATGCTGGCAGCGCCACCAGAAGAATATATGTTGGGGTTAAATAACTTCCAGTAGGATTTGTATAAAACGGACTCATTCTTATCATTCCTGGGGGAGCGGCCAATGCTTGTGCTGCTCTCAGGCTCCAGTGTTCCACATGTGCTAGTGCTGTGCAATAGCTTTGGCCTTATCTAAATGGAAAACCCTTTCCAGCTTGAGAACAACTTAGCAACTTTTTAATATCAAAAAGAGCACAATATACACAACACATGTACAAGACTCAAAGGAACATGTATGCTGCCTAAAGTTTTTGGAGTTGGCGTGTGTGTGCGCTAATCTCCTGAGAGTTCATTGCTCCAAGCTTTTATCGGGAGCAAAGGGAGGCAGAGCTGGAGACTTCTGTGCACTGCCACTCCATCTGAAAGAACCAGCTCCTTTTTCCTTAGTACAAGGCAAAGAAGTGTGTGTACATCGTTCCTATCAATGCAGTCACAGAACTCTGACTTTCTTTTTAAGTGAAAATGAAAATGTTCTCACTCTCTATTGTTAAGTGGCGGAGGAGCTTTCTGCTACAGCCTCATTGTCTTAGATCTGGTTCTCAGTGCAGCACATCTTTGCATTAAGCTGTTACTACCTTTTAATGTCATTTGGAAGAGATGAAATGTACTAGTAGTATCTCAGGGGGAAGACTCTAGATGCTAGTTTTCCGAGGAAAAGCTTAGATGTGGATTAAAAACCTGCTTGCTTTCGCTTGTCTCAAGCCGACTGCAGCTCAAACTCCTCGGAGTTACTGCAGCCTCTCCATGTCCAGTTTTGCAGTTTCTTTGCTGCCTTAATTGGTGTAAGTTTGGCTTTCCCAGATAATCTTTTCTGAAAGGACAAGTGAGATGAGGGAACAAATGAACTCCAGAGGGAGAGATCCCGGCAATAAGTCATGTCCACTTAGTATCACATTAACTGGAGGGAACACTCCAGTGATTAGGTAACATCTAAACACCATTCTCCAGAATTAGGTGACTTTGTTTCCCTCCCTGCCTTTGGTGTCCCAGCATCCTACAGAGGTCAGGGTTTCTTTTTGAACAACTGCATTAGTGCCATTCTCTCTGTGAAGGGCAGGTCATTCCTTTCTGTAGCATTAGGAAGGAGCTGTAACCTTGTCATTTTAATGAGCCAAAGCTTTGTTAAGCCTGGAACCTCTCCTGGTCAGAGGTACATAGTACCTGAACGTGGTACATGAATATATCTAAGGCAGTTTGATTTCTGTAAGAAACAGTATGCAAGGAGAAGTTTTCGCTTCCTCATGCAAAGAGAGAGATTCATAATTACCATGGAATTGACAAAGAATGACATTCAGCAAATATCCAGGGCAATACTCAGCCTCGTTGCCTCGTACTGCAGAGTGAGGCACCTGAGCTGTCCTGTCATCACACCTTCTGATGTAATGTAAGGAAAGTTAGAAATATAACTGGAGATTTTCAGCATTTTTTCACTCACGCTTCTATTTGAGAGCATATTCTTGCTATACTTATCAAGGATTTATATTTCTTTAATGTTAGCTCTCTATACTGAGCTGTATCACACCTGCCTTCATTGTGCTGTTTCAAAGCTGCAACTTTTATTCTGCAAAATCCAAGTAATTTCTGTCCAGTTTTTATTTTACCTTTTATGTGCATTGTCTCGTTTACAGCAGTATATGTGTTCTTTAAGTAACAATAGCATAATCTGGTTATAAGTGGCAAAGGAATTAATACAGCTGAAAAATCTAGACTTTCCCTAATCCACGTCCATATAGCATCTTATATTTCTATGTGTTATGTGACTGTAAAATGCATTGCACAAGTGGCATATTTTAAATTATTATATATATGCAATTAATAAATTACTAGCCATTTTTAAAGTTTAGCATCACTAAAAGATTAGTAATGTTTAATGTATTTTAATTAAAACTAAATGTGTTAATTTCTAAGTTTACTTGAAATTGCTTACTAGTACTCAAAAAGAAAACAAAGGTACAGATAAAAACATATATATGCAGAGGGAGGGATTGCTTGCACATCACACACAGGCTCTCAGAATGGAAACTTCAGGAGGGAAGCTGAGAGGAGCCAGATGAACACATGCAAGGAAAATTAAATGTTTCAGGACGATCTGAGCAGTGGAGATCAGATAACTACACTCGTGGTGTATCTTCTTGGAGGTTGTGTTAGTAGTTCCTCTTCTGTAATCTCTACTGAAGGACGAGAGCTTAGTGTCTGATACATCTGGCACAGTTTGGAGCATGAGGTCTGGAGGTTTGCTCCTGGCAGTCCTTGGGAGAAGGAAAATAAGAGAGACACCACAGTGGAGCAACAAAGGGGCTGTAGCAGGTGCCAGAGTTTGAGGGAAAAGGAAAATAGCTAAAATACTAATTCACGCTGGTGAATTGAACCAGAGCCATCAGGGCAATGTCAGTGCCCTTCCTGTTGCAGCTCTGGGAAGAGCACAGGACCACGGTCTGTCCCCAGTCACACTTTAATCAATTTGGGGTGCCAAGGACATGGTGATGCTGGGTGACAGACAATGCCTTGGAGAGAGCCAAGTTCTTCCCACAAACTTATTACAGTAGTGCATTTGAGGATGCATTTATTATGGACTTTGTTATTCAGAGGCTACATCCACTTTTTTTGCTCAATTTTCCTTTCTGGATCGCCTAAGGAAGAGCAGAAATCCCTTATGTGAAGCAGAATACATGCCAGTCCAGTGGCGTGCCAGGCTGCTAGCTGAGCAAGGATTTGGGATACAGGGACACTACTCAGTTTAAATTGTTTTGCAGATATCTTTTCTCCCTACAAAACAAGGGATTTGGTCAGTGTTAGGAGTCTGTTAATGAGCCAATTGTACAGAAAATCTATGTTCCACTATTTTTTCTCTTTATTGATCTTTTAGATATCCTGGAAAATGAGATATTTTCTTCTTCGCTCTTACAACTCAGTCAGATGAGATCAGGTTTTCCAAAAACACAGCTGTGGTTTCTCACCCTAGTTATCATATCTCATTTGCTGATTAATGCAAATTCAATAATTATATTGGTTCAGACTTATACACTGAGTTTTAACATCAGTGTTTCAACAGTAATATTTTACAAATCACTGCAGAAAGGTGTAGGTTGCACCCTATTTTCAGAGGAATTTCCAACTTGAAAGTGCGGTGAGCTTTATATGAGCTAGAAAATCCCAAAATGTAAAAGCCCAAAAGGTCTCTATCACTCTTCTCCTTTCAGATACCACATGTGCAAAAATTTTACAGCATCGTTCCAAGCCTCAGGTTGAGAGAAGTTATGACTTGAGGCTATTGGACATGTAATTTTCAGACAGCTGCAAATTCTGCTATTTTTAAACACTTCTTCATGTGCAACAAAAGGTCTTGTTATTAGGCACAATAACATATTAAATAAATTTTGATTTAAAACATTTTTTATATTTTAGCTGCATTTTGCTAGTATCAAAAGAAATGTGAAAAGAGATATTTTGTGAACTCGAATAGCTTAAATCTTATGGTAACTGTCTCACAGGAATTCAGGCACAAGATGTTGTGTTTCTAACAGATCTAGTTGTGTTTGGGTTTTTTCCTCTGAGAAATACAAATGTTTGAGGCATGACTTAAAATGGAAATAGCATTGTTGCTTTCACTGTAGTGTCACTGTGTAATTTGGTAGAGTTAAACCATTCGGGGAGATGAAATAGATTTAGTGGAGCTATCAGATAGGATCTCACAGCCTTGCTCTTTAAATGTGCTTTACTCCTGATGCAGAGAGCGCACGTATATTTGTGCCTGTGATGTTACCGAAAGGGACTAAAGACACTAAATACTGTTGGTGCTCAGTGAGGTTTGCTTTCTCTATTAACCCATGTTTTTTCAGCTCTCATGTGTTCTTCCCCCATCTCGTGTATTACTTTGCAAAACTGGCATGTTTAGGGTTTATTTTTTTTTCTCCCTGAAGTTCAGTCTTTCCAGCATTCTGGAATTTTATATTTTCCTAAGCCCCTTCAAATTTGTGTGCCATTTTCACAGTTGGCAGGGGAGCCTGGTTTTGACAAACCGTTCTATGCTGTTTCGATGCTCTGCTGTGGATCTTCTAATACTGACTGACCTAAATGCTATGGTCAAATGTACTCTGCCTTTTCTCTGCTAGAGTTTCGTACCAGTAGTTTCCACTCCTAAGTATTCCATGATTCTATTCCTAATTAACAAGTTTCTTGAAATACACTAAATATCTTTTTCCTGCGTGCCAAGATCAGCTTACATTGTTCTAAGCAGAATAGTTTATTTATGCATCTCTTTCTCGGAGCTGTCATTTTCTGTGAACATTTGTGCCACGTTTGCAGTGTGACACTTTCTGACAAGTTCCATTCAGTGGGATCACTCTTGTTTTTGGAATACCCCACAACAAAACCATGCCTAAATGACATTCTTTCAGTTCCTTCCTAGCTAGCTCTCCCCACTTGCCTGCATTCTTTTAGCATGTTTAATTTTCTGTCCAAGACTTTTCAAGTAAGATTTTGTGATACTGTCAGATGTTGAACTTTAAAGCTTCTATTATGGTTTCCAGTTATCTATTATTTTTGTAGTTCTTTCAGAAGAATCTGAAAATTGATCAAGCTGTCTTTTTTTTCTTGTCTAATCTTTTAGTGGGGTTTTTTTCTTAATACATCCTAATTCTGTTGTGGGTAGAAGTGGCAGTTGTTAAGGTCATTCTTTTGAAGTGTGTCTGTATTCTGGACTTACTGATAGTAGCAATTAGATATATGTAATAACAAGTAGCTTTAGTAATTAGTGAACTCCTGATAGATACAGCACAATAGTTTGAGACATTAATTGTCTCAAACAGAAAGACAAAATGATCCAGATGCTCTTTGTTTCAGTATGAAAGAAGTGTTTCCTGCTATGTACATATTTCTTGGATTTGGGATACACACGTGATACCAACCTTTTTCATAATTGTAAAATTTGATGGTGGTGGTTAAAACCTGAGGCTACTGAGAGTAAATAAAAGGTGGAACAAAAATAAAATATGTTGGTTTTATATCACTGAAAAGGCTTTTCTTCTCTACAAATTTTATTACAGAAATGTAAAGGTATTATTAAGTGATCAGAAGCAGCTGAAAAAGGAAACTACTGAAGAAGTTCAAATAAGTCAGCATAAAGTACAGAGAAAGAAAGAGGCTCTAAGTGTTTGCAGTTTGTGTTTCCAGCCTTGTTTACTGTTGGGGAAGCTTGCCCTGGATTTGTACGTGGGACCAGCTGCATGTGGCTGTAACCCGTGGCTGCCCTTAACATGGAAGTATTTTTCTCTAAAGTTTTTGCTAAAGAATAAAAAGAAAATAATTTTCAGTCTTATTTTCATTAGAATTTTGTTTTATTTCCCTAGTTTGTGTTTGTCTGAAAATGCAAAAGGGTTTTCATTGCAGGAGATAGTGCAGGAGTCTCTGGCTATTAATTTGTCTGGCTGGTTTTATATCCAAACTCAATGGCTGCTGTGGCCAATGTCTGAGAAGTTTGTATGTTTATGTTTCCTTAATATGAAAAAAGTTTTGACATGGACATTGGCACTGTTGTATCAGTGCTAACTACATTTTTTAAAAAATCAAATAACAGATTTCCTATTATATCCTATTATTTTCCCCTATTAAATGTGTTTATCTTGGCTTACATACCCTTTATCCTTTCAGTAAGATTCATCAGTTTCCTTAGTGTAAAGCCTGATGTGAGATATTGAGGATACCAGGAACAGAACAGGAACAAGGAAGAATGGCTGAAAATGCTTAAAGGTCATTTTTACTGGAAATAAGAAGTTAAGACAGCAGATAGTTTTGTTGTTTTGTTGGGTTTTGTTAATGAACAGCTGGCTTCATTTTTATAAATGAACTTTTGTGCAGATGGGTAAAAGGGAAGAAAAATGTGATGACTTTGCCAGTGGAGCAGCGTGTTTCATCACCTCGGTCAGATTTGAGATGAGCTTTCTGAGGCTCAGATAGTAAAAGTGCAAAAAGCTGCTTGTGGCCTTTGAAGGTTGATTTCACCTGTGGTGCTCATGATCCTCTTGAGCATCTTTTCCTGCTGTTCTCGCTGCATTTGCAGTGCTGAGGGTAGCTTGGTCTGATGAACAGACTGTTGTTAACAGCATTTGTTATTTCTGTGTGTAAATCTAAAAGGACAAATATAATATCAAGGTACCAAAAAGGCAAAATGTTCCCTGTAAGTACGTCTTCAGAAAGTTCCCACAGTAACATTTAGTTTGCCTTCTTCCAGTTACATTTTTATATTTGTGATGATCCTTCTCTGTTTCTTCAACTTTCAGATTTTTTCTGAATCTTTTAGAAATCTTTCATGGAAGAAAGGTGCAGTTTGGATTTATTTGACAACCTTCACTATTTGGCAATTCTACCCATATATGCAAGTTATTTATACTCTGAAATGAGCATTTTTGGAGTTATATTATTTCCTGTGTTTGGCTAACAATTTAATTTGAAAATAATAAGCTGTTCTAGTTCCTCTTTATTAGGTGTGCTGTTTTAGGTCGAGTTTTTTTGGAGGGAGGAGAGGTGAAGTTTCAGTGCATTTCAATGATTTTTTAAATCACCCAACTTAAAGCATCTCTTTGAGCTAAAATTATATGCATAGAGAAAAGTTTGTTTCCCTTACTGACCAAAGTTTACGTGTGCTGGCTCCATTATCTTTTACAGGATCAATCTGTAGGTAAAAAGTTCCCCTTTTAGTACTTGTTCATGATACACTCTTATGAAAGATGTTTCTTAAATTCCTTAACTGAGTGTACAAAAGTGTTTCTGGAAGATCAAATCTAATACTCTGTCACTAATTTTCATGTTGTAGAAAATATAATTAAAAAATTAGTTTAAGGCAATGCATGAATCTATGGTAAAACCATAAATTTACTCCTGGAAAAAACCTTGCTTTTCGTATTTAAGCCTGAATTCACTATCAAAATAAATATTAATCACAAAAGCTACAATGTACATCTCAGCTATTGGCAACTGGCTGTAAATCAGGAGAGTTTACTAACAGAAATTAAGGCATTTGCTCTCATTTTCACTGAGCAGAGAGCTAAATATCCTGACTAAATGCTAAAAAAACTTTTTAGCAGAAGCCAGGATTTTTGTGTTTTGGGGAAAGCTATGTAAAGTGCCTTTTGTCTGCTGTGAAATCTGTGCTGTAAGTGCAGCTGAGTGTGTGGGGCAGTCAGGGAAAAGTGGGTTTGTACTCCCCAATTTTAGCTTGCTTTGACATCTGCACACTCTCTCTGCCTTTCCATAGGAATCTGTGGATAGATTGCTTCTGAGTAAAATATTGTTTCATTTTCCCCCCTAATTTAAAAAAAAAGTTTGTTGGGGGGAAAAGAAAAAAAAAAAATGTTCCTGAATTGGGCTCCCTCATTCTATAAATAACTTGAATTTGCAGATAGCTTCGAATTTGTTTGGGCAGCACTGATCATTTGGGAGATGCCAGGCACTCCTGCCTCACTCTGCTTCCCTTTTCCTCCCCTCTGCTAGCTCCAGAATTCCTTTTCTCCTTATTGTAATTGATGAGAAGGGAGAGAGCTGAGAGTCTAGTGTCTTCCGAGATGGATCTCAAAGATCAGGGGAAACTCTAGGAAGCTCTCAGTGCCTAAACCCCGAGTGGAAAATCAATTTGGGTGGCTGATGTGTCCTTCTGTGGCGTCTGAATTGAGAATTCCTGAAAATCTGGATTTTCAGATTAGTGTACAGATAGATCTGTAGTAAATTAATTATTTGTTTGCTGTTTGATTATTTGTTTGCTGTTTTTATTACACTAACCTGCTTAAACTCTCTGTGGGGACAGAAGGTGCACAGATCTTCCCACTTTTAGCTACCATTTTGCTTTAAAAATCCCTAATTTAACATTTAGAGGAAGAAAATGCTTTTTGCCTTTGTTGGCTGCTGCATCTCTGTATTTTGCGCCCTGAACTGTTTTTATTATTGTCATTATTCAGAAGATTGTGCAGTCATCTCTGAAGTTTTGTTGACAAGGAGATGAGCTTATGCAGGAGAGCTTCTGTTAATCACAATGTGTTGGATTTTCTTAGAAATACACACTGAATTTAAAAGTCTCCCTTTGGGGAATGTAAAGGAATAACTTAATGCAGTTAGTCACTCCTGGCACTACCTGTCTAAAAACAACTGGAAGGCAATGGATTGAGATTTTTGATTGTACAACTGTCCTGCAAAATTAACATTCCTTTTAGAAAGCCAAAACCAAGCCACCTACAAGCAGGATATTGCTTTAAAGCTACAGATTTAGACAGGCAGAATATGGACCTTTAGGATCCAACAGCAGCAGTAAATCTGCTATCATTTGCATTGTATTTTGAGTAAACAAGTTGTTAAATGTTTTTGTCTAGCTTGAACTTAGGGTAATAGTACACATCCTTAATATTGCGTTATTAATATGTGCTTTTTATTGTTGTTACTGCACTGATGTGGCTTGAAGTAATTTTATCACCTCCATTTAACCTTTGGTGTGTATTACTGTAAGTATATATACTGACATATAAGTGTATCTATCTATGTATAAGTATCTATTCTTATATATACTTAAATATATGAAGTGAGTGGAGGCTCACGTCCTACCTCTGTGCAGTGGTCTCACTTAAGGGGAGTAGAGAGATTTATAAAAATTAGGCTCACAGCACAGATTTGAAATTGAAGTGGTGTGTAAGAAGTGCCTGACTCCTGAAAAAGGCACACTTTTGATCTCAACCTTTTCTATACTACTGTGTTTAAACAACTAATTTTTCAACAGAGTTAAACAAAATATTCCAGCTTTGCTGACATAAAACAGAGGCCATATAGAGGCAGAGCTGGATAGACAAAGCCAAAGGTTTGTCACAGTGTGTAGTAAATAAAAAGGCTGTTGGGATTGCTAAAAACTCACCTATTTCTATGAAATTAGCAGCACCTTTAGGTACTCTCAACCCTGGATGCTTACACCCAGTTTTAGCAGCCTGATTTCGAGCTGCTGTGCTCGATACAGGTTGTGGAAATCGGTGTCCGTATCAACGGCTAAGTGAGCATCCTGCTCCTGTTCTCCAGCATCACCAGCCAGATGAGGGTCTGATAGTTTGCCACTTCCCAGGGGGCTTGTGAAGTGGTGGAATAGTTGCTGTAATCTGAAGTGTGTGCAAAAAAACCCCTCACCTCAGGACTGCCAGCCTGGGTTTAGGTTATACACTGAACACTCCCCGTTACTTTAAACCGTGTAAATTTAAGATCCCTCAAGAACAGGGGAGTTTTTTTAATTTCTGATTTTAAAATAGAAGTAGAAAGATTCCCCTCAGTTTTATAAAAAGTGTCACTGAGGTAGGAAGATGTAAGTTTGGAATCTGTTTGCCCCTTACTCCTCTGAGTACCTGGAGAGAGCAGAGTCTGCTGTGCAGAGGAGCCGAGTTTGAGGGAGCTGCTGGCATGAAAGGGGCTTATACAATTCATGGCTATTTTGGCATTGTCTGCTTCCTGCAGCCATAAAATTATCTAAATTCTATGGCTACAATCTAATCTGAAATATCTAGAAGCTTGTGGCTGTAGTTTTTTTCAGGTGATAAACTATTTGCCAGTTAATCATTAGAGCTATTGAATAACTTGTGAATTTGGGGAGAAGGCAAGGCTCAGACTTTCAAAAGTGTGGTTCATTTGTATTAGTGGAAATTCTAAAAATTTGGTCAAAGAAAAAGAAAACACATCAAAGTGGAAACAAATAGCTTTTTACTCTTTTTATTCTCCTGGATGAAGGTAGGGCAGCCAAGGGGTGACTGAAGAAAAAAACAACTGTGTTTTCTTTAGAAAAAAGGAACAGTGAAGGAGCTGTCAGGAATTTCTATGCTATACTTTTCATTTGTGCTAAGATACTTTCCCTCCTGTTTCTGTTTCCCCTTTCCCACTTGGCCACCTGAAACTGGAGTTTTGAAACACATTGTCTGGTCTTCCATCGGTGCTTAGAACAGCATTTAGTTTACTGGTCTGTTTTCAGCAGTATTTTGGGATATAATTAGCATCTGAAAAAATTCATACTAAAATGTATTGAATAACGAAACAGGTTGTTATCGGTTTTTGTTTGCTTTAGATTATTTCTGAGCCTGTTTGCTTTCAAAGGTGTTTCTGGTATCACCCAGTTGTAGCTGTCAGAATGCACAAGCAAACTAAGTTGGATTTTAAGAATAGCAGTGCATTAGTGCGGGATCCTAAACAGACTCGTCTTTGGGAATATCCTCGTTAGATGGATCCTGTGAGTGAGACCGAAGCGATTCAGACCTCAGATGTTGCTTTTTCGATGTCTTTGAACTGCAGCAGTCTTTGAAATTATTAGTTGCCATCTCATTGCAGAACGCACGCTGAATGTAGTGCTGCACTGGATATGTGAAATATTCATCCTGCAGAAAGTTGGCTTAATTGGGTTTTGTGAGGGGCTTGATTTTAGGCAAAAACAATCCCAAACTAACGATGCCTGGTTGTGTGCGTTGTTTGGTGCTGGAGCACTAATCCAGCACTATTTGGGAGCCTCGGCAGAGGGCACTGTTGGAGCATTAAAGGCACTTGAAAGGTTCATATCCAGCTTTGCTTGATTTTTTTT